>OZ025303.1:31846374-31951374 GCA_964019185.1 Maratus speculifer
CTGTTCTGGTGGCGCCCGGGGCACGTGCCCCCTCTGCCCTCCTTTATTTTCGGCCCTACAACATAAACCAAATCAAACCAAACCAATAACCGTGCTCAGGGCATGGGCACGCATCTTCTATTTGCAATAATTATTTTATTATTCTACACTCATATATCGTGAGATTTTTTTTTATATGCGTTCGTAATTATGCAAATATGTAGCATCTTACAGTTGTCGTTCAATCCGCCCGTCTGTTCGCATATAACAACACAAAAACTACCCAACCGAATCGTTTGAAATTTAAAATACATAATTATTAACATAATTTTGACGAGTCATTTCAAATTTTATTAAAGTCGGATGTGTAGCTCAATTACAGGGACAATCAAAGTATTCCGATTACATTGCGGTCAATGGGAAAACAGTTTCAAGTCAAAAGTTTCGAAGATAATAAAATTGATATGCATCTATTAAATATGTACTATAATATACATTCTACACAATCTGCGGTGCAAAGGATATTTGTTATGCATTTATAGGCCCCCACAAAAGTATTTCATTACATAATGGCATAGGGGGATATTTCCGTGTAATTTCCGACTTATAAATGTTCAATTTAGGTAAACATTTCATTTTTATTTATTTTATTTATTTATTTATTTATTTATTTATTTATTTATTTATTTTTTTGCATTTGTTGCGCAAAAATATAGCAACATTTATGGTTCAAGAGCCTCTAAAGACATTGATAATGATGTAAAATTAATGCTTTTGTAAGTAATATACTTCATTTGTAAGCAATCTATATATTTATTTGTTTTTTATTACATTTTTTTTAAATTTTTATTTAAATAATTATAAAATTTTATTCATTTATTTATTTTATTTTATTTATTTATATATTTATTTGTTTTAAAAATTGTAAATTTTAAGCATTCTGTGCAATAACAACAATACTAAATTTGAAGTATAAATTATTCTTTGCATTATAATGAATGTCATTTACTAAGTTTCATACAAATTGCTGTAATAGTTTTTGAGAAATGTTGTGAGAAAGCTTAAAAACTAAGAAATTGAGAAAATTATATTTCAAGATGAAATTCTAACAAAAGTTTAAAAGCTTATGAATATAACAAGATTGAACAATACTAAGATGTAGATTGTGTCTTTGAAAACAATTTTTTTCAGTATTTAGCGAAAAAAAAAAAATCTGTGTTTAGAAATAAAGTTTACGGCATAGTTCTTTTTTTTTTTTTTTAATTTTAACTTTGTGTTTTACGTCTATGAGCATAACAGTAGAAATGATTTATGTGCTTATTTGGCATGAAATAAGATTTAGGTTTACAACAAAAAGCTTAATTAAGATACAATAGTGATAAAATATTAATATGGAAGAGCAGTTAAAAATAGTAATACAGTCGGCCTGCTTATTTGCGTATTATTATTATTATTATATATAATAATAATAATAATGATAATAATTTATCAAATTACAAAAAAACATTTGGAAAATGATTCTTTCAAAAACTTTAAGACTTATAAATAAATTCTATGTACAGGTAAACATGCTTTTTTTACAATTAATTAGGTCAATATTACATTACAGTAAAACCTCCATAACGGACACCTCTATTTAACGGGCAGTTTTCCAATCCCCACTTCCAAAAACTACATTTTTGTATGTTTAACCTCTTAATAAAGGACATTTCAAATAGCGGACACTACTTTCGGCGATAAAGGATGAAAAAATATTTTTTAACAAGGAAAAAAAATGAAAAAAGAAAGTAAAAAGGTATCTAAATTTATCAGGGCAATGTGTCACAAATTTTATGATCAGAGATAAATGTAAAGGGTGGGTTGAGGACATTTCTCCTCCGCGTTCGTTGTTGAATTCCTGGAGTTGCTTGGAGTGACATCTCCCAGAGCATTCAAATGCTATGTCCCCCAGGAAGATTTTATGATTTTAATGATCAAAAAGTGTAATCCCTATCCCCGCTCGGAACTCTATAATGACCAATATCATCACATTGAAAAACAAATTACACGTAATCACAAGCAAAAATATTTTTTTTAACGGATTTTTTTTTAAATAACCATGTAATAAACTGCAATTAACGATGTGCACAATTTTATTTAAGTTGTATTGCTTAAAAAATAATATCTCCTTAGTCATATAATAGAGATTTTAGAACATATAAATGTCAATTAATGAAATATTAAGCATTTCTGAGCGATTTTATCTCTGAAGTTTTCCCAATAGCGAACACCTCCGAATAGCGTACAATTTCTGCGTTCCCGAGGTATCCGTTATTTAGAGGTTTAGTGTATTTCCTTTTTCGTGATAGTCGCACATTTCGAAATTGGTAAAATTAATAATCAAAGCTCTTTTTTTTTTTTTTTTTTTTTTTTTTTTTTTTTTTTAAAGACGATTTTTTGTACAACGTCTTTTTTTAGATTAGTTTTCTTGCACATCTGATAATTTGCGTCTACCCATTTTGTACCATTTACCCATTTTTTGCTTTCTAGTTTATTAATAACGATATTTTTCCTATATAAATAAAAATTCCTCTAAATTTAAAGAATTTCGTAAAATAATAATAATAATTAAAATAAAAAGAATATTGCCCAGTTAAACTGATGGCATTGAGCTCACAGGCTACGCATACTAATTGTACATTATATCCTTGTATTATCGTTAATTCCGTTCGAAAAAAACATTAAGAAGGGGAAACAGCTCTCCCCTTTCTCCTTTTTTATACTTAATCATTGAACCTCCTAAATTATCAAGGACATGCTTTATCATATAAAAATCTATATCCAAAATTCAGAGCAAATCGGATAATTCTTAATAAAAACCCATTTAGCATTTATATAATTTAAGAGTTATTCCCCTCTTTTATACTTAATCATTAAACTTCCAAAACTATTCAGAGATTTGAACAAAATCTGACAATTCTGCATGAAAATCCCGTTTATATCAATTAAGGGGAGGGACATGAGCCCCCCGTTCCCCCTTTTTATACTTATTTAATGAACACCTAATAACAGCCACGGTATCGCCTCATCAGAATGATCCTATATCTAAATTTTGAAGGAAAACTGTTAATTCTGTATGAAAATCCCGTTTATATCAATTAAGGGGAGGGGCATGAGCCCCCCGTTCCCCCTCTTATACATATCGAATGAACTTCAAAAGCTAATCAGGGAAGCGCCTTATCAGGATATACCTATATACAAAATTTCAAGTGGATCCGATATTTTTATCATGAGTTATCGCGTTACGCACGAACGTACATATAGAACGGACGGGCACATAAGCTCTCATGCTATGTGCCTGTGAGCTAAAAAATAATAATAGTGTTAATAATAATAATAAACATAATTTTTATGATGATCAAAACGTGACTTTAGTAGACTTTTGAAAGAATTCCTGTCTTTTTAAATATCATTAAATTTATGTGAAAAGCTTTCAAAAGAGTTTTAGCTCCTACAGTTTTACAAGATCATATAGTGAAAAAAAAAAAAGTTCAACAGTAATGTCTTTGTAGAAATTCTTGAAATTAGTCGATATCTCTTCTAAAAGTCTTACCAGAGGCGGATTACCCATTAGGCTGAGTAGGCTGAAGCCTAGGGGCCCAGAAGAAAAGGGGGCCCGGTGCTAAAATTTTCCTAATATAAAGAACAAGAAAATATTCTTTTACACTGGTATGGCATTAATATTTAATAAAAAAGACAAAATATGTGCGAAATTCTTTGTCGTAATCATTTATATTTTTTATCGTCAATGATTTGGGTTAAAGAAACAAGTATGTTTTTTAATTTTTCCAGTAATATACCTCTTTGAAGGAGTGAAAGGGGGCCCTCAAAATGTCAAGCCTAGGGGCCCGGGTAGTAGTTAATCCGTTTCTGAGTCTTACAATACAAAGAAGTGTTGTATTTTAGAAGAAACTGTTTACCCTTGTAAATGTGGCTAGAATAGATTTTCAAAGAATCTTTTTTTCTTTTTAAGAATTATTTAATTGATGTGAAAAGCTTTCAAAATAGTTTATGCTCCTGCGGTTTTGCATAATTATACAATTTTGAAACGCTGAATAATAATAATAAGTCTGATTAGAAACGTAGAGAAAAATGTTTGCTAACATTTTGTTCATAATTACATAAGATTTTGACTTTATTGTCATTAAATGCATGTTTTATTTCGGATTAGATTGAAGAATTTTGAATTCAGGCGGAATTAAAATTAGATAATTTTTGGTCACTCCAGAAGTTTCTGGTAGTTATTTTTCAGTTGATTTTTTTCAGTTACCTCTGGCATTTTATTTTATTTTATTTTATTTTATTTTATTTATTTATTTTGTGGCGAGCTAATTTTTGGTGCCTCGATTTATAATCGAGGGGTTGTTTTATACTCAGTGGTTAATACAGTGCTATGTATATCGTACATAGTGCACTTAAAATCTGTATTATTGAATGACTCCTAAGTGGGAGATTGCTGGGTCAAAAAACAATGCAAAATTGATTTTTTTTGTTGTTGTTGTTCTTTCAGGTAAGAAACGTTCAAAATTTTGTGGCTGTTGATTTAATCCGCCTATGGACCGGGAAGGGAGATGCATCAAAAGTCACTATGCAAATAACTTTTTCACTTCGTTTCTCAGCAATCCTTTTTTATAGGCAAATAATTTTGTATTTCAATTAAAAATCGCTTGGCTTTTTACAATTGATCTCTAATTTAAATATGTTGCGTGACCAAACAATCCGAAAATCGTTCCAAAACAGACAAGGGAGAAAATTTGTTATAATCTTATAGCGCGTGGCGAAAGATCGAGTTCGGCGGTGGCCAGGAACACATTCTACCGTTCTATAGGTATCAGATTACAAACAGCTGCGTCCTTCTTTCTCCCCTCACTCCCTTAGGCTATGCTTATGTAGTGTCCAATTCTTTTAGGTTTTCTTATCTGCGTTCGCTGGTCAGTAATGACAATTTTCAAGAACCATTAGGAAAGAATTGAACTGGGTCTAAGATATTTTTTCTGAGTTCAGACAAAATCCCAACGGACAAAACATCCTCTTTGCTGAATAAAAGATCTATTTTGACCAAGTTCTTTTTACGAAAACGATCTCCAAACATTTAAAAAAGTTTTAAGCTTATTTGAAAAATGAAAGTGACAATTTGAAGTTGTAAGTTATGTGATAAATATTTTATATTTCTTAAATATACATGTACATTTTAAAGTCTGAAATAAAAGACTATTTAATATTCTTAAAAAATGCATAAGACTGTACACTTCACACTTTAAGCAATTTACGCCCAATACCTGCTATTAGCCCCCTATATGCTACTCCTTTCAGCTAGCGATTAAAGTATTATTTCTAAAAAAAATAACATTTCAGTATTTGAGCCAGTCGTAAAACAAAGGAGATACATTATTGTACGGCATAATCTCTATTGCAATTTTTTAAACTTTTAAGCATCGCGCATTTTAAGTTTGAGTAACGTTGGACAGAAGAAAAAAAGTACTTTTAAACGCAATTTGTTATGCGCACTATTTATTCAAAATAAATAAATAAAGACTTTACCAGCATCATGTAATGCGAAAAAAAAAATACTTTTACACTGCGAAAACTCATCGCAATTTCTTTTTGAGATACAATTATTTTGTACCTTGTTTTCGTATTTTTTTCTCTTTTCATTTTGGCAAATTTAGTACTTCATTCTTAAAAAAGTAAAGGAAAATTAGTTAGAAAATAGAAGATTATTACATCTTTTATTTGGTATTTTTCCATAATAACTGAAAAAAATTGTAAGTGTGGCTCGATCTCTCTCTACAAGAAAAAGTAAGACTCGATCCGCCCCGGTTCTGAAAGTGTAAAGACCTGACCCAGTTCCGTGACTTAAAAATGGAACGGCCCGACCCGGGCCGCGCCGATCTCGATCCAATCCTTTTTCCGTGCGGGCATCTTTTTAAGACCCTTTACTGAGCTCAAGGGGGGGGACATCGCCCCATCGCCCCCCCCCCCCTTAGATCCGCCATTGGTATGCAGTTATGCGTTATCCGACTAAGTGAGGCCGGCTGTACTTCGGAATAACATATCGAAAGTAAGCAACCTGGAAATATACATCCCTCGTATATACTTTGCAAATTATATAAATCCTGGGAAATTTACAAATTCCAAATATATTCCACTTCTCTTTCAATTTTCCTCTCTATTTCATAAAAGTTATATCTAAAAGCTTCCCTTAAAATTATTAGAATGTTTTGCCTGCTAAAGGGGGACTTACTTTCGGTACTTTACTTTAAATCTTATTTTTACTTTCTGAACACAAAATACTTTAATTTAAATAATTTCAAAATTTAATCCTCATATTTTTAATGCTTTTATTTTAATTCATATGTGTGAAGTCACACTTTTTACCCCTCACACAAACTGTCACAATTTTGACAATTTAAAAAAAAAATCCATCTCTCACAACCCAATCTATGTTTTAAAAGGGATGAAGCAACAATCTTTTATAATGTTCTCTTCTTTTTATTTTTTTTTTCTTTCAGTCGCCAAAAAGAGTGTAAAAGTGCCAAAAAAAACCTTTTACCAAATGGTTTTACTCAAAGGAATTTCCGGTATTCTACTATTGGTTAAATGATAAAGATGCAAAGAAGTGGGTTTGAAGAAGGCGGAGTAACATAAATCAAATTGTACAGCTAATAGATAGATAAGTAACGCCACCTGATGTCGTTAAAATGGTGGACATCATTCCGAACAACATCCTTAAGTCAGTGGCTAACATTTTTTTTTACTAAATTTTTTATTAATCACTCTTTTTTAGCTATTACAGCTGATTTATTACTTAATAAATTTACATTTATTTTGATTTTGATACATCAAAAGTAAATCCATCAAGCTAACAAATCTATCAAACACTATATCAAAAATTCCATTGCTCAAAATGGAAAAATCCACAAACTGAACAATATTTAAAAATTATTGTTGGTTTTTTTTAATGTAAAGACAGATTTATTTTTAAAGATATAAAGCAATATTAAAAAAGGCATTCAAGACTCTAAATAACAATGAAAAAAGTTAGAGCACTATAAGTTACATATAAATAAAACTGTAACAATATGTTTTAACAATTGCATGAGCCAGAAGGATATTTATCATAATTTTACAAATTGGAACTTTACTTGTCATGCAATAGAGAACTAGAATATCACTATCATACAATCAAGAACTAGAATATCATTCCAGTTTGTTCCAGTAAATTTCGAGCCTTGAAAGATTCTTCTTATTGTAGTTTCTAGAGAATGTTTGCAAGTAAATTAGACGAAATGTTTATGTTTCTGGCATTCATTTAATTGTTTTTCATTATTTATCTTTACTTTTTCAATATACTGTATGTATTTAACATAATCCTGATTATTATGACTAAACACAATGTTTTTCATGAACAAAATGTGAATTTACTTCTGAATAAAATCACCTCCCCCAGGGGAATACCTTCTTTAGGTATTCACGGGCTTCACAACCCCGGGGCACCTGAGTGATCTTTCTCCTTTCCTTTTCCTCTTACTCCTCTTGTCTTCCTTTAATCTGTGTTTCACTCTCATTGTGGTTTCCTCTCCGGAGGTGAGGGCAATTCTGTATGGGCCGATGTCATCCTGTATATCGACTCATGGAGAATTGTAAACCACCCACGTGTTGGCCGTGCGTGGCGACCCGTGTCCCTGGAAAGGAGGATCCTGGCAGTTGAGGGAAACCAACACACTGCTTTGGCCTCTGCTTCAGGTAGACGGGAGGTGCATATTGGTCCCGTATGCATCAATCGGCTGGTCAGCCGGCTTTTGTCACTGGCTTTAGGGATCAAGTGAGCGAGCAAATACTAGTCATCTCGTTAAGGGTGGAGACTGACATAGGTTTGCCTTGTGACCGTATGGGCCCTGGTTAGCACTGGTGCACGAATGTGCATCCCCTTGTTGGGCTCGGTAGTGGGTGGTGCGGCCGGGGTCTGAAATTTATTATTTTTAAAATGGATGGGAAAACTTCATTTCCTTCTATGTCTCTCCCCAGTGGAGAGCACCAAACTGTTCCGACTTCTTCCTTAACACGCTTCTTTATTGTTAAACGCACTGATAGCCACTCTGATAGTTCCTTTGGCAAAACGTCACCATTTCTCATAGCAAAAACTTTCCAGTCTGCCTTAGGTGATGGTCATACTCTCAAAAAATTAAAATCTGGGGATTTACTAGTGGAGGTTTCTACAACTAAACAATCACAGATTCTTTCAAATAGCTCTACAATAGGCCCTTTTTCTGTTTCTGTTCAGGTGCATAAAACTCTAAATACAAGCCGAGGCGTTATTTCTGAACAAGACCTTTTATTCTCTACGAAAGATGAACTCTTAGAAAACCTAAAAGACCAAAATATTATAGATGCACGTCGTATCACGATCCGTCGGAATGGCCAAGTCCTTCCTACAAAGCATGTCATTCTCACTTTCAATAGCCCTACTTTACCAACAAGAATTAAAGCTGCTTACCTGAATTGTCCTGTCAGACCGTACATTCCTAACCCTCTCCGTTGTTTTAAGGGCGATATTACGGTGCCTCACTTAAGATCGACGTAGAGACTTACGATGTAAACAAAGCGCAAACGGTATTACGGTAGCGGCGTAAACTTAAGGCAGCTCGAAAGCTCTCCTAAGTTTCAACACAAATGGATGCGCGCGCAACCACAACAAAAGTGACTACGGTCTCTGATTGGCTGAGAGCAAGAGGACTTACGCTTAAGCGCGAGGACTTACGCTGAGGCACCGTAATACGAAGTTACGATCGATCGCAGGAACGCCCATCCTACGATCGAGCGTAAGATAAGACAGAGCGAGGCACCGTAATACCAGCCTAAATGTCAAAGATACGGCCACACTAAAACTAACTGTCGTGGTTCCCTTACCTGTGCACGCTGTGCAGAAATTGACCACGACAGCAACTCATGTGAAAAATCAGAACGCTGCATAAATTGCAAGGGTAATCATACAGCTTTCTCTCGCTCTTGCGCAAACTGGATCCGTGAAAAAGAAATTCTAACTGTAAAAATAATGCAAAATCTTTCCTACCCAGAAGCTCGCAAAATTGTAGAAGCCAGGACCCCGTCTGTCGGCGTATCTTATTCAAGCCTATTGAAATAGCAGTCTAAATCATATAGACATATTAGCACCCAGACTGACATGTCTATGTCATCAAAAAAGTCAGCCAAAACACAATCAATAAACACCCCAATCAAAGAATCCCGTGATATCTGTTTACCTTCATCAGAACCTGTTACTATTTTACACACACCTACTCAGACACAAAAATCTTCTGCTCAACTTAAAAGTCAGAAATCTCAAGCTCAATCTAAGGGATTATCCAAACCTCTAAACGAAACTAAGGCCGGTACCTCACAAAAAAATGACCCGAACTCATCTGCTTTAAACTCTAAAAAACCCAACTCTAGTCAAATAGTGAAAACTGGTGTTCAGAAAGAAGGGACCAAGGCTGGGATCCAAACTGCTACAAAATCTAAAACATTACAGAAATCACATATGCTTAAAAAACAAACTGAAACCATAAAAACCCCAACTCCAGCAACCCCACGGCGAAAGACTGTCGTTAAAAGATTGCAGAATGCATCGCTCAGTCCATGCAAAAGAAATTTTAAAGATCCCAGGCAACTGCAGCACTACGTTCAAGAAGCTATGGAATCCGAGTCTTACGGCAGTGGCTCGGATTCCGAGGAAAATACTGTGTTTGAAGAGTATGTGCCTGGTTAAATTAATTTTTTTATTGGTCTTTGTTTTAGTTGTATTTTGTGTTTTCTGTAGTAGTTTTCCATTTTGGTTATCGTGTCACTATCTTACTGTTGTAGAATTTTTAACTAGTTTTAGGATTTTATCTTCTTTACATTTTAAATATGTTTGTCTGGTTTTAATTGATTTTAATTTCATGTATCACCGCATTGCCTTTATCAACTTAACTCATATCTACAAAGTATTTTTATTGCAACTTTTACTTTTTACATTTTGTTTTGAAATTTAATCTTATCTTATTCTTACCATAATCTAATGATTTAGCATTCTACTGTTTTTGCCTTCTTATATTTACCTGACCATATCCGGATGGGAAGCCCCCCATCCGGATATTTTGACGTTGTCTTTTTTCCTCATTTTTACAATTTTGTCTTTGGTTTGGCGCAGCATGTCCCTCAAGGGATTTTGTGCCATTAAAACCTATACAACCAACCAACCAACCAACTGAATAAAATCACAAGACTCCTAGTATTATACAGTGTCTCACCAAAGTGATGGGACACTTGTGCTTTATAAAAAGAAACTGCAATAAAATAAATAAACAAATATGTGCAAAAATTTTTTGGGTGTGTTTCATATTTAAAGTTAGTAACAATTATTACATAACATACATTTTGTCAAAATATTAAAATATTAATTTAGTAAAAATACAATTGTTCAGAACGGAGCAAAAAATGGCTCACATAAGTGATGGGACACTTACTTTGCCATCAAATATTTATCCAAAAATTTTACTTTTTAAAAAGGTTTTAATATTTTGTTGGATTTCCTTTTACTTTTAAAACATGATTTAATCTTTTTGGGATGGATTCGACTAATTTTTTTGTGATTTCTGGAGTGATTTTACCCCATTCTTCTTGAAGCACCGATTTTAGTTGTTGTTTTGAAGAAATGGTGTGTTTGCGAATTCTTGATTCCAATTCTTGCCAAATATTCTCTATGGGATTTAAGTCTGGAGATTGTGGTGGTGTTTTTATTATTTCAGGACAGTTATATAGCAGCCAAAGTCTAACGTTCAGAGCAGTGTGCTTGAGGTCATTGTCCTGGTAGAATTTAAAATCGTTATGAAGGTTCAATTTTCGTGCTGAAGATTTCAAATTTTGCTTTAAAATATCAATATACTTGTACTGATCCATTATACTGTCAATAAAAACATGATTACCAACTCCAGCGGACAACATACACCCCCATACCATACCTTCTCCTCCACCATGTTTTACTGTTGGTACCAAGTTCTGTTTGCGAAATTCTTCCCTGGGTTTTCTCCACACCAAGATTCTACCGTCAGAACCAAATATATTAAATTTACTCTCATCAGCAAATATAACTTTATTCCAGTAATCAGAATTCTTATTTATGTTAGATTTTGCGAAAGCTAGTCTGAATTTTCTATTCTTTTCACTTACGAAGAATTTTTTCCTGGCTACTCTACCGTGATATCCAGCAGATTGAATTACCCTCCTAATAGTCTCAGGATTAACAATTATTCCATATAATGCTTGTAAATCAGCAGCAACTTTTGAAGCACTATTCCTTGGATTTTTTTTAATATTTCGGACGATAATTCGCTTTATTCCATTGGATAGCTTTGATGGTCGGCCAGGTCTTCTCTTATCCTGAATCATATGATTCTTTTTATATCGTTTAATGATATTGAAAACTGTTGAACGACTCAAATTAACTGTTTCAGAAGTTTTTCTAATAGATTTTCCACGTTCAATATGCAAATTAATAAAGAATTTTCGAATTTCAGGCGAAGTTTCTTTTCATTTAGCATTCATGGCTACACAGAGCTAAAAAACACAAAAATTCCAAAACAAACTGGAGAGAAATACTGTAGACGATTTTATAAATTATTGCCAATTGCTTTTAAGTAAAAATAAAACCCCCAAAAATATTTTTATTGCTTATTTCAGACAATTTTTGTTGCATATATAATGGTGTCCCATCACTTATGTGAGCTATTTTTTGCTCCGTTCTAAACATTTGTATTTTTATTAAATTAATGTTTTGACAAAATGTATGTTATGTAATAATCTTTACTAAATTTAAGTATGAAACACACTCACAAAAAAATGTGTACATGTTTTTTTAATTTATTTGATTAGTTTCCTTTTGTAAAGCACAAGTGTCCCATCACTTATGTGAGACACTGTATATGCCATAAAGCATTGCTGCGTCGTTTGTACAAGAAAGAAAAATTTCCTAAGACGTAGCGAATGCATAATGCAATGGTGCATGGTTAAATAAAGTTTTTGTTTCACCTAGGAATAGCAGAGTGAAAGTGAAATCTATATTGGTTTAATGGTAATTATTATTATTTTTTTATGTATGTATTTTAATATGTAACTTTGCTTAATATGATTGAACTCAGGCTTTTTCCTAAAGAAAATACATAGTTATTTTGAAAAACTTATGATGGCACTAATATCAACAGTGATTGCGATCACTTTCCAAAATATTTTTGGTACTACTAGGTTATCCCATCGACCAAAAAATTACCGCCAAACTATAAGCTATATTCTTATATTTTTTCATGGCACTGAAATGCTGTAAAAAAAAACCAGATTTTTTTTTTTTCCCCCCCAATTAACACAGATAGTTGTTTGCTAGTTTTAGGTTATTCTTTAAGGTAATACTTTTAGGTAATAACTTTTAGGTAATTAAGGTAAATAATTTGCATTTTAAAAATACCCTAAAATATTGCATAATAGTGTAATGAAATAGAGAAAAGAATTAACCTAATCATTTTGCAGAAGATGATATTCAATTGCAAAGCTGACCTTATTTATCGATCCCGAAAACAGCCATTAGCAATCGCAACAGCGGTGAATGAGACCGTGGTAGCCGGAAAATGTCTTATTCAAAACGAAAAGCATGGCAACTCAATTACAGAAGATAGTCCCCATTCATGATAATATCATGCAATTATCTGTTATAGGACAATCTTTTTAAAACAGAATACATTAAAATGTATTTAGAACCTGCAAAGTCTCAGCAGTGGTTGGCAAGCATAATTCGCATGGGGCAGAGTCCCATAGTAGATAAAAATATCCTATCATATATTGCTGTAGGCACAGATGTAAATTTTAGAACAATGTCTTTTAGTAAATAAGTTGCTGAGCGAAGCATTTTTAAGCTTAAAAAAATCTTTAATAGATCCAGCGTTTCCTCTAATTATCTTAATACAGCAAAATGTGTTTAAAATAAACATTATTTTCATTTTTTGAGTGGAATTATTAGAAGCCATATCTGAAATAAATAAGTTGAAGTTAAATTATAACCAAGCTCTACAGGATAAAGCAGAAGCCGAAAAAAAGCTGGATTTCCTTACTAATGGTCTTCAAAGAAAAAGAGAGACACTTGCAAAGGTGAATGAAAAAAAAAAAAAAAAACACTTTACTTGACTATCTCTTATGATCCTTTCATTTCCTATTTTTCTTTGTTTATCAGTTGTTTAAAATTATCCATGTTGATTACAAAACAACTTTCCTTTTTTAGAGGCATCTGTAGTTAAAACTATTAATGGAGTGATTCTGTATTTTATTTATTTATTTTTGATACTGATGTACCTAGTAGTACTTTAGCCTAGAAACGAGTACTAGTTATCTAGATGAAAGAACCCCTGATGCATACATGAAGTGATCTTAAGGGGGCTGTCATTTAGCTTAAAATTCTCTTCCGTAATGTTAAGTCTATGGGCATTTGCTGCATATACAGTCAAGGATTGATAATCCGCATACCCATAATCTGCAATTTTCTGTAATTCGGGTTACTTTACGAATGTAAACAGTGAAATAAACAGTTAAGAAAATTTACAAATTTGTGATCCTAAATAAATTTTTAAAAAAATGATTAAAAAAAATCATAATAAAATATTTACTTTTTTTAAATATAACTCTTTTATTTTATTAACAGTAACAGAACAAACTATATTATAAAACTTATGTAATTATTTTTATTTAAATGCACATATATCAATTTTTTTAATAAAATAACATTAAAAAGACATTTTTTGAGATAGCTTATTAAATTATTAGATTTCATATTTATCTTGTCATATTATATAAATTATAGAATTAAAATGTTATCTAGAATAATAAAATGACACATAATCCATAATACTGTATAATCCACAATATTCCATATTCTGGAAAACCTTTAGCCCCAACTTGTAGGTATTATAGAACTTTGACTGAATTTACAATATCTCTTGAGAAAATCAATATTTTAAACTTCTTTTTTCTGTGTACTCTTCTCAGAGGATATTTCTTTTTTCCTTGACACTGAAAATATTTCTAAAATCTATGTTGAATTTAATATTTTATGTGTTAAAAGCTGAAGAATTGTAAGATTTTAACACTTCATATAAATTAAGTATATATTTAAAAAAATTTTGAAAAATAAGAAAAACAGAGACATTGTTTAAGAAGTGTATACAAAATATAGAAATTAAAAATATTAATTTCCTGAGGAGATATTTTAAATAGACAAACGCATCAAATGGACATAGACTTTAAATTAGTCAAGGAAATTTGACAGCTGAGTAACTATCACCTTTAAGACCAATAAGGTTATATATGTGTGTATATTATATATACATATCTATAATTATAAATGAATCTTGATCTTATAATAATAAATTTTAGTTTAAATTTTGAAATTAACTAAATAAATTTGAAATGTATATACACATTTTAAAGACAATTTTTTGTAAATTCAAAAATTTTGTAACAATAGTTTATTCTAAGAAAATGAAAACAATTATACGTGAAAAATATGAAATTAAAACTGATTCTTTTCAAATTATCTAATTCTTTTTATATCTCAAATCTGTATACTAAATATGGTTATTGGTTGCTACAACAATTCATTTAATAATGCAAAATTCTGATGTTAAATGCGTAGTGGGCATGAGTGTGCAGCTTAAAATAAAATTTGGTGCATCATCCAAATGTGCTATTTCTGACATGCTATAATGAAAATTTTCGTTTAGTTTCACCAATGTATAGTAATCAAAGAGATTTAAAGAGCACAAAAGAGATATTGTCCATTGAAAACAGAGTACAGCCCTCGCAAGATTATATTTTTCAAATGAATCAAATGAAAATGAATGAAATGCAAAAATCCATATCTCAATAAAATTTTCGAATCCATTAAAATCATTAAGCTCGGGCTGCGAGCTTGTAATGATCATTTATCATATTCCGTTCATAAAATCTGGCACAATATACTATAACTAGCTGTTACCCGTGATGTTGTTCACGTAACATAAAAAAAGAAGAAATTAACTATGCAAAGCATTTAACTCTCTATGACTAAAAACATATAAAACATTTTTTATGATATTTTATAAGAGATAATATGAGTATTTTATAATATTTCTTTATTATATAGTCATTGACATAAGTCAGGTTTTTAAGCTGAATCAGAATGTCTGTTTATATCATGAAGTTGTAAGAAAAATGGTACAAATGCTATATACACATCGGGATACCCAATTGGCACCAAAACAGATTATTTTGCCTGACATAGTAACTTGGCTATTGTTGTTTATTAGGATGAGCGAAGCGAATCCTCTACTAGTCCACTCAAATGACACTTTGTCGTACACTTTACAAAAAAACTATACAGTATTTTCACTTGAAATTAAACACAAATATAAATTATAATCTGTAGATTTGCAGAATATTATTTTTTTTACAGAAATACTTTTCAAAAAATTATTATTTTAATTAATTTATTTTACATGCATTTCCAATGCGGACGCATTTTAGCAAATAAATAAAAAATGAAACGCGTATATTTCCAGGAAAAAAATATATAAATCATGGAGTAAATAATTATAGATAGAATCATGATTAATTTAATAAATGAAATATGTTTTCATCACTCCGCAAAATCGTTTGCACAGATGACACTTAAACATTTTAAAAGAATTGTATTATGGAATTTTTTTTTTAATAAAGTGGCAACAAAAGAATTGTAAGCAAATAAAATTAATTTTTAAATTTGCCATATAAATGAAAAATTAAAAGAACTGCTTAAAGTTGTTGCCTCGATTCAAGCTCTTTATAAATGTACTAAAGCAAAGTTTGCTGAATCAGAAACTATAAATGGACTTTAATCATTTCTTACTTTATCATTTGGATTTAAAGTAATGTTACGTTCTTATTTGTGGACCGAAAAAGGTTTAGTGAACGGTACTTTAGACTTTGTTGCGCGTATTAAAGAAAATCACAAGCCATCAGACCAGATACCGCGAATAATCATGGATAAATTTGAATACTGCAGTAATTTAACTTATAAGAATTGGTGCGTACCAATTCCCCCAATAATTAAATTCTGGAAAAATGGAAGCATAAATTGCTCAATAAAACAATTTCCTTTGCAATCAGTTTTTGCAGTTATAATTCATAAATCTCAAGGTTTGACATCAGATAAAGCAGTAGTAGATATTGGGGGTAAAGAGACACCAGTTTGCTTAACGCACGTAGCGTTGTCGAGAGTGAAATTCCTTCAAGGTTTATCATTTAATAGAAAATTTCCTTACGAGAGAGTCTACAATATAAAAAAATTTCATATGCTGGTATGCAGAAAAAAAGAAGAAATTAGAATTAAAAAAAAATACATTTAATAGTTCTTAGTATCAACGAGAGTAGATTTTAATGTTTTTCCAAATATTTTGTTTGAATGTATTATTTTAAGATTGCTATTAAAGATTATTTGATGTGAATTACAAAGATTGAAAACATACCTATTTCAAATCATTTCAGATAACTCCAGAGGCTATTGGGAAATGTAAAAACATCTTTAAAACTTTTGATTAAAAATTAAAAAAATATTTTGTAAAATTTTGCTTCGAAAATATTTTTATTTATACCAGTCTTATATCACAGATAAAAAATTCCGAGGAAATTCTTAATTATTTGGCTGAATTTACATTTCTAAAATTTAAATACGCCAAAACATAAGATAAAGTTTTTGCTTAATAAAGATGCAAAAATAATATAAAATAATAATGTTATTTTCAAATATTTATCTTATGAAATAATGCTTCGCGAATCCAAACAAAGCTCGGCTTTTGCTAGTTTAATAAATTTTTAATCTATTTTATCATTAAAATTACATAAATTGCTTTGTTCTATAGTTCCTAATGAAACTTTGACTACTTGGTTTTCCCATTGGCCAATTTCGCCAAATTATACAAATCGCCAAGCTGTTCGCCAAATTACGTAAGTTGACATAATGGCACAGATAACAAACACTTCTCTTATACTTAATGTCAAGTGAATGTAACATTTACAATTAGTCATTGTTTGGCATGTAATCTTATAGTTTGGCGACAGTTTTTTTGGTCGACGGATAACCAAGTAGTACCGAAACTTTTTTATGCATTGATATATTTTTTTATTAATAAATAAGAATTTGAAAATATACACGTAACTGGTATTCGAAAATTATGTTTTCACCAAATTTGCATCAACAAAGGATCGTGCCGAACCGGGTGCGGATATAGCAACAAAGTTATTGGATGATATATTTTAATAATCGTTGCCATGAAAGGAGGGCGAAGAAATGGTCATCATGAATATTATTAAGTCTTTTGTCACACAAAAAGCAAACCTGTTTGCAAAATTATATTATTTCTGTCTCTAAGAAAAGCAAATTGACTATGGATGTAAGGTACTATTTGGTTATCCCGTCGACCAGAAAACGATCGCCAAACTATAAGATTAAATGCCAATAATGGATGACCATTAATGTCACATTCAATGATATTAAATACAATATGCATGTTTGAAATGTCTGTAAGTGATTTTTATTTGGACTTTGTATTTTTATTAATATTCTACTAAATATTTGTTTTTTCGTTATTTAAAATAAAAATTATGCCAATATGTATAATTTGGCTATTAGCTTGGCCGTTTGGCGATTGTTTTCTGGTCGACGGGATAACTAAGTAGTACCGGATCCAATTAGAGAGTATAACCTTTCTAACATTTGTTTTGCCTGTATTTATATAAAAAAATCAACTTATAAATTGCACTTTTATATTTATAATTTTAAAAATTTTATCATTATGAGGAAAATAACAAAAAACATAATTTTCTGATACTGAATTGGAGACAATCTGGATCAAATTATGTGAGATTAGAAGCAGTCTGATTTTGATCATATGAAGGTTACTATTGCGCATAAATTTTCATTCAGATGAAAACCACCTTAAATCCTATGCTATAGTTTTGTGAGATACATTATCAAAATGCGTATTGTATTATCAAAATGCGTAAACAAACTTACAGTATTATTACGTAGTAGTAAGATAAGATACAAATTTTTTTTCTAACAAAGCTTTAATAATAATAATAATAATATGTGAAAACTTGTACATATAAAATAAAATAATAAATTAAAATAATAACACAGAACTTTTAAAACAAATATGTAGCAATAATAATATTATTAAGAATAATAATAGAAATAATACATGACAGAATAATACAGCAAAAATCAAGCAGACCATTGAAATGAACAGTTTTTTTAATAACATTTTCTGAAGTCTGCAAACAAATGATTACTATAAAATATCCTTATATACTATGTTTCTTGACTTAGCATTTTCGGCAAACACATATAAGTTGTTAGCTGACGAAACGCGGGAGCAGGCAACGTAGAGTTGACCATGAGAAAAGCAAGGTGATTCTAAGTGCAAACCAGCTACTTTCAACGACTGTCCCTGTGATTTGTTTATAGTCATCGCATATGCTAATTTTAAAGGGAACTGTATGCGTCTAAATTGAAATGGTAAATCATTGGGTACAATTGGCATACGCGGTAAAATAACACTATCTCCTTTAGCCGACCCAGTCATAATTGTAGCTCTAATGATATTATTTCCAAGTTCATTAATAAGCAATCTTGTACCATTACACAACCTCGGAGCATCTATATTACGCATCAGTAAAACTGGAACACCCTTTTTAAAATGTATTTTATGTGCTGGTACCCCAGACAGTTCCAATGAGTTGCATGCCTGTTTGTAACACTTGATTAAATCCCCTGAAAAAATAAATCTTCATTTTTTAAAATAAGTTACAATAGTATATAAATCATAATCACCCATTAACTTCATAAGTATCCCATGAGCCATTACATAGAATTGCTTTTTACTTTCAAATATTTTATTCTTTCGTGGATTTTACTCCTATAATATTTATAAACTATAAAATCATCAAAAAATGTTACATTTTTTTCACCCCTTGCACATTTATTCCTATCCACCAAAAAAGAATTTTGTTAAAAGATCGCGAAAAAACGACAAATTTTGTTAAAAGATCACGAAAAAACGGCAAATTTTATTAAAAGATCACGAAAAAATGGCAAATTTTGCTAAAAAATCGCGAAAAAACTATATTTTGCTAAAAGATCGCGAAAAACGGCACATTTTGCTAAAAGATCGCGAAAAACGACAAGTTTTTGTTAAAAAAATCGTAAAAAAATGGCAAAGTTTGTTAAAAAATCATGAAAAACGACAAATTCTTTAAAAAGATCGGAAAAAGCGGAAAATTTTGTTAAAAGATTATGAAAAAAAAGACAAATTTTGTAAAAAGAGTAAAAAAAAAACCGGTAAATTTTGCTAAAAATCACGAAAAACGACAAATTTTATTAAAAGATCGCAAAAAACGGCAAATTTTGTAAAAAGATCGTAAAAAAAGGGCAAGTTTTGTTAAAAGATCGCGAAAAAACGGTAAATTTCGTCAAACGATCGCAAATTTCAAAATAGAGGCGTGAAAAAAAAAAAAAAAAAAAAAAGAGCACATAACTTTGTACCGGGAATGGAATTGCTCCCCCCTTTCTCCCACTTCTGTTGTAACCTTTCAGAAAATTTGCTGCGAATTTCACATTTTTTCACCTCTGTGATTCTAATCAGATTTTCCACAAAATCAAGAAAAATTGAGTCAGTCATTTCGGAAATTAAAAAAATCGGTCAAAACTCCGAAAATTTGAATATAAAACGTATCGCAAATTTTGACAAATTATTGGGAGGGGGGATACAAATTTTGTTATAGAATCGCATGAAATAAACGAATTCTGACAGAGAATCGTGAAAAGATACGAATTTCGTTCAGGGATTACGATTAAAAAAAAAACGTGAATTTCGCAGAGTCGCGAAAAAAAAGTTTCTTCCACAGCCTTTTCATATAAAATTTGCATTTTTACGAGGCATTTTGATGAAATTCGCACTTTTTGTCTCTATACTTAGATAAAATTCGCGTTTCTTCAACGGCCCTTTGAAAAATAGCATTTTTTCTGCTGTCATCTGACGAAATTAGTCTTCTGTCAGCGGTCATTTAACAAAATTCGCGTTTTTCCGTGGCTCTCTAACAAAATTTCTATTTTACACCCGATACTCTGACAAAATTGGCATCCTTTCGATGGCTCCTTGACGAACTTCGAAGTTTTTTTCAGATTCTTCAAAATTCACACTTTTGTCTGCTGCATTTTGATGAAATTCACGCTTTTTCGGCGATCCTTTGTCGAAGTTAGCGTTTTTCTCGCAATTCTAAAACGAAATACGCTTTCCCCCACGATTCCTTCATGAAATTCGCGTTTTTTTTTCTTTTCTTTTTTTTTTTTTTTTCTTTTGCGTGTGTGAACGATTGACGAAAATTTTCGGCAATCATTTGTTGAAATTCGCGATACTTTTTATGCCTCAATTTTCTGATCCATGATATAAAAAAAAGAACAGAATGTTTTTAGTTCTTGGAAATTTCGGAACAAAATCTTACAAAAAAAAACTTGACCTGTCAAAGACTTGTCTACCGCAATGCACGCTTTGAGAACGCGCGGTCTTAAATGTATGAAAGAGAAGACAACTAGCAGGCGCGCATTCAGTTCGGACGCAACAGCAGTAAGGGCGTTTTTTCAAATGAGGGGAAAGAAGGGCTTTATTTTTTTTTGAATGAGCGGCAAGAGGGGCGCTAGATTTTTAATGAGGAGCAAGATGGGCGCTATTTTTTAAACTAAAGGGCGATTTGTTACTTTCAAATCAAGCTTCCCAGCTACTAACGTCCTGATGAAAAGAAAGCTTCATAGAAAAGTAAAAAAGAGCATGCCGATTTGTTGTAATTAACTCCGGAATTTCCGGGACACTTTTAGTAAAATCCCCTGAATACAAACAGGCATGTTACCTCTGTGATTCCATCAGATTTTTGCCAAAATCAAGAAAAATTGAGTCCGTAATTTTCGAAAATTAAAAAAATCGGTCAAAACTCCGGAAATTCGGACATAAAATGTATCGCAAATTTTGACAAATTATTGACAAAAAAAACCCCCCACAAATTTTGTTATAGGATTGCAGGAAATAAACGAATTCTGACAGAGAATCGTGAAAAGATACGAATTTTGTTCAGGGGTCACGATAAAAAAAAAACGTGAATTTTGCAAAGAGTCGCGGAAAAAAAAGGAAACTTCAAGAAATCGCTAAAAACGGCAAATTTCGTCAAAATATCACAAGGGGGAAAAAAAGATTCTTCCGCAGCCCTTTGATAAAATCGCATTTTTCCGAGGCATTTTGAAGAAATTCGCACTTTTTGTCTCTATAATTTGATAAAAATTTCCGTTTCTTTAACGGCCCTTTGAAAAATACCATTTTTTCTGCGGTCATTTGACGAATTTAGCCTTTTGTCGGCGGTCACTTAACAAAATTCGCGTTTCTTCCGCGGCTCTTTGATAAAATTTGTATTTTACACACGATAATCTGACAAAATTCGCGTTCTTTCGATGGCTCCATAACAAAATTCGAAGTTTTTTCCGATTTTTTAAACTTCTCAAAATTTACGTCTGCTACATTTGGATGAAATTAACGCTTTTTCGGCGATCCTTTGTCGAAGTTACCATTTTTCTCGCGATTCTTGAACAAAATACGCTTTTTCTCAAGATTCCTTGATGAAATTCGCGTTTTTTTCTTTCTTTCTCTTCCCTTTTTTTTTTGTGTGTGTGAACAATTGACGAAATTTTTCGGCGATCATTTGTTGAAATTCGCGATACTTTTTATGCCCCAATTTTCTGAATCATGACCTAAAAAATAAATAAATAAATGGAACAAAATGTTTTCAGTTTTTAGAAATTTCGGAACAAAATCGCCAGAAAAAAAATAGTTTTCTTATATTTTTCCTCTATTTTGATCAAATTTATTTAATTGGTGCATGTTCTTTTTGTATCAAAAGGCATCGTGGTCATCAACTGGGAATTTCTCTATCGCGACCTATCAAAGAGTTGTCTACCGCAATGCACACTTTGATAACGCGCGGTCTTATTTGTATGAATGTGCAGACAACTAGCAGGCGCGCATTCAGTTAGGACGCAACAGCATTAAGGGCGTTTTTTCAAATGAGGGGCTATTTTATTTTATTTTTATTTTTATTTTTTTTGAATGAGCGGCAAGAGGGGCGCTCTTTTTTAAACTAAGAGGCAGGATTTTTTAAATTGAAGGTGATTTGTTGCTTTCGAATCAAGCTTCCCAACTACTAACGTCCTGATGAAAGAAAAACTTCACAGAAAAGTGAAAAAAACATGCCGATTTGTTGTAATTACTTCCGGAATTTCCGGGGCACTTTTTGTAAAATCCCCGGAATTCCGGGGATTCCCCGGAACACAAACAGGCAGAGTGTTGAGAAACTCGACTGGATATGAGGTGCTATCGTCGGCATTCAACACCATGTCAACGGATGTGTAAATTTTGCCTTCGTTTGGTATCAGCTTTAAAATTTTATCATTTATCGCATCCACAATATTATTTTTGGGGGCTAGAATTGCTCTTTCACACAACCAGTTTTTATTTTTCATGTTTTCTTCAAAATTATGAAAAACTGTTGCAATAAGTTCTTCTGAATTAATTATATTACAAAAATCTTTTGTAAAATGTATTTTACCATCAACGTCTGTTTCGACTTCTCCTTGACCAAGTTTTAACAATTTTGATGCAAATTGTCCAGATTCTGTGTCATTATGTAATTGTACTCGCATGTTAGTGCTTAAATGCAATTTATGTATTCTATGCCAAAGTGGAGATGCTTTAAAACATGCATTCTTTTCGTCGGCGGGTGTTCATAACTGGCAATGTTTGCCGGATGTCACCTGCAAGCAGGACCACCATACCACCCATCAGTTTTGAATTACTTCTTATGTCTTGCAAACTTTTATCGAGACCTTCGATTGCATGTTTGTGCAACATTGTGCATTCGTCCCACACTAACAGTTTACAGTGTCGAAACATTTTACCTCGACTGCTGTTTTTAGTAATGTTGCAGGTTGGGGTTTCTTCATTCGCCAAATTCAACGGTAATTTTAAGACTGAGTGTGCAGTTCTTCCACCACTCAGCAGAGTTGCAGCGATGCCAGATGACGCGACGGCGATTGCTATGTTTTTATCCTTGCGAACTTCAGCGAGCAGTAAATTCAGTAAAAATGTTTTACCAGTACCACCTGGTGCATCTAAGAAAAGTAATGCACCTTCTTCTCTTTCCAAGTACTCTAAAACTTTTTCAAGTACTTGCTTTTGCTCTGGGAGAAGTTTCAGTTTTACTGTAGTCACAAAATTCTGCAATGCTGTTGTATCATAATCGAGCTCTCTACTAATCTCATCACATATCTCATTCCTTCTTAAATGTGTAGCCATTCCATATTCACTCAGTACCTTGCCAGTAATAGAAATCACTTTGTCTTCAATTAGAGTTAAAGCTTCATTGTAAATTTTGTCGCTAAATGTCAGATTAGAATATGATTTTTGAAATCTTTTTAGTATGTCTTCGGATAGAAAATATTTGTATTTTTCCCACATTTCTGTCGGATTTGACAATCCACATGTGCTTATTAAAGTGGCAAACAATTCCCGCTTACTTGCTGGTGAGCTAAACTGAGCTGCTTCTTCCAGTGCAGATTCCCAATGATTGTCCTTTTCTTGGAAACCCAACACTTCGCATGCTTCTCTGTAGGTGGCTCGTTCTTGTCCATTTACAATTCTGAGATCCGAAAATTTTGTAGGACCACGTACTTTATTTAGTAGTAATCGTAAACAAAAACATTCGAAATTGCTTACATGTACGGTGTAAAGACGCCCAAGTGCATCCCCTGCTTTTAAATTTGGCCAATTTTCGACAGGTGTGCCCTGTTTTCGTCGTTTCCATTCCCTTTCTTTTGAATTCCATGTATAATAGCGTGGAATTTCAGCATATAGGAGCGTGCTTGCAAATTCATCTGTTTTACAAAGCTTGAAAAAAGCTGTTAGTGTTGTGTTTGGTGGCATATCAATTTTTTGATGAAAATTTTTCTCATTAAAGTATACACGCTCACCATTTTCTAAGTGAACAGCCAGATGAATTACAGTCGGAAATCTCTCATTCAAAGGAAATTGGAAAATTCTCCATGCAGCTTCATTGCTACTGATGTATCGTCCCACTTGAAAGGATTGAACTTCATCTTTTAAATTAATGGTTGCATTATTCTGTCGTACATCAAATATTGCTTGATCATTACCTTTATTTATGTACTTATATATATATTTTATTGCCTTCACAGAACTGCACATTTCTACATTTATGTGTGCCTCAAATATTTTGACCAGTATTGGTGAATATGGAACTATCCACCTGTTATCTATGGTCTCTTTCAACAAATGACCTCTTACTTTTATTGTAGCTGTTCGTCCTCCGTTCTCGGGGGCTCTACGTCGGTACAGAGGGTAGCCTTTGTCATTGAGATGAGTTTCTTTAATTAATGCTCGAGGATACTTTATTGTACAATGGCCATCTTTCATGCATGGGGATAAGGGATTATACGGACCACAAGGTCCGTGAACCATGTTTCGAATGATAGTATCGGATAACTTCTTATCATTGTCAGCATCTGGTATCTCAGCACTTATGTCATCGATACGATTTGGGCGCAGCTTTTCCCTAAGCCATAGCAAAAGGTGAACATGAGGCAGTCCGCGCTTTTGCCACTCAATCGAATACATAAAACATCTAGTTTCCCCAAACACTTTCCCTTTCTTAATTACAGCCAATAATTTTTGTACTTTAATCCTGAAAACACGAGCAATAAGGTCGTGTCTATCCGTAACCTTTTGTCCAGGCAATAATTCATTAGTAATCTAATAGGGATTGCACGTAAATGCAATGAATAGATCAGGACGCCCATAGTTTCTTACATAAATAAATGCATCCTGCGTATATTCGTGGAGGTATCTTGGACTATTTATGAATGAAGATGGAAGAATTACAACTTGACCCAATTTATTAGGATTTACATTCGCATCATTCCTAACGGCATCTTGTAAATGTATGTAATTTTCTGCTCGCAATTTCTTTTGATTTAAAGAAATGTAACGCAGACGTTCGCTTTCAGCTTTCACATATATGTCAACCATAAATTGATGAAGTAGCTGTTTGCAACGCAAAAATAAGTTAAAATTACTGCGTCGCATCATTAGATAAGCATAAAAGTTTATGCATCATACTTTTTTATTTAAAATTGGCATTACGGTGCGTGGATTAATTCGAGAAATATCAAAATGATAGCCCTCTTGTCCTTTTCAGAACATTATTGGATATTCCAGAGCGTCATAAAATCGGTGTGTGTCAGAAATACGAGTGAGCTTATCATTGCGTAAATGAAGCACTATATCTCGTGGTGAACTTAGATTACCTGTAATAATAGCTGCTATTTCTTTTGTAGTTGGAGCCTTATATCTCCGCTCGTGTTCTCCTGGTGGTGTACGGTTAGCATGAATTACTAATTTACAACTTTTTTCAGTGTTACGCTCCAAAGCAGTTTTAAATGAATGTATAAGTTGATTGTTATCATTTAGAACTTTCTGGATTTTTTTAACTATTTCTCTTTCGATGTTTTGAACAGCCTGACAATGTTTGTTTGTTTATCCTCGTCACCAATAAAATAAATCTGTAGAAATTTTGGTTCTTGATTGGGTGCAGGAAGAAGAGAACTAATCCTATGATATACTTTTCTTTGAACTGTAAACGTTGGTGAAAAACCAGACATCGTAATAATTTTGTCAGCTCCAAAAGATATCATATGGAAGCACGCATTATATATTTTTATATTTTTCAGGAATCGTAGAGATTCATTTGTTTCACTCATAAATAAGCTTTTTAGTGGCTCAATCGGTTCTTCTATCGTAGGAATAGAAATTTTACCACCAGAACAACACAGTCCTGGCGTCTCTTCTTTCCATTTTAAAGCTTTGCAATATTGGCATTCATTATTCATTTTCCCCACAGCAATCAGTGAATGACTTCCATAGTCTACACCAGAATCATACTCAAAAGCTTTGTTAGTAAAAACATTCCAGATGTTTTCAGTAAATGACTGTCTTCGTCGCGCCATTCTCTGTGCATTTTCTATTTTTCTAGTATTTTTTGTTTCAATAGATTCAGCAGCTCTTGATATTGCTTTGCGGCCAGCTTCTTTTAATCTCTGTTGCGACAATTCATGTAATTTATATTTCTTCTTTGAAGCCAAATAAGCAATGTTATAATGGTGACGCAATTGGACATCAGGTGTATCAGCTTCTCTAAAATTAGCCTGATGATCGGCTTCTTCAAGTCTATGCAATTCTGCTTGAGGAAAAGTTTCATTAATTTTTGATACTTTCAATGCCCTTCCATTACTTGAATTTCTCGATAAATTTGATTTTCGTTTACTTGGCATTCTTTTCTTTTTCACTACATTCATTTCTTCGTTACAGCATTTTAAATTCAGTTAAACATTATATTAAAAACTAATCTGTTTATCTCAATAAATCACACTCCGTAAAAAATGACATTAAGAAGTAGTTAATTTTTAAAATGTCAATGCATATTTTACTCTTTTAAAGCTAAAAGAAATGTAGAATAAAAATTAAGTTGCCAAACGACGATTTACGAATGTCGTTTCGATAAAGTTCGAGCTCCCGAAAACATTAATTTCTAGATTGGGTGTTACCTTGACAACGCAATCATATTGTATTTTATGATATTTGAGCAAAAATGCAAATTTCTTTTAAAAATAAAGAAATGTTTGTCCTTGAAAAGAATGATTTAAGAATTAACATTCGCAAAAAATTGTTTTATTTAGGTAATCTAGTTAATTTTTTACTTTTTAAGAATAAAAATACATATTTCTTGCTGATCATTACATCATTTCTGATATTGGTATTTTTACTATGAATATCATTCACATTCCTATTCATTTGCTTTTCAAAAGTTTTTCTTTAAAATTTCAAACTGAAATTTAAAACTTTAACAGTGCGCACATGATGAAGGATGAAGTATTGATAAAAATTTTCTTTAACTAATAAAAATTTATACCATAGTATAATCTTCTTTTATTTCAACATCAAAACATATCCGTTATAATAGCGTCAAAAATATACATTAATCAATTTTGTTTCCCTTTTTCCAAGTAAAAAACTGAGAATCATAACGTGAACTTTGAATGAAAACTTTCACTTGTATGTAAATTACATTCAAACTTGTTGATCAGTATTGGTAAAAAAATATTTTTCTTTTATTTTAAAATGTGACGTCATTATTTACCAATTTTTATCAACTACATATATCCAAGCCTCTTGTATTTTTAACAAATACCACAAAATTCCTACGTTATTTAACTTATGCCGTCGTATATTTCCAAATCAAATATTTTATTAATAATTAAATTCTTTCTCGTTCACTTTATTTTCTCATTCTATCGCCATTTTTCACAGAAAATCGACATTAACATTACCGATATTCATGCATTTTATATAATAAAATACTTCTTTTATTCAACTATGACGTCATATTTATTGTCCTTTGAATTTTTTTATTTTAATTTTTCAAGTGGAAACTGTTCAACTGAAAATTAATTGCCGAGGAGAAATTATTCCACATTGATTGTCTTGGCAACGAGAAAGAAAAATGGTCATTTTTTTATCGGGAAAAATAATTTTTTCTGTATGAAAAATAATGAAATTTTGGAATATTAAGGAAAATATTTGAATATATCAAGTAAAAATTAGCCTATGTTCATTTCCGGGCTTCAACTTATCTATATGCAAAGATTCAAAGACATTAATCCATCCGTTTTGAAGCCAAGTTCATTCCAATTTTCGGACACACTTTCACATTTATAATATAAAGAATGTATTTACAGAACTTTAAGTTTGAATGATTCGTGCATCTGCACAGGTTAATGTATTAAAGACACTAAAGAGTGTAAACATTAACCTTAATCTCACAAAGTGAGTGTGATGACATTGGACTTAAGGGTCTGTGTCCTAGGGGGTGAAGGGCAGTAGCAAGGACTTACCCCCTGTCCCACAACGAAAGTTACAAGAACTCCTGAGGGGGACGAGTCAAAATCACACAAATATATTTTATTAGTAGTTTGGATCACATTGTTGGTGACCCAAAGAAAAAGGGTATGATCTCAAGGGGTAGGAGAGTATGTTTTAGGGGCATTTAATTTTGAACAAACAGGGACTCTCCAAGGGAAGAGATATATGAAACCCGGATAAAAAAAAAAAGGTGTGTAACAACACGGGGAAAGACCAAATAAAGTCTCACTAAAGCAAGTATCCAGGTTTCTCATTTTAGAAGTAAGCTAAGCAGTTTTAAGTAATAGCACTGAAAACGCCCAGTGCTCAGGCCATAAACATATTTATATAATTTTTTTTAACAAATTACTTCCAAAATGAATAACCTGGATACTTACAAAAATTTAGACTTTATTTGGAAAAATTGTCAAAAGTAAATAATCTCATGGTGGAGATTTGACCTGATTGAAAAAGTTTATACAATTTGCAAAGGCATCGAGAGGCTACATTAGAAGAAGAAGTCTGAAGTAATTACCCCCAAATAAAGTCTGACAGGTACATTTGCGTACATTAGTGAGACTTTATTTGGATAGCAAAAAGTATTAAAAAAAATTTAAAAGGAAGAGCCAAAAAAAACCTAAAAGCAAGTCCACCTGTCCACGATGTACAGTCAGTACCGGCTATATGGTCACCCGCTTATATGGTCAGTTTTCTAAAGTCCCGTCTAGACAGATCATATGATTTTAAATCAAATTAAAAACTAATAAATATAATACAAAAGCACTTTAAATGCAAAATAAGTCCTGAAATTAAAGAAACTGATTTTTGTATTCGTCTAGAGAACGTGTTTTATGACTTCTTTACATTCTTTACTCAGAAAACATAAAATTAAAGTATTTTGAACTTAAATTTTAAACTGAAAAAAAAAATTGCCAACATACATAAACATCATCATTAACATCATACATTAAAAAAATCCTTATTTCATATATTAGTGTATATATATTAGTGTTCACTCTAGGGCATGGTGCTATTCACCACAAAAGGCACTACTGCAGCAGAAAAGAGCACTTTTGCCAGAAAAAAATTATTGTTTTTAGAAGGGGAAAAAAGAAAGCAATGCAACACATAATTTTTAAATATGATAAATTAAGTAACATTAATTTCGAATTAAAAATACAATTAAATTAAAACATGATTCAATTGATGTAAAAGTGCGAAAATAACACTAGTAAGTCTTGATTACGTCTAATAATAACTATATAGTATTACTAATAATAATTATAAAAACATTTTTGCTTTTAAGACGTAGTAAATTAATAAAAAACATTTAAAATATAAAAGATTTTTTATTTACATGTTTCAACTCCAAATATTAATTGAGTCATCTTCAGAATATAAATAGAGAAATAAAAATTCAAAATACAGTGAACGTGAAAAAAACGGAATAAAGCATTACTGAAAATAAATAAATTAATTAAATGTATCACGCGGGTTTTAATTTGATATTGTCTATGGTTTAGTTAAATAATTATATTAAATGCATCACGCGGTTAATATTTAAATAAACCAAAGACAATATCAAATTAAAAACCGCGTGATGCATTTAATATAATTATTTAACTAAACCATAGACAATATCAAATTAAACCCCGCGTGATACATTTAATTAATTTATTTATTTTCAGTAATGCTTTATTCCTTTTTTTTTTTTTTTTTTTTTTTTTTCCCCACGTTCACTGTATTTTGAGTTTTTCACGTTCACTATATTTTGAATTTTTATTTCTCTATTTATATTCTGAAGATGACTCAATTAATATTTGGAGTTGAAACATGTAAATAAAAAATCTTTTAATATATTTTAAATGTTTTTTATTAATTTACTACGTCTTAAAAGCAAAAATGTTTTTATAATTATTATTAGTAATACTATATGATTCAATAGTTCTGTTCTTTTTGGGCACACAAATTTAGAAACACTATGGAATAAAAAAAAAAAAATTAAAAATCTCTGGGTAAAACCAGTGGTGCATTTTACTACTTTGAAAAAGGGCAGGGTGCTGCACCCTTCAAAAAAGGCCTAGAATGAACACTAACATTGCATATTAGGGTTGAGTAATGACATTTAAAATGCAAATTTTATAAAATTTAATGAGGAAAAATTTTAATATATAAAATTTTAATATTTTTTTTATAAACAAATTCAGTAAAAAGAATATTTATTAGATTCTTGTACGACAATAACAGTGTCCGGGATCAAAGTCCATGAAAAACAATGGGAGAGGATCTTTCAGGTAAGACTGTACCTTCTTTTTCATCTGACTGAAGTTTGGCAGCGTACCGGAACCGAAGGTGAAAGTGACGCCTGGCACACGTCGCCCGTCCTTACTGTGGAACTTATCCTTAATTGTTCTTCTAACCCCCAGGGGGAGAAAACATGCATGAGGGAGAATAACTGTATCAAGTACTTGACGTGGGGGTATGGAAATCTAATAGAAATATACAATAAAAAGAAATATTTTTCAACATTAAAATAAAAGTATATACAGGGTGTTTCTAAATTCATGGTACAAACTTTAAGGGGTGATAGTACAAATCAAGACAAACAATTTTTAAATAGGAAACATAGGGTCCCAAAGTCTTCTGAAGGAGATAGGCGCCATTTAAAGTGGTTAAACAGGGTGGCTACAGAAATAATCAAAAAAAGTTCCCTGATTTTTCCCTGATTATTGATATTACATTTCCCTGATTTTTATTATTAAAGAACATATACGGCATTTTTTTAATATTTATATTATATTTTCTATGTATTTTTTTAATTATTTATCTTAATGTATGCTGCTTTCTATTATAACACACTTATCCAGCTTCAAAAATATCTCTTTTGGGAGGAAAAATAAAAAAATTAACAGTATTTAATTAGCAGAGGTGCCAAGTATTACGATTTATCAGTAATTACAACTGATAGGCAACAAAAGTTACAGTGTTATGGGCATCAGATAAAATTGCTAATTTCGGTTGAAATAATGCAAATTTCGACATAGAATTGTGGAAAAAACATGAAATTTTGTCAAAACATCGTATAAAAAATGCTCATTTCTTCAAAGTTTTGAAAAAAAAAAAAAAAAGGAGCACAAATTTAGTCAAAAGATCGTGGAAAAGTGTGAAATTAGTCCTAAAGATCTCGTAAAAAATGCAAATTTCATCCAAAGCTTGCATTAAAAAAAAAAAAAAATGCGAATTTTGTGGAAAGTTTAAGAAAAAGCAAGAATTTAGTCAAAAGATTGCAAAAAATGCGCAAATTTCATCTAAAGATAAAAACACAAAATGCATAAAAAATCTGCAAAATGCGCAAATTTTCATCAATTCATTGGAAAACTCATTGCAAATTTTCATTGGAAAGACATTTTCAAGTGCACGAGAAGAATGCACAAGAAAATTTAAAATCAATCAAAAGATAGTACATGCTTTTTTAAGCATGGGCAAAGGCCATTCGGCTGTTGAAACTTTTTCCATGATTTTAAACATGCCATGCATGGATAAAAAGACTTTCTCTAAATGTTTAGATGATTTGGCTGTAAAAAATGTGCCCATCAAGAAACAAATTCTGGAATTGTCACGAAACATGGTGCGACAGGCGTACATTGAGCAAAATTTATTAGACGCCAATGATGATACATCTATATTAGATGTAACAGTCTCGTATGATGGAACTTGGCAGAAAAGAGGCCACACATCTTTATACGGCATTGATACAGTCATCGATGTAATCACGGGACTGGTTCTCGACTTTGAGATTCTATCAAAATATTGTCCAGAATGTGCTTCGGTGGCAAAAGATCTCGGAGAAAATTCTGTAGAATTCAGCATTTGGAAAAAAGGACACATGTCCTTCTGCCAAAAAAATTTTGAAGGGTCATCGGGCAGTATGGAAATGAGCGCTGCTTTGAAGATTTGGAAACGATCAGTACAAAACAATCAAATGAGGTATACCACAATGCTATCAGATGGTGATGCTAAAACGCATCAGCATCTAAATGAAAATTGTGTTTATGGCTCGAGTGTCTTGATCAAAAAAGAAGAATGTGTGAATCACGTTGCAAAAAGGCTTGGAACAGCCTTACGAAATAAAGTGAAAGAGTTACGAATAAAGGGGTCAACGATTGGTGGACGAAAACGTGGTAATTTAAAAGAAGAGACTATCTTAAAATTGCAAAACTATTATCGTAAAGCTATAAAGGACAATGATCCAAACATTGAAAAAATGAAAAATGCTATTTTTGCTACATTGTACCATTGTATGTCTACAGACAAAAAGCCAGTGCACAGTAAATGTCCCGTTGGGGCAGACTCATGGTGTTTTTATCAGCGTGCGATGGCTTGCAATGAAAAACCTAAAAGTCACGATGCGATGAAAACGCATTTATCAGAAAATGTGGTTGCAAGTACACTACCTGTATATCAAAGATTAGCATCTGATGAAATACTTCAACGTTGTGCTTCTGCAAAAACACAAAATTCTAATGAAACATTGCACAGCTGCATTTGGCAGAAGTGCCCAAAAGAAGTATTCGTATCAAAAAAACGGCTGGAAATCGCAGTAACATCAGCTGTTAGCGAGTTTAATTTTGGGTGCATGGAATCCTTCAAAGTTATGTGCAAAGATACAGTAATGTGTACTGAATCAATGAACATAGCCAAAAAGCGAGATGCTCGCAGATGCAAACAAAAAGAACGAAGATCGTTAGAATCGTATAAGAAACCTTTGATTAAAAATAAAATGAAAAAGTCAGCACAAAATGCAAGAAACGAAAAAAGTGAAGGCATCACATATGGTGCTGGAATGTTTTAGTTATGACGCTTAGTTTTTGCATGTGAAAAAGTTGTTTTTATGCTTATATATTATTTATATATAATTTTAATTTATGTGTGCAGTTGAAAAAATCACTAAAAAAATTGTTGATAAAAAAAAAAAAAAATTATATTAAACAAAAGCAGTACAATGTTTATAGATTCCAAAGCTACTTCCTGAGGTAAGTAGAATCCTTGTAAAATTTCCTTATGGTGTAATCATTTCTTTTGCTAAAACGCAAATTTTTACATAAGCGGTAAAATATTCCATTTTCATTTTTTTTTTCACAATTACTTTATATACATTTTGAATTTTATACATTTGCATTACATTATGTTATAATTCATAACTAGCCAATAATTTTGATCATGAATGTAGGAAAGTTAGGGCAAGGGGGTCTGCTCCCCCCTAAATTTTTATTTTTTTTTTTTTTTTAAATTCCACATTTCTTTTTACATGTTTAGAATTTTATAAATTTGCATTGTACTGTGTAATAAATCATAACTATCCTGTAATTTTGATCATAAGGCCCCTGTCCTCGCTCGAGGAAACGTTCGTGAGCTAATGCTATCCCTATGGGAAAGCATTTTTCTAATAACTCTTTCGCATTTTGACATTTTTGAATAATTTTTTTCGTATCGGACAGCTGAGGTGCATGCCGAAATCGCATCTTTTTTACTTTTTCGATTTTGGTTGCAGGTATATTTTTAAAAAGCACTTTCAGTTTCGAAACTGGTTTTGAAAGTGAAACTAACTTTGTAAAATATACCTACAACCAAAATCGAAAAAGTAAAAAAGGTGCGCTTTTGGCATGCACCTCAGCTGTCCAATGCAAAAAAAAAAAAAAAAAAAAAAAAAAAAATTATTCAAAAATGTCAAAATGCGAACGAGTTATTAGAAAAGTGCTTCCCCATCGCAATAGCTTTAGCTCGCGAGCGTTTCTTCGAGCGAGGACAGGGGCCATAAACATAGCCAACCAGAGTAGGAGAAGGGCTGCCCCCCACCTTTTGATTTCTATTTTTTTTTTTTTTTTTACTTTTCACATGTTTATAATTTTATAAATGTGCATTGTACCATGTAATAATTCATAATAGTAACTTTGATCATGAACATAATCAACCAAGGGTAGGAGGGGCTGCTCCCCCCCCAAATTTCTAGCTTTACTTTTCAGATTTTTTTTCTTTTTTATCATTTTGCATTGTGTCCTGTAATGCTTCATAACTAAATGATAATTTTGATCATGAGAGTAGTAAACTTTAGGGTAAGTGCCCCCCCCCCCTCCAAGCGGGATTTCTACTTTTTTTTTTTTTACTTTTTATTTTACATTTTTTCCCCATGTTTGGAATAATTGTGCATTGTACCGTGTAATAATTCATAACTAACCAGCAATTTTTATCATGAACATAGACAACTAAGTGTAGGAGGAGCTGCCCCCCCCCTTTAAATTTCTATTTTTTTTTTTTAATCTATATATATTTTTATCATTTTGCAATGTATCTTATAGTACTTTATAAATAGCTGATTATTTTGATCAAGAGCGTAGCGAACTAAGGGCAAAAGCCCCCCCCCCTCCCCCTTCTGACATTTCTGTATTTACTTTTCACATTTCTCTTTTTATATGTTTACAATTTTTATAAATTTGCATTGTACTACATAATAATTCATAACTAAACAGTAATTTTGATCATAAACATAGCCAACTAAATACAAGAGGGGCTGCATAGACCATAAATTTTTTATTGAAAGAATGATTTACAGTATTTTTTTGCTATAAAAATTGGTTTTTCGACTTATTATTATAAATTTTTTTTTTTCATTTATGTTTAAGATTTCAACTAAGTTTTACTCTTGGGTCTTAAAGGTGCCTCATAAATAAATATTACTATATTACATGCGAAAGAAATGCGCATGGAGCATTTTTAATTAATTATTTCACTAATTAATAATTAATAATTACCAAAGTAATTAATATTTTTCCTTAAAATTTTAGTTTTTCTTATATAACTACAATTGCAATCACATATTTAATTTTCAAGCAAATCGGTTAAAAAGAAAAAAAAAATTTTTTTGACAGTCCACCTTCGCCTTAAGAGCACTTTTATAGAGTGGAATCTAGAATATTGATCAACTGAATTCACTGTAATATTACCTGTAACTCATCCGGCTTTACTTTTATTGAACCCTTTTTTGGTACCATTCTATCACCCGTTGTAGTTTTTTTATCTTCTTTAATTCTTGCTTTCACTGCTTCTATTTCATCAGGCGATAGTACAGGGCCAAGTTTTTCTGCTAAGTAGACTTTTTTTGCGGCATCTCTAATAAAATATACCTGGAAGAAAAAGAAATAAGAAAAAATATATTAAGCTGTTTCATGTATAATAAAATTGAAATAATTAATGCAGGGCTCTATACCGTATAGCAGTTATCTATACGGTAGGCATAGATAAAAAGATAAATAAAAAAAAAATCACAAATAAATAAAGCAAACTTACCCTTTTATTCCCCATGAACTCTTCTTCTACTTGATAACTAGAAGGATAATACTGTGCAATTTTTGGAGTTTCTTGATGTTCAGGCATGACTTCTGTCTCAGGGGTGACTTCCAACTCAGGAGTGACTTCCAACTCAGGGGTGACTTCCGGCTCAGGGGTGACTTCCGGCTCAGCCGTGACTTGTTCTGCCAGTGACAATAATTGGGATTTCAATGTTGGCATTTCAACAGATGAAGAATAAAAGTAGTTTTGAATAGAATTAGCATTCATACTAAAAAAATTGGAACAGTGAGGAATAACGGCAGCTAGTGGAGGAGGACTATGCCTTGCATTATAGTTAAAAAGTTATATCTCTTACAATAAAAAACATTGATTAAAAGTTCTTGATAATAAAATAACTTATTTAAGTATATAAAGTAGAATTTACAATTAATCAAAATCTCTCCCAGACTGAAATCATGCATCCATAAAAAGAAAAATATTTATGCCCAAGACATTTAAAGATTTATTTTTCTTTTTATCCCATTACCAGGGTAGCATCTACCTGAAAGTTATTCGGCACAGGAAGAAATTGAAAAGATGACAGATTTTAGCCCTGATGATGGTTTTAAAGAAAAAACAAACTGCCAAGTATAATTTATACTTATATTTAGCGATTTTAATTTTTTACATTTGTGTTTAAAATCTAGGAACTAAATATACATTGGTTTGTAACCATTTTTTTTAAAAATTACTATCCCATTCATATATAATGTGAATTTGTTCTTTGTTGTAAAGTTTAAGTTACTAAACATAGGTAAGATTACACAAATTAAATCAGTTCATATTACTTTTTAAAAATATTAAATGCTAAATAAAATTACAATTGATAATTTAAATATTAATTAATTTAAATACACAGAAACTGAGGAAAATTAAAAAGATAAAAATAAAACAAAATAAATTAAATTATAATGAAGAAAAGAATATTTTTTCTTCATCTTCAAGACTAGAATAGTACAATTAAGTTCATTCCAGCAAAGCCAAAAAAAAAAAAAAAAAAAAAAAAAAAAAATCTGATTTGAGTTTTTTTCATTTTGTAAGAATAAACTCCAACTGTGCTAGTCCAACCTTGATGAAAATTATTAACTACCTTCTTTCTGCGAGTAAACTTTTTTATTTTATGCTAACATATCCATAATGGATGAAGGATATGAATAATTTTTATTTAAAAAAAATTAAAACCTACTAATTTCAGAGGTCTGAGATACAATAGGGCTCAAGGAAGCAGGCGAGAGTTCAGATGATCTTGTAGATGATTCGATAGAATGAAAAGATGATGAGACAGATGAGATGGATGAAATAGATGGAACAGTAGAGGTGATGGATGAGATGGAATTGGTGATAGATGAGATGGACACAGGTTGAGTTGACCTAGAAAATGAATTCAAAGATATATGTGACAAAATTTTGTCTTCTTTCAGCTCTTCATTATTAAAGGGAATTGCTGCAGTTCTTTTTCTTTTTAAACAGTGATCCGGCTCACTATCCGAATTAGATGTATCTTCGACTTCAGTAAAATGTTCTTGAGCCTCACTAAAAGTCTCTGGAAGAAATAAAAGTGACATATGCATTAAAATATATATATATATATATATATATATATATATTTTTTTTTGCTTTATTTTTTAGTAGCATTTAAATTGAATTAAGTAGGGTAACATCCCCAGTAATTGGCACTTTAAGAATTTGTCTTTAAACTTACTTCAATTTTCATTACAAAGAAATAAGATATTTACTTGGAAATATTTTTAAATCAAAGAATGCATATCTGTGCATCTATTTTGCCCACTAAAAGCAAAAAATTTTGAAAAAGTATTTTTATAAAAATATATTTATAAAAAGTTGCTGAAATCACCAGTAATTGGCACCTAGTGCACCAATGTATGACACCTTGTGATCCAGTAATTGGCACAAGTTTATATTAAAAAAAACTTTACATTTTGCATTGGGTTTAATCGCTTTAAATGAGTTTACTGTAGATAAAAATGCCATGTTTCAAGATTTTGAGAGTAAGAAATCAGCATATTAGTCTGAAATGTGAACACTTTAAAACAATACAATATACTTATATTAATACCCAGTAATTGTCATGCTGTCCCCAGTAATTGTCATATGAAGCTTTAATGGTTTCCAATTACTGATAATATTTCATATTTTCAAATAAAAGCAAAGGATAAACAAAATTAGTCTATAACTTTAAAAGTACTTTCAAAATAAGTGGTTTTATCTCAAACTTCTTGTGAATTCCTTGTAATTGGAATAGGTGCCAATTACTTGGAACTAGCAAAATTGAAGCACCATTAATTGGCATCTATCATTAGTTCAGAAATACAAATATTTGTGCCAAAAATACTTTTACACAATTAAAGTAACCCTTTTTAACTAAACAAAACTGTTGTCAATTAAAATTTAAAATATATTTTAAATCATATAATAATGAATTGAAAAGCATGCCTTCCTTAAACCAAAGAAGAAGCATTTGAAACAAAAATGGCTATTTCATACAAGCCATAATTGTTTCTCTTTCCTAGGCACTATTGTTATCAAGTAGCATAAATCAAAGTTATAATCTTTAACGTAAATGAACATATAACTGGTATATAGTCTTGCATTTTTAAAAGACTGGATATAAATCTTATTTTAGGACATGTTTGTAGGATGCGCCAATCACTGGTGCATGCCAATTACTGGGGATGTTACCCTATTTTGTTTTATGAAAAAGCATGAAATATATATTCCCTGATGAAATCCAAGATCAATGGAAGAAAAAAATATCCATTTTAATGAAAGAATAAAAAAATATAAAGATAGATAGGATATCAAATAAATTTGAGCTACCGTAATTTTTGGAAAAAACGTCGCATCGCGAAAAATCACTCAAAAAAATTTAGAAAATGGTCATAAACGCTGCAGTTGAAATTTCCGCGGTAATCGTGATTGACGTGCTAAACAGAAACACATTAATAATTAGTGTTAAGAATGCATAAAAATGAAATTATTTATCAGAAATTAATAATTTAAATAAAAAAATTTTAAATTAATAATATGGCTGGATATTATTTTAATACCGTATTTTCGGGAATAAGCCGCGGGCGCATACGAGTTTAAAAGTTAAAAATATGCTCAATGCGGCGCGGCGAATACGGTGATATTTTTTCCTTATAGCAATATGTATTAAAGAGGTGATTCTGTTCCGAAAATTGTGAAAAGGCAGTCATTAATACAAAAATTTGAAATGTAAAAAAATATCGCAAAAATCAAGAAATGGTATAAAAAAAAATCGCAGAAAAAATAGCTAGCTTCATGAAAAATCGCAGCAAAAGCAAGTAGTTATTTCTCATTTGCATAGCAAAATGAATCACTTATCGGATTTTAACGATGTCGCCGCAGCTAAATAAACAAACATGTCATGATAAAGGGGATTTTTATCCAGTGAGTCAAACAGTGTGCTTTTTGATGGGTATCTATAATATCCTTAAAACTTAATATATTTTAATTATTACTAATTATTATTATTGTCAACTGCTGAAAATTTGAACAAAATCGGCTAATTAATAACCAAAATATTTATTTTTCGTTTTTTATAGAGGAAAAGGAGAGTTTTGTTTTAGTTTCATATTTTCAGTTCATTATTTCTTTTTGCTACTCGAGCATTTCTTTTTTCAACAATGCAAAACTTTCTGACTTCATGGGATCTTTTTTTTTTTTTTTACTTTTTAAAGGAATACAATTCGCCCGAGAAACTATGAGAAATGCGTCTATAAATTCTACGAAAAATGGAGTCTGGTTACGCGGTGTCCGGACTTGATTTCATTGAGTTTTCTTGGCTGGATGGGGCAAACTTTCAGCATTTCAGGCAGGGTTAATATATTTCGTTCGGCTGGATCTGAAAATTTCGGTTCATCCACATTATTTTAAATTTGATGTCTGAATCTTTGGAGTAGGAGAAAAAAAATATTTTCAGATTTTTCTTCTTTTGAAAGATTATAAAAGATGAGGAGGGGGGGGGGGGGGGAGAAGAGAAAAATCCACTTCCTGCATAACTATGCATTTTTCAGTGCTCTTTTGATGCAATTTGCGTTTTTCCGCAATCTTATGCGAAATTTGCGTAATTTTTTGCTGTCTTTTAATGAAATTTGCCCTTTTTTCGCGACATTTTGATAAAATTTGCCGTTTTTTGCGATCTTTTGACGAAATCGGCGATTTTTTTTGAACGATTAATGAAATCAAAATTAATTTGTTTTCGCGACTATTTGTCGGAATTCGCGATACATTTTATGTCCGAAATTTTGGATTTATGACCGATTTTATTTTTTAATTTTCGGAAAAATACCACGCTTGTTTGGGAAAAAAAATGCGCGTAAATGCCGCATCGCTTAAAATTTTATTTTAAAACACGTAAACTTCCGAAAAATATGGTAGAGGAAATCTACTCATTGGCTTTTGTGAATGAATGTACAAGCTGTAGAAAAACAGCAGAAACTGAAAGGAAATTTATCCATTTGGAATTTTTTCACAGAAAATAAATAAATAAATAAATAAGATATGACAAAGGATGCAAATATAGCACATAAATTTTTATTTAAATCACTAAATACCAATCATGAATTTTTTTCATGTTATATATATATATATATATATATAATAAGGGTTACTTTTTCATTTTTTACAACAAATTGAAATAGTAAGCATTTCTAAAACCGAATTTAATCTAAATATTTTCCTAAATAAATTGTGTGGAATAAAACCAGAATCTTATTTAAATTTGAATGTTTTGCAGTTAAAAAATTAAAAGATATTAATGTTGAATTATTAATACTTACCACATTCTTTCATAATTTCAATTTGATATGTTTTCCAATCAGGAGTTGGTTCTATTCTCTGCTTCAGCAATTTCTCTACATTTGGGCTATTAGGGTAGCGGCAACTATCTCTGTCATCAGTTATCCAATTACTACTGATAATTGCAACATAGTCATATTCAGTGATAAACTTAGCGATGGCAAATTTCATTCTTCTGGAAAAAAGATGCAACATAGAATCTTATCATATGAAAAGCATACTTTCTGCAATGAAATAATTATTGTCCTTTTGAAAAATAGTAGTCAAAAATTTTAAATTGGAAAAAAATAAACATTAAATAATATTAGATTATTTTTTTAATTATAAATATTAAAATAGTCCTATGATCAAATGAGATTTTGAAATTTCCATAAGAGTGTACACAATTTAATAGAATATTTCTTGTAAATAAAGAAGTGGTGTAATTTCTGCAAAACTGAGAAAAGATGATTCTTAGGATAATTCAAAAAGTATCCCAGACACTCAAAAAATGCATATCATGTTGTACAGAATGGAAAAATTCGTTTATGGGGTGCCAATGTAAAAAATATATATATACATGCACATTTTTATTGATTTTAATATTATTTTTTTTTAAATCAAATCAATTCAGAAAATGAATCACAAATAAATGAGAAGTGGCTTCAAAAATATGACGAGAACAGGAGAAGAGTAAAGACAGAAACAGAAGTCTAGTCTATAGAAGCCTCATTAGTTGAACTTTCAGTTATTGTTCTTTCATTGTAATTGTGAAAATAAAATAAAATAGTAAAAGAAATAAGCAGGGGGGAGAGGACAAATTGCTTTTGATAATATATATGATGATAGTCCATCATCCAAATTAAAAAATAAATATATGGAAAAGGTATTGAAATTTCTGTCATACTAGTATGGTAAAAATCTGAAAATATATTGTGATTTTGTACAGGAAAGGATTTGTGCATGGTATCACAAGGAGAGCAAAGTTACTACTTCGAAAATCTGCATGAGTAAATCTTGATGAATAACTGCCCAGTCATAAAATGGCTTTGAATTTTTAACAACAGCTTATGCTTTTTATAGAATATTTCTTGTGAGTAAAAGTGATATTTCTGCACAGCTGACAAAAGAAAATCGCCATTCATTAAAAAATATATATGTTACGTGGAAGAAAATGTAAATATTCATTTGTGAGCACTGATGAAAAAATATCTTCATCTGATTTAAAGGATTTTTTCATAAAATCATTTGAATTCAAAAAATGACTCACATGTAAATGAATAATGCTTGGTAAAATATGATAAAGATTATGCAGAAATCTTGTCTATATATTTTTTCAGAAATTAATTTATTCTTTCTTCAAGAAAAATCATGAAGTCAGTAATAACAAAAAAAATTAGAATTTAAAATGTTTGGAATTGATATAAGACTGAAAAAGTCAAATTTTATTCCTATACCTGAACTGAATGTTTCATTGTTTACATCTGTAAATTATGTGCGGATTTTAGAGAGTAGCAGATTTTAGGTTTGTAGATTTGAGGGAGTCTACTGTATATATTGAAATGATAATAATTCATATGAGATTGAAAAAAAAGTATATAGACCAGTTTGAGTCACGGATGTTTGAATTTTTTTAGCACAGGTGTTAATATTTAAAAAACATGTAAAATAATAATAAAATGAATTTTCTATCATGTTGGTTAAACTACAGTTCCTATGTGATAAAAATAATGAAAAGGCTTAATGTCATCTTGTTATTTTTATGCCTTTCTTTTCTTTTTGATTTTGTGATAAACATTGTTTAAAAAAATTTAAAGTGTTGAGACTCTCTAAACATTCATAAAAAATAAATAGCCTGTATTATTACACTGTTTTAATGAAATTTTAGTAACAGTTTTCAAAATTATTATTCAATATATTTTTTATTTACTTATCTGTGTCAAAAACACCAATAGTAGTTTAAAAACAAAATTAGTTGAAAATAAGTTATTTCTGTGTGTTTCAAATGTTTATACATATGTAGCACAGATTTCAAGTAATAAATAAATGTAGCCACATATTAAAACATGTTTACATTTACTCATCACACTGCATTAGCATCAATACCAATTGTTTAATATTTAATTATTATTGTTTAACAACAGCTATTTCTTGTATATCAAAATTTATATTATTTTATTTATTTATTTTGCATTGACTGCAGCTTCTCGTTATCTGTTCAGAACTAACAGTTGGAGAAACTATATTCTAAATATTTAATTGTAGTTACATGCTACAACCTTATCATCTTTATTCATTTATTTATTTTTACAATTACCACATTTACTCGTGTATAGGGTGCATACATTTATAAGGCGCACCCCTACTTTGCAAGTAAAAATGGCAATTTCTTAAAATCTCGTATATAACATGCACCATAAACTGGATACTCTAATGAAGAATGACCAAATGAATTTCAGTAAAAAAAAAAAAGTCAAAACAAACATTACACTAGACCAGAAAACAAGACGAAAATGCATTTTTAGACTTTGGATTGTAAGAGAATGATGGGAAATAGAAATGAGTGACGGTAAAGAGAATTGCTAATTAACGTTTAGATAATGTCTTTAGCTGTGTTGTATAAAAAACTTCAAGGAATGAAATAAATATGCAGTAATACTTCAATTAAGTAACATTTTCTGAGTTTTAATATCTTCTTTGAATAATTTCTTGTTTCATATGTACATTGTTTGACTGCATCCAACAGTAAAAGAATATTCTGTGTATAAGGCACACCTAGGAGTTTTGCCCTATTTTTTTCGAAAAAAAGTGCACCTCATACACGAGTAAATACGGTATGAAATTCCTAATAATATATTTTAAACAAAAAGAAATTATACCTATATATTTAATCCTAGTAGGTGTGTATAGTAAATTAGCATGTCTGGAACATATATGTTTCAGATAAATAATAACGTAAAATAATTCAGCATAAAATATATTAACTGCTAATTTTCAGCTTTTAAGACAATGTTATTCCAAAATTTTGCTCTAAATATATCACATCATTATTATTTCTTATTTAAATGTTCTATGGGTATTATACAAATTCATTATAAGTAAAAATTTAGAAGAAAATAAAAAGTTAATGAAAGAAATTTTAAGGGGATGATAAAGAATATTAAAGATGCAAATTTAACTTTGTGCTTCAGTTACTTAAAATATTATTATAAATCGTTGTTGCTGAGAATTCCTTCTTTATTTTTCTCATGTTAAAGTTTTCTAAAACTTTAAAATTTCATTTTATTAAATTTGCTTTCATCAAATTTGCATTCCTGAAAGTTAATATTATGTGAGAATGCCTTACACATTTTTATCCTCAATTTATGAAATTGTTTTTTAAATGTAAAAACTTTTTGAAGTATTTAAATGATTATTTTATATACAGTTGACTCTCTATATAACGATATTCATTGTTCCATTAAAAAATTTGCGATATAGAAAAATTTGTTGTATAGAGAAAATCACAAAATTTTTCATTTAATGTGTAATTAAAAAAAAAAAATATTTTTGAATTTTTAAATTAAGATTTTGAAATGTTTAACGCTAAACTTTAATTTGATATTTTATTTTTTATTTCTTAAACAATTTCAAAACAAGAAAATAAACGTTTATTTGAAAGGTCAGTGAAATGCCATAAAAATCTGTTGACGCCCAATCCACAAAAAAATGGACATAAGGATGAAAATTTAAATTTCTTTAAATAAGATTGAAATTTTGCATGTTAACTATTAAGAGTGTACTATTTCATATTTTATCAAAAAAGAATAAATTTTTGTCATTAACATACTTATTTTAATTAATAAAGTGACACTATGACTTAGTGAAATAGACTGCGGCAAAAATCTTTACATTTCATGGTCTCATGCAGCTGAACAAACATTCTGAAAATCTCCAAACTTGGATATATATGATCTGACAGCTATTATTGAGAGTTTTTGTCTGTAGAGAAGTGTTCACTAATCTTCATTACAAAAGGTAAGCATATTTAATTACTCTTAATTATTGTGTCACACCCGCAACAAAAAGTTATATTTATATCTCTACAGAAAAATATTTTTGATTTAAAGTTATGAAACTTTATATTGAAAAATTGTTTATTAAGATACTTTGAATTACAGACACAAAATAAATTAATTAATATTTTAATCATAATTATTGAGCGTTACGGGTATGATATTTAATTAAAGTCACACCCGCAACTTCTTTTAAAATCGATTACAAATGTATATTTGAACAAATTATATGTAAATTTATAAAAGAATAATGTACTAGAAAACATGTACTTGGCAGCTTTAATTATACCCTTTGATTTAATAGAGGGAATTCCAGTTAATAAATAAAAATTTGCATCATCTGAGCATGTGACACAGTATGCAGTTGATTTATTCAGCTTGGATTGATAAAATTGTTGCTTTACTACAAGAAAATAATTTTATTAGTGATATATGATTAAGAAATTAATTTAAAAGGTAAGATTTTATAGAAATTAAAAAAAGAAAATTACGAAACAATATTTTAGGAATTTTCTTTAAATTTGTTAATTTTGTTTTGTTTTTTATATACATTTTTTAAATTTTGTTATTTGATAGTATTTATCTAATATATATATATATTTAGTTTTTTAAAATAAGTAAATCAATATTAGGGGAAGATTTTTTTTTCTCTTTTAATTCAAATTAAATAAAAAGAGAAGTAAGAATAATAGAAACTGTTAAAATGTTTATTAAGTTAGCATAAAATGTATATAGTCAGTATGAAATTAACCATAATTTAACATAATTAACTTTATGTAAGATTAGAAATGATAAATATTAAAAAGTGATTATCAAGTGATAAATATTAAAAATTTGTTAAGCTTATATCTTTGGACTGGAAGTGCTATATTTATTCAGTTTATACATTCATTTCTTCCCTTTTGCAGAGAATGAAGAGTACATAAAGATCACGATATCACCGAAAAAAGATTAAGGAAACCCCTTTTAAATATGAAGGATATCTACAACAGGAGAAAGAAAGAGACAAAGCAAGGAGAGAAAAGTAGAGATTATTTTTAAAAAATCTTGATAAAGGATGGCAATCCTTTTGCATTTCATTTCATGGTAAAGGAGTTGTCGAGGGGGTTGGTGCAATTGCCAAGAAAATGGTAACATTAGCAACACTCTGCAACTATAAATTCAGCTTCAGATTTTGCCATGTGTGTAGAAAAAGTCCTCAAAAATATAAAAGAACTTTGCTGAGTGTGAAATTTCAGAAGATATTGTGAAAATGCTTCATGAATGCTGGCACCAAGCACAATCGGAGCTCAACATTCAATCGATACATCATGTTGTTTTTACTGACGTAGGAACAATTAATGTAGCAATAACTTCAGAAAGTGATCACAAGAGAATTTGTTTGTTACCATATTTTGTCAAAAATATAATATCCATGATAAGAGTGCAGTTGGAGATTTTGTAGAAGTTGTTTTGTTCTCCACATTAAAAAAAAAAGTGAAAACTTTGATAGGCAAATAAGACAAATGTATGGGGATGTTATATAATAAGAGTATCTGAATAAAAATCAAGAAAATGTGTATATTTGGCTCAGTCAGTTAGATGTATCCATACTTTGACAAGGATATAATATCCAACAATGAATGTACAGTTGGAGATTTTGTAGAAGTTGTTTTGTTCTCGACATTAAAAAAGTGAAAACTTTGATGGACAAATAAGACAAATGGATGGTGACGATATAGAATTAGAATGTTTGAAAAAAATGTAAGAAAAAGTACATATTTGGCCCAGTCAGTCAGATGTATCCTAGGGGAAAAAAGAGCATTTTTGTAAAAAAAGCTATCACCACCAGAAATTATAAATTCAAGATTGGAAATGAAATTTGTTTGATATTTTCCTTTCTAGATATTATAATTGTAATATTGATTAATTCTTTAATAAAAAAAAAACTGCCTTGAAAATATTTGTGTATGTCATTATTTTATTGGCTATACAAGTCACACCTGCAACAGGGCATCACACCCGCAACGAAAATTTTGAATATTTTCCACAAAAGCAAGAATTGAATAAGTAATTTAATTTTTTCATAGAATAATTATTTAAGTATTACTGTCTAATATATAAAAATATCAATTCACTCAATTGTCATAATTCACAGAGTTTTGCATTTTTGCACTGAAAGATGAAAATGCATGTCCTTTTTATGTCACACCCGCAACAGGTGGAAATTATTTTTTTTATAAATAAATGATACATTGGACAATTTTCAGATTTGGATAAATGTATGTGTAAGTGGTCTATATTGAAATTCATACAAATTGAAACCAATGCTCAAAAATATTTTTGCTGGTGACTAAATTAAGTTGTGTAAATGTCACACCCGCAACTTTGGATTTGGCGTTGAAGAAGTTTGTAATTTTTGGTTGTTTTAATTTCAAAGCTTTAGCACTTTTAAAAATTTTTAAATTTTATCAAGGAATGCAAATGTGTTGTGGAAAACATTGCCTTCCATTTGAAGTCCTCCCCTTGTAACATCAAAAGCAAAAATCAATTCTCTTCCTGGGAGGGGGGGGGGATATCTTCTTTTTTAGCATGAACAATAAAGTAGAAATATACAGCTGTGAAATATAAACCAGGAACCAGAAAACATAAACGTATTCCATAAACAATTTGAAGCGTTGTCTAAACAAATGAAAGTAAATTTCTGAAAAGTTTCGTTATATGGAGACTATATTTCGCTGTATGGAGATTATATTTAATGTAATAATGAAAAAATTTACCGTTCCAGCAAAAAATTTGCTAAATAGAGAAATTTGTTGGGTGGAGTTTTGTTATAGAGAGACTCAATTGTGCATCTAAACAAAAAATATAATTATACATATTATATTATTATAAATATTAACATTTTTCATATTACAGACTTTAAATATTATAAAATAACTACAAACTTTTTTCAGCATTTTTTAAAAATTATTTGCAACATTTTAACTTGATTTTTGCAAAAAATTTGAGAAAACAAAAATTCAAACATAAATGGGCAAAGTATTTACTTTATAGATGAATTGCTTGTCACAGCTTGGAGTTGGCTGTCATGCTCTAAAGTGGAATGAACCAAGCTGGAACTTTTATTATGAGTGGTATTTAGGCGTGACTGTTGATGATTTTCTGGTACATTCAAATTTTCCAGTCTCTCTATCTTTACAATTGCTGGATAAAGAACTATGCCATGATCCATGGTACAGACCTCCTGTGTTGAGCCACGGTCTTCTTCTTCGTCGTTATCAGACTCAATTGAATACTGTTCGAGATATTGTGGAAGCTTCCTTTTTCGCTTTTCTCTCACTTCTTTATGGTGATGTTTTATTTCCTCTTCCTCTAACTCGATCATTATTGCTTTATCTTTATTGATATTCTCTTTTGCTTGTGAATAGGTATCTGAAATATGAATGCAAATGAAAACTAAGTAAGTCTTTTAGGTAGAACCACATTTGTTAATCAAACAGCTAGGATTACATGTAGTAAACATATGGTTTTATATAAAGAAATAATTTATTGTTATTCACTCTCCACTCAATTTACATTTTGTTTTGGCTAAATTTAAGAAATATATATTAAACTTAATTACATTCCTGCAAATAAAAATACACATATTTTTTTCCATTTTGGCAAAAAACTTATTATCAGAACAATTTTTCCACTTTTGGCAAACATTAGCCAACACTACTTTTGCTAAGATGTCAAGAAAAATAATTCTTACCAAAACTCTGTATAAAAGATACACAGTGCATCTGCCAACCATGTTCCGGTGTACATTGGGCTTTTGCAAGTGTATCCACTTTCTCAATATCTGAAATGGGTGGAAGCAAACAGAGGGTGTCGTTCCTGTCTAGCCATATAGATGGGACGATCATTTTTTCTTTGAAAATATCAGAGTCTAACTGAACAACATAATATGTTTTCTAAAAAATAGAAAAGAATAAAAGCCTTAAAATCTGGTATCTATTTCATAAAAAATTGTTTAAAAAAATAGATATAGAATAGTGGCAATGGAATGCAAACAGGTAAAAATCTCTTGTTTTGAGGACAACAGTTTAATTAGAGTTTAAGTGATTTCCAGCTGATCTAAGAGGCTGTGAAAAATTTTATTTGTTTAGTTCTGGCTGAGAAATCTCTTGTTTTGAGGGTAGCAATTTAAAATGGAGAGTTTAATTTCAGTTTACATGATTTCCATCCAAACCAAAAGGCTGTGAAAAAACTTATTTATTTAGTTCTGTTTAGGAAGCCTTTTGTGGGCGATTAATCTGGCAAAGACACATTAACTCGCATCATGAACTCCATCTCAAGACACTGTCCTCATAAAGAAGAAATTCGCTAGCCGGATTGAGAAAACAGCTGTGAATCAGTCTGCTTCTTTTCACTCACAATATAATGAACGAATGACATAAGTCAGGTGTTTATCATATTATTTCTGATGTCAACACTGCTTTACCTTTGATATATTTAAAATATTAGTGACTTTAAAAGGGAATAAGACTTTTTAATTAAGTTAAAAATAATCTTTATTCAATAATATGTGAAAATGAAATAGAAAAATATAAAATATATTAAGACTTATAATCTCCAAATTTTTAAAAACATAAAATAGAGTAATTTACTAAATCAATCAACTAAATTCCACCAATTAAAAAGTTTACTTTCAAATCCATATAAAAGTAGAACTTATTTACAAAAAACGACTTTTCCTACTAAAGTAGGAACTGTACGGCAACTGAAACAATTACCTTTATGTGCTTTGTTGAAGCTAAAGCGTCATCGAGGCAATTGTCTAAATTTAATCTACTTCTATCCCTTTTATGTCCAAACTTTTCCTTCATTCTCTTTAATTCCTCGGCATTGCACAGCTCTGCATGTCGGGATCTGAATTTTTTGAATTTATCCCGCAGTCTAAGAACCCAGCTGTCCTGAAAAAAAATTCATTGAAAATTATTTACAGCTAAAATACTTTGTACCTAAAACTAATTTCTTAAAATTCATAAATGTTTACATGGGGTTGGCCATTTTCAGACTCCTGGTCCTTAAGAATTGGATGCGCTTCAACGAGTGCCCAACACGTCTCTTGAAACATTCTTGAAGTTGGGTAACTGGAAAACACATTAACACTCAATGACACAGTTGTTGACAAAAATCATTTATTAACAATATAAATACAACATTAAAAGCAGAGATAAACATTCAACATGCCACCTCCATATTTTTACCCAGCTGTTGTCAATTCTTATCCACAGTTAAACAAAAATTTAAAATCTGATTAATCTGTGACATATTTACTATTTAATGGCATTTAACAGAGATTAACAATGAATTTCAATTATATGAAATTTGGAAATACATTAGCATTACAAACCATTGACTATATGACTGCCATTTTTACAACTATAAAATAACAGTTTCAAGTAAAGGGCTACTTCAATAACCTTCTGAGACAGAACAGTTAATGTTATTTCAATGCAAGATATTTAGAAGTTGCATTTGCACACATTTTGCACAATTTTTTTTTCAGCTTTAGAAACCTGTATGTTTAAATTGTGCACATTATTTAAAAAAATAATTCTATTCTTTAAGTTAATATCATATAAATGCATCTTTTTAAATCCATGTAAGATTCATGTTTAGTGCCTTATCACAAAAAATCTGTTTGACATTTTAAAATTTTGTAAATCAACAATCATAGCTTAAAGATTAAGGGATGAAAGACCAACCCACCTTAAGTTATGAAAAAGGTTATCAGTATGTTGTTTTAATGGTTATTATGAAATTTTAGTTACAATTATGTATAATGGCAACAAATTATATAATGGCAATTATACTTGAGGAAGTTAGGCTTACCGTTATATTCTCATAAAGGGAATAAAAAGATTTTGTTAGAATTGCATCATAATGAGAATGATATTTAAAGATCTCCATTAAAATTTGTGTTTTAATGAAGAATTCAAACATTGAAACTGGGATAAGATTTATAATTGTTCATCCCATATTCACCTCTGTGTTTTAATTCTAAATAATATTTTACCCACGTTGCATATGAAAAATAATTTTGAATTTATAATTTTCATTGCACTCTATTAGTGGTCAGAACAAGTATTTTACATATAGTAAAATAAAGCACATCTTAAAAGAGGTTCAAGACTTGAAAAACTTTTATTAACAGTTAGTTAAATCACCAACTTATAAAGAACAATGATTAATTACATGATGGTATTGCATGTATTAACAGTTACATAAATGTATAGTTAAATCATTCAGCTATATGAAGTAACAACTAATTAACTCAATGGTTATTTAAATAATGTGTTTTAATGATCATTGGTTTACTGAATCATTTAATGAGAATCAATGTTTAATCAAAATAATATTGAAATTCATATCTTAAAAATACATAAATAGCCAATAAACTATTTCATATACAAGTAATGATTAATTGAAGTATCTACGTATATAAATCAACTTTTAATTGAGTCAGTCTTTCATATAAAAGAATTGTAAACTGTCAGAAAAGTTTTATATTTAAAATCCAAATTTCAGTTTGTATTTTCATGCATTCTTTTGATGTTAAAATACTCTTTTACACATTTATTTAATGTCTGAAGACATATATTTTATTTTCTACCATTCTATGATTTAAACTTTTTGAAATAGAATTATCTGTTGGGTTTGATATCCTCATTTTGCTGCAAGTTACACTTTTTTTTTTTTTTTTTTTTTTCGTTTTGCAGTTGGAAATTTTTTTATGAATCTAATAAAGCATTTATAAATAAAATTTGTAAAAAAAAAAAAAAAAAAAAATATTTAACAATCATGGTAAATGAATGGTTAAATTTATCATTGAGTTCATTGAATTTGTTTTTGATTTATCTCAATAAATTTTTAATACTGTGAAGTAAAAAATAAAAAATTGTGTTAGCATTCTGGTGTTATTTAAGAATGGTGAGCGATGCCACTTGCATATCCACAATACCTACTCAGTTCAGATCCTGAGCCATTCTGATTGGCTGACTAGATTGTGAATATAATGAGCTTTAATGCCTTGATTATGGCAATTAACTGTATCATGTAATGCATATTATTTTTATGCATACAATTTGATTAACACAATCTAATAATGATTCTGAATAATTAAAAAAATAAATGTATACATAAATAATTTATGTAAATTAACATGTTTGCTATAAATGCAACACAGTAGACTTCTTCAAATCCACAACCCTAAAATCCGCACATAATTTACAGATGTAAACAATGAAACATTCAGTTCAGATATAGGGACAAAATTCCACTTTTTAAGTTTTATATCAATTCCATATATTTCTTAATTTGTTATTTTGTTAATATTACTAAATTCATGTTTTTACATGAAGGAGAAATAAATTTATTTCAGAAAAAATTCAAGTTATTGCTGATATCACTGGTCATCACAATCTTCTTACAAAATATATTTATTTATTAATCAAGCTTTTTTTCGGTTATTAAGTCTGGCTAAACATGAAGTAAATCTTCAATATTTTATGATCCTGATGTAAATTAGTAATGTACCTTTATGAGGCAAATTTCTTTGAATAATTTAGGGAAAATATAATTCATCTCTATAATGAACATTTAATCATACATTATTGATTATTAACTTGACCTTTGCTATTAATACTTTAATCATTTTAAAAATTATCTAAATTTTTATTATTTTAGTTCATTACTTATTTTAAGATTTTATTATATTGAAAGCATTCATTATATTTCCGACTGCATTATTAATTGCATTCAAACTACTGGTTAAAAAATGTAAACAAAGTAGTGACCAGAAATCCGCAAAATTCTAAAATTCGCACAACCTGTGGTCCCAAGTTCTGTAGATTTGAGAGAGTCTACTGTAATGAAATTTTGCACATTTAATAGTGGTAATATTGTTTGTACAAGAAATTGTAAATTTTGTAAATTTGTATTTTTTCATGTTTGTCCCATTAAATGAACTTTTTGTGACCAGAGGTCTTCCTTTGTTAATATTTTAAAAAAAAATACTACATATAAAAATATCGAAATTGATAGTACATATTATAGAAAAATGTTAGATAAACGCAGACAGTTTTTAAATCGAATTAGCATTTTAAAAGATATTTATGGTTAAAATTTATGAGCAAAATCATTCCATTAAAAAAGTTTTAAAGGAGCAAAAACCAAACAGAGGAATTTAATAATTTTTTTCTGCACAAGAGGTTTCTGCAAACTGCATTAACTTTTCTAATTTGACTATTTTTTTTTTTTTCTTTTTGAAGATTTTTTTCTATGTTAAATTCAGACTTTCAGTATTTTGCAAGATTTTTTTACATATTTAAAAAAAGGTTATTATTTTAAGTTGTATCAAATTTAATTGGATGTGCCAATCTAAAAATTGTTTTCTATCATTTCATACATGTTACTAACTTAAAATTTGCTACCACAGTGCCAAAATTAAAAGACAATTTATATTCATCATGAGAATAGAAAGCCATATAGCTTTGTTAAATTAAATCAACTTAACAAGTAGATATAAGTATTGCATTGTTCTAACTAAATCATTGAATTTCGGGTCCCACCATCTTAGATTACTGCAACCCAAATTTACAACACAAAGCGTATAAAATCAACACCTTTTCTTCAATATAAACCCATATCTACTAAGGACTTAGCTATGTGAAAGTATAACATAATATTAGTTTGATTAAATTGGTTGATTGTACAGTCACCGCAAAAAAAATCTTGACATTTGAGATTTTAGACGTTTTGTTGAATATCTAGAAATATACATGAGGAATTATTCTGAAACTTCAGGTGTGTAAACAATATAGCACAGGTCATATATTTTCGTGAAATTTTTTTGCCGAAGTCCCATAGGGGACCGTCAAAAAATTGAAAAAGAATGAATATCTTTTGGATGACCCTGTCAAAACTAATGTAGCAAAAGCATTCCAACTGCAGATTATCATTAAGTGACTTATTGTAATTATGTGTGTTCATTTTTATGCGGATAGCATGTATACCCGTAGAGAAATTAAGGTTTTTATAAAAACAGTCCCAATTTTTTTCAAGATTTTTGCTTATTATTTGCAGAGTTCTTAATATAAAATAAAGTTTTTTCCTGAACTTATGACAAACAATATTATAAATAATACCCTGCAACCAGAATTTAAAAAAAATAATAATTGAATGAATAATGAACAGGTTTACTAAATAAATTTTCATTGCGCATGCGTAAAAGTTATGCAAATTTTGATTGCATATTGTGTTAGCTAAAGGTATGGAGCAACTTTTGTAAAAGTCTCAGAATCGCAGCTTAAAAATGCTGAAAATTATCGCGGATGGAATCTGATGAAAATCCGTTGTTTCGAAAAAGACGCAAAAAGATAAGGGGTTGTATCCAAATATAGTAGTGAGCGCGATAGTATGTACTACATAATATTGCGCGCACTACTATATTTGGATACAACCCCTTATCTTTTTGCGTCTTTTTGGAAATAACGGATTTTCATCAGATTCCATCCGCGATAATTTTCAGCATTTTTAAGCTGCGATTCTGAGACTTTTACAAAAGTTGCTCCATACCTTTAGCTAACACAATATGCAATCAAAATTTGCATAACTTTTACGCATGCGCAATGAAAATTTATTTAGTAAACCTGTTCATTATTCATACAATTATTATTTTTTTTAAATTCTGGTTGCAGGGTATTATTTATAATATTGTTTGTCATAAGTTCAGGAAAAAACTTTATTTTATATTAAGAACTCTGCAAATAATAAGCAAAAATCTTGAAAAAAATTGGGACTGTTTTTATAAAAACCTTAATTTCTCTACGGGTATACATGCTATCCGCATAAAAATGAACACACATAATTACAATAAGTCACTTAATGATAATCTGCAGTTGGAATGCTTTTGCTACATTAGTTTTGACAGGGTCATCCAAAAGATATTCATTCTTTTTCAATTTTTTGACGGTCCCCTATGGGACTTCGGCAAAAAAATTTCACGAAAATATATGACCTGTGCTATATTGTTTACACACCTGAAGTTTCAGAATAATTCCTCATGTATATTTCTAGATATTCAACAAAACGTCTAAAATCTCAAATGTCAAGATTTTTTTTGCGGTGACTGTATTTATGAAAGCCAATTATCAACATGAGGGATATAGACCCTAAGGGGGGGGGGTGGTGGCTATTCATTGGTGGCTTTCTAAGGGAACTCAACTCATATCTTGTATTTACACAAGGGAATCTAAAGTTTGAAGAGAATCATGCATAACCCCAAACGATTAGGCCGACTGGTGCAATAGTTTTCAAACCCAGCACCTCCCATCTTCAAGAACAGAACCTCTCTCCCAATGGTGGGACTGTTTGATTAAACTGCGTGTACTAGTTTTTAAAATATAGGTTTCACGAAAATCATGAGAAATTCAACATAGCAGCGCCACCTGTTGATTGATTTACACTAAAGCCTAATCAGTAACAGTTTGCTTCAATGTTTAACTGAATCTGAACTTTGAAAGTATTAGTTCTTGAGACAGAGCTATTACAAAAATCACACACAATGCAGCAAGAAAGAGCCATTCATTGAGTGAAAAATAATCAGCACTAGTTTATATCCATTTCTAAATAAATCAAAGTCTGTAATTCCGTATATTAATTCTTGAGATAGAGTCATAGCTGAAATTGTGAAAAATGCACCATAGCAGCGACATCTATTGAGTGATATACATAAAAATCTAATAAGCAACAAATTAAGTCAACTTGTAATTTATTCTGAAGTTTGATGGAAATCCGTGCGCTAATTCTTGAGATAGAGCAAATGCAGTAATCGAGAAAAGTGCAGCATAGCAGTGCCAAATGTTGGACGATATACATCAAAAACTATTCAACACTAGTTACAAACTAAATTTAAAGTTTGTGAATGCAAAGTTTGTGTGTTCCAGGCATTAATTCATTAGATAGGTCTACAAAATTTTTGTCACAGAAGCTAAAAGATGAAGTGACAAACAAACTCACAGAGAAAAATTTTCTAAAAACCATCAAATCATGGTCAGGACATTTTAAAACGTAAAGATCCATCGAAAACTGGAAGTCAAATTTGTTTACGAATATCCAGTACTTTCTTATAAAGATAGAAGAAAATAAAAAGAGTGCAAATAATAGCACAGAATAATATTTCCTTCAAATTAAAATTGACTGATTATGTATTAAATGCCGGAAAATATTGAAAATTACGCTAAAAAAAACCTAACTAATATTTAATCATGAATTTTAAAAGAACCAACAACAATAAAAAATCATTAATATGGGATAAGTCTATGTAGGTAAAGGTATTTGCGAGCTAATACAAAACCTATACTGAGGTTATTTTTTAAAATATCATTTGCATTTTGACATTTTTATGTTACTTTATATTAATTTATTTTTACATTGGATAGCTGAGGTTCATTTCTATATCACACATTTTTTTTACGTTTTTGATTTTAGTCGCAGATATCTTTTATAAAATTTACTATCACTTTCAAAATCCGTTCTCAAAAGGAAAGTGTCAATTTAAAAAAATCTCTGCAACGAAAATTCTGAAAGGAAAAAAAGAGCAGTATAGAGATGGACTTCAGCTATCCAATGCAAAAAAAGGTCATAATGCAAATGAGATATTAGAAAATAATCTCTCCATTGGTTTAACATTGGCATGTGAGTGTCTTTGCTTGCTGGGACAGGTTAACAACCATAAATGGAGAAAATATTGGAGAAAATGGAGACATATATGTTCGGGATGAAGTTAGGGAAAGTTGACAGCTTCAGAGCCCTGCCCGCTCACTAACCGTCTCTCAATATCTTTAATTTGTCTACTTTTTCTTTTAAATTTGTCCGGTTTCAATTTGTCTTACATATTTTTTCTTTTCTATTAAGAGTCCAAGGCTATTCGAGTCGTAAGTAAAGTATTTTGGCGCTATCCGTGGTCGCCTGCTATTGGAGAACGTATTTAAAGTGATCAAATAATAATATTGTCAACTAGTTTAAATTTGAAAATATATTTACATAAGACATTTATTTCAGATGATATTTTTAATTATTGCTGTCGATTCTAAGGCAGTGCAAATAAAAATATTTCCTTTTGAGCAATAAAATTCTTAGAAGAGAACAAAAACTTTAAGCAACAAATTTGTTAATATGCATTAAAGTAGTAAATAAGAGAAATTACTTGATATTTAAAATGACCATAAAAGAATTCATGTAATTTGTTGAGTTTGCGATCACCCATACAGAAATGAGTTGCCCATGAAAACAAATAAACAATATCAACGGATACATCAGTCTTATGAGATAAAAAAATCTCTACAATGCGTAGAAACCATTAAAACTGCAACTGATATAATGAATATTAAAAAAAGTTATGTAAATTGCTAAATTGTTTAAACCTCCTTTTTATATATACACACATATATAACTTAATTACTGAAAAGTACAAACTTTTTGTTTTTTTTTTTTTCAATAAATTTATACCACACATGCTTATTGCAGTTGAAAACAGAAGACATATTCTTAAAGATTGTATTCTTATGACTCTAATGTATCAATCAACTAAAAAGTATTGCATTTAATTCTTTGAAAAAAAAAAATTTCAAATGTTAATTTTACTCTGCGCTATTGAAATGCCCCTCCATGATGCAATTTTAGAGTTATCAAGAATCCAAAAAACATGTTCTTAAAGCTGAAATCTTAAATTGATAAAGTAAACTGTTTTTAAAAATTTGAATGTCAGTGCTTTCATATACATTCTCGAAATCGGGTCACTTCAAGCTCATGGATATAATATTTTTTCTACACTAAAATTAACTAAACTTCCATATTTTGATGCAATCTTTTTAGAGCACACCAGATTTACATCACCAACAAAAATTTTAAAATGCTTGAACGGGGAAAAATATTTTTTACAAAATAAATAAATAAATAAATAAAAATGTATGATTTTTTTTTTATGAAATCAGTAAAAATCTGAGTGTTTCTTTGGGGTTTCACAAGCTTTAAATATGCATAGACTCCAAAATTAAAATTACCTAGAAAATAAAATAACAAATAGCATATACTTTCAATTTTTATTTTATTTTATTTATTTATTTATTTTGTGGGCGATTGTTTTATTTAAACATTTAAAATCAACAACAAAATGGAGTTAAAGATATAAAATATGCTAATTTAAAGTTGATTGAGGATCATTCATCATGCCTAGGCAGATCAGCTGTTAATATTTTAAATTTCTTAATTTTGTATGGGCAAAAAACAATAAATAAATAAATTGATTGCTTTGTAAAATTATGGAATATGCACAGAAACTAGCAAATTAAATTTGGTTTATTTGATTCAAGTCTGAATTGAAAGATTTTGATTCTGCAAAACACTGTTCTTTTCATGTAAAACTCTTAATATTACAATACAAATACCTTTCTATGTCATTATATGTTACAATAATTTAATGAGTAACATTAATTTGTAAACATTAAACTGAAATACTATTCAGAGATACATGTAAGTGGTAAAGTGTACTTACTAGCCATAGTGAAGCAAATCCTCGAATAACGCATCTGTAACAGCATGTTGACACTTTGCTTCCTTACACAGTGGACTATGTGTGTCAAGCAAGTTCTGCAGCCACAAAGGGAACTTGGGCAACTTGTAAACATCGGGAAAGTCAGCACTGCAATAAACCAGAATCAGGGTTGATTTTAGCATAGTTAAATATGTTTATCAATTTTACATAGAATAAGATGAAATTCCCATACAATGTTATCTGAGAAAGGATTGTAAAAATTGATGTTTTCTGACAGATTGTGTAAATAGGGAGTGAGAAATTGAAAATTTATACCAATTACAGAGAAATTCCTTAATCAAAATGCTCAAAATCTCCCATTGCTTGCATTACTACACATTTGGCAACAATATATAATAGACTATTTTCTGAGTATGTATAATTTAACATTAATTTTTAATTTAAATTTTATTATTAATTAAAACTAATTAGTATTAATTTATTTTTTACATTGAAAATAGTTTCTAATAAGTAATTTCATAACAATTTTGCAAAGAATTTGAACTTATAAAATTTTAGATAAGATATACAAGTGTTTGTGGAAAGGGGCAGATAATCAATGGTAAATATAAATACTATTCGTATTTCTGTAAAAATATAAGAATTCTGATTATTTTCATAAACTGTTGCATATATACTCTTACATAAATATATTTTGTGGTTAAATCCAAAATACTTACTCAGATGTTTCATTTTTATTTTTTATATTGACCAAAAAACCTTCTTATACATACTTTATGTTTGAATGTTCTAAAAAAAATATTCCATAGTTGCATACTCAAAACTTGAAAAGCTGCAGTTGCATTTTTCTGTTAATACAAATAATAATAATAATAATCACCATAAAAGTAATTAACTGTAATTAAGCATGAGATGGAACACAAAATATAATATGTTGCCGAGATTGAAAGCATTAAAGCTGCCTCTCTGCTTATAAAGTTTCTGAAAATAAGATAAGAAATTTAAACACAGTTCAGTGGTAATTGTACTGAAATTGTTATATCAAATTACCATTCAAAGTAATAACAAAATTGATGAATACAAATAAATATATCATTTTAGAAATAATACCAAAAATTAAATCATTGCTATTTAAAAGAAGAAAAAAATTGTCTCAATCATTATAATTATGGTACAATAAAAGGGGTGTCAAAAAGTGATTTTGGAAAAATGAAAACAAGGAAAATGCGAATCTGCTGGGTATTATTCAAATTGAAATTCAACTATTCTCAGTCAAACCATACCTTTCACATTTCTCAAAGTAAATTTGGTGCTTAAAAAATATGAGGATAGCCTTTATTTTTTTCAAAGACTGTGCAATATCATTAATTAAAAATAAAAGAAAAAAGGGAGAAAAAGATAAATTCCACTCTGACATGATTTGGCAAAAATGAATTGGTAATTTTCTAGCAAAAATATGCAGAAAAAAAAAATTATTCGACCCCAGCCCAAGTATTATGAAAATTAATTTGGCTTGAGTTGTCTTCTTTCTGAAATTTACTCCAAATCCTAATAATCCCTCCCCCCCCCCCAAAAAAAAAAATATATATATATATATAAAGCTGGGACGTTTCTCGTGTTTATATGAGTTGCACTAAAATGTTGATTGCAATGAGAAGGTAGTGTTGTAAGTTTAGCATTTTTCTTTTAATTCAAAAATACCTATCTGAATTTTGAAATAGTTACCTTCATTTTATTGAATTACAGAACACCTGTCATTTGATAAAGGCAAATTTTCAAATAGAAATTTTTAATTGAAATTTTGGTAAAAGAAAAAAAATATATCCATTAAATTGGAACATTCTTTTGGACTATAAATATGGACATAAATCCATGTTGGAAATTGAAGTGGATGATAATAATGATATTCATCACCCAATGGCTAAAAATATACCGAGCTCTGATGATGTCAGCGCAGAAGACATAAGAAAATGGATAGCGAACAAAGAAGGTAATGAATTAATAAGCAACAATATTATAGAAATGTTTATATAGGAAGGTACAACAAAAGAAAAAAAAAGAGAAGAATGGTAGGAAAAATCTCATCCCACATTTAGAAAGATTCAAGACAATTCAGACAACACTACAATACATTAGTAAGCAGGAGGAAGCCAACTGAATGTTCTGTAGATATGAAATTTACCGTAAAATGTGTAAAATGCATTTCTAATATTATAGGAGGAAAGGAGTAAATATGTATAGAACTCCAGCCTATTTGGCTTTTTATTATTTGGGCTACCCTTGCACCACTTTAGACAATATAGCTGGGAGTGTACTGTACTTTTCTGTAGATAAAATTATGCTACTAAAATTCAGACATAAGTAAAAGTTCCATTATTAGCATTAAAGTATTTGAAATATTACAAAAAATACACAAAGCTGCTAACAATTTAAAAAAAAAAAGTGTTTAGCAATTTAGCCAAATTACTATTTATCACATCCCAAGTTTTCATTATTTGTGTTTAGACATTAAAATCCAATGGTTATAATACAGTAGACTCCCTCAAATCTGCACATAATTTACAGATGTAAACAATGAGAAACTTTGTTCAGATATAGGGACAAAATTTGACTTTTTTAGTTTTATATCAATTCCATATGTATTTTAATTTGTAATTTTTGTCAATATTACTGAATTCATATTTCTTCACAAAGGAATAATAAATTTATTTCTGAAAAAAAAAATAAGATGCTGCTGATATCACTGGCAATCACAATCTTCTTACCAAATATATTTATGAATGTCAAAGGTTTTTTATTATTAAGTCTAGCTAAACCTGAAATACAACTTCCTTATTTTATGATTTTGGTCTCAATTAGTAATGTACTTTTATGAAGCAAGTTACATTAAATAATTTAGGAAAAATACATATATTCTTTATACTGAATATTTAATCATACATTATTGATTATTAACTTAACCTTTGTTTTTAATATTTTAATCATCTTAAAAATTGTGTACATTTTTTTTTAAGTATTACTTAGTTTAATATTTATTACATTGTAATCATTTGTTATAGTTGCAATTTCATTATTAATTACATTCAATTTACTCTTAAATGATGTAAACAAAGCAATGACCACAAGTCCACAAAATTCTAAAATCCGTACAAGCTCTGGTTCAAGCTGTGGGGATTTGAGGGAGTCTACTGTACAATGATGTTTAAAAAATTGTAGCGTCCAAACTAATAATTTTTTATGCCCAACATCAGGATTAATTAAAAAAAGTGCTTTTAAAACATTAAATTTGAATGGATATTTGCAATTTATAAAAATGAAATCATGGTTTGTCTTAATAAATTGATTGTTAAATAAATACTCCAAACATAAAATTTTGTGAAAATTTCCTGTTGAATGAACATACAGAACTTGTTAAAAAATGTCATGAAAAATATATATTTAAAACACAATATCTAGTTATTAGAGTAACTGCAAAGTGAACAATAGACTCACATATTTCTTTGTTGGGAAGGTTGCTGATCAACAGGTGAGCATTCTTCAAACACAGTAGACGATGTCATATTTATAGATGGTGTTCTGGGATGTAATGATATATTTGAGGGTGAAAGTGTAGATGAAGATGAAGATTCAAGTTTTTGAAAACTAAGAGCGCTGTAAAAATAAATAAATAAATAAATAGGTTTAGTCTTAACATACTCACCAAATTATGTGAGCCAGATAATTACTTACTTTTGCCACACATTAAGTTTAGTGCCTTCAATTTTTTCATCTGATTCCTCATAATCCAGCCAGTCATTGTGTCTTGGATGCCAATATTGTAAGTGCAATGGGCAATTCAGATCCAACGAGAAAGCTTTTTTAATCAAATCATGGATGTTTCTGGCTGTGTTGCTTTCTGACTTTATGATCTTCTTGAATGCACCACATGTAACATGGTATTCATACATTTTCAGATAACTACCAAAAACAAAAACTAATTTTAAAAATGCTTAGCATATTAATGAACATGAAAATGAACCCCATTTTATTAATTACGTGGGCTTATGAAATTACAAATGAATAATGTTTAAAAAAAATCCACATGATTACTTATTCACTAGTATACAGGGGCAGCATAAATTATTAGCTGCATTTCAAATTTCAATAAAACAAAAACAAATGAATGTAGCAAGTGCTACTGTTGTTCAAATCCAAAAATTATTTAAGCAGTTTGTTTTTCAGCCACAAATTTACTACCAGCAAGATGGTGCACCATCACATTGGGGTTCAATTTTTAAAGATTACTTGGAGCAAAGATGATGGATACATAGATGTGGCAATTCCTTTGCTTTCATGATCACCCAATATCATACATAAATTTCTTTCTTTTATGGTTTGTCAAAGACCAATTGTACACAACATTTTTTTGTGATATTGACAAACTAACACAATTAATCACTGAGGTTATTGGAGGAATAACAACTGAGATGCTCGACAATATTTGGCATGAAATGGAATACAGGCTCGATATTTTATGTATGACACACGAGCCCATGTGTCATACAATTTGTTTTTTACTGTTAAAAAATAAAAGAGTTATATTAAAAAAATAGCTGTTTTATTATGTTTTTCTTTTAATTTTATTACACTGTCAAAGTTCTATAATCTGCACAAGTTGGGGTCAAAGGTTGTGTGGATTGTGGTATATTGCAGATTATAAAGCATATGGACTATAAATCATTTTATTATTCCTAGACAGCATTTTAATGTTAAAAACTGTATAATATGAAAAGATAAATATGAAATCTAATAATTAATTTAATATGCTATCCTAAAAAAATCCCTTTTTAAAGTTATTTTATTAAATAATTGATATATATGAGCATTTAAATTAAAATAATTACATATGTTCCATAATGCAGTTTGTTTCTTACTGTTAATAAAATAAAAGAGTTTTATTTTTTTTTAAAGTAGATGTTTTATTATGATTTTTTTCATTTTTTTTATTATTTCTTTTAAAAATCATTTTTGGATCATGAATTTGTGAATTTTCTTAACTGTTTATTTCACTGTTTACATTCATAAAGTAAAAAATTGCAGATTATGGATCCTCGACTATACAGTCAAAGATCGATAATCCACGCTCCCATAATCTGCAATTTCCTATAATTCGCATTACTTTACGAATGTAAACAATGAAATAAACAGTTAAGAAAATTTACAAATTTGAGATCCAAAAATGATTTTTGAAACAAATAATGAAAAAATCATAATAAAAGATTCATTTTTTGTTAATATAACTCTTTCATTTTATTAACAGTAAAAAACTGATTTCAGCATTACGAAACATATGTAATTATTTTGATTTAAATGCACTTAAATGTAAATTTTTTAATAAAATAACTTTAAAAAGGCATATTTTCAGATAGCATATTAAATTAGTTATTTGATTTCATATTTATCTTTTCATATTATACTGATTAAAGGATTAAAATGCTATCTAGGAATAATAAAATGACGTATAATCCATAATGCTCTATAATCCACAATAATCCATAATCCGCACAACCTTTGACCGCAGCGTGTATGGATTATAGAACTTCGACTGTATTTGTTTTAAAAAATCATTTTTGAATGGCGAATTCATAAATTTTCCTTATTGTTTACAGTCAAAGATCGATCATCAGTGCTCCCATAATCCGCAATTTTCTATAATTCACATTACTTTACGAATGTAAACAATGAAATAAACAGTTAAGAAAATTTAAAAATTTGTGATCCAAATGTGATTTTTAAAACAAATTATAAAAAAATTATAATAAAACATTCATTTTTTGTTAATATAACTCTTTTATTTTATTAAAAGTAAAAAACAGATTACAGCATTATGAAACATATGTAATTATTTTTATTTATGCAATTATATATTATTTTTTTAATAAAATAACTTTAAAAAGGCATTTTTTGAGATAGCATAATAAATTAGTTATTAGATTTCATATTTATCTTTTCATATTATACAGATTAAAGGATTAAAATGCTGTCTAGGAATAATAAAATGACGTATAATCCATAATACTCTATAATCCATAATATCCCATAATCCACACAATCTTTGGCTGCAGCGTGTGGGAATTATAGAGCTTTGACTGTATTTCACTATTCACATTCGTAAAGTAACGTGAATTATAAAAAATTGTAGATTATGGGTGCGCGGATTTTCGATCCTTGACTGTATTTAAGAAAAATCAGAATACAATAATAATTTAAATATTTATATAATATAGATTTTACTTGTTAACTGTAACTTATGAATCTTGTCTTCCAGTACTTATATTTTTAGATATAAACTTTTACCCGAATAGTCATGAAATAATTTCTTAATCAAAATTTATTAAAACTACCATAAAGTCAAACAATTTAAGTCCTGTATACATTTTATTTAAAATTATTTAAGTATTATTTGAAGTGAATTGAGAGAAATAACTTATGGATTATAAAATTTCTTCAAAAAGTCTAATTTTTTTTAGACTATGACAAATAGTTTAAGATTATTGTATAGATCTTCTAACAGAGACATATACATACTAATATTCTAATGCAATTATTCTTTATTTTTCTTGAATGGATAAATATACTTTCATCTTTCTGATATTGAATATTTCATGTAAAACAACTTAATACTAAAGATAAAACGAAAAATTATAATAATATAAAAACAAATTTTTCTTAATATAAAAACAAAATTCTTGTGCTTCAGTTTTTGTTTTTTGACTAAGGTTTTAGTACTGGAATTTTGTCATTATTGTGTTTTTAGAAAATGAGAGCTGAAAGACATTTTTATTTCTGTGATTTTAATTTACTAAAAAAAAAAAAAAAAAAAAAGAAAAAAGAAAAAAATTGTATAATTTTTGAGGGAACTTAATTTTAATACATTGTAATCAAGTCAAAAAAACATACTCTTATGTAAATTTGTTTAGATCAATGGCGTTTGATTAAAAGTGTATAAGTAATATTTTTGTGTTCTTGTAAAGTTAGCTTTTAATATGTATTGATAGTGAAGTCAAGATTCAAGTCAAGCTAGAAATAAACAATTTTTTTTTTTTTTTTTTTTTTTTTTTTTACAAATTTTGTAGTTTCTTCAATATGTCAACCCTAAGGAGTGCTTTCTAAGCCGTTTCTGATTGGAAGCTACTTTTTGTAAAATGTTTTCTGATTGGACGAAAGATGAGAACTTGAAAGAGAGCTATTTCTAAGCCGTTTCTGATTGGACGCTCTTATTTGTCTTGAAAGAGAGCTTTTAAATTTTTGAGTATCGTTGTTTCCGCTTAGAAATTGCTTCCTGTAGCATTGTTTTTGGGAGTTGCGTCTTGCATTCAACGAGTGAGTTTATTTATGAGACAATTTCACCCTGATATATGATTGACCAGTCAATCCGGAGCAAAACAGGAATATCCGGAGCAAAACAGCGGCTCCGGGTAAGTAAAAATTTTCCTTTTTTTTTGTCTTTAAATTTGTATTTTATATGCTTTTTGTTTATTTTGATTGCCGCCATCTTGGAAAGTGCGTTTTTGCGTAGTGTCTCTTGGGCCCGCCACACACTAGTGAAACATTGAACGAAAAAATGTGCGACATGAGACAATTTCACCCTGATATCAAAGAAAAAACCGGTTTGACTGCGTCATATTGCACGATTTTTGACGGATGTCTCTGTGGTGTGTGGCGGGCGTTGGAGCAAGAAGCTCCAGGAGACAAGACGCAAAAACACGCCAAGAAGGAGAGTAAACTGCATTCGCATCAAAATGTTTTTTTTTTTTCTTTGTATGCAGGTTATTTCTTCTTATTGTTTACAAAAAGTTGATTCTAGACTGTTAGTTTTAGGAGCATAGCTCTAGTTGCAAATATACTTTAAATTTTGTACTGCATCATATAAAATTTTATTTACAATAAAATAATTATTTTTCAAATAACTAAGAAATTACACATTTTATACAATGCTAGAGTCCCATAAGTTTCATTTAGAAAAAAAAATTCTCTGTGTTCTGAGAAGTAAAACAGCTAGAATTTATTATTCTATGGAGAAAAAACCTACTAAATTCTGATTATTTGACAATTTTTATTATTATAAATGGAAAAGCTTCTTTTTAATGTTAAAAAACTGTAAAAATACTAGAAATGCAAATTATCCTATCTAAGTAAGTTTTTGTCTTGCAAAAATTAGATTTTTAACCAAAAGCTGATTTTAATTGTATGGATTCATCTCAACAGAAATCAGTGTGACATACTTATGTCCCGCAATTTTTTCAATCATCTTGTTTAAAGGATTTCCAATTAAAACTTCTGTTGATAGCATACACAGTGATTAGTAAATAGTCATTAAAAAAATTCTTTAATTTTTTAAAATTTTCTTAACATATTTATAATTTTTTAAATTATATATGATGGCTTGATGTTTAGCTTTTATCTCCTACTTTATTTTATTTATTGTTTGTTTGTTCTATTTGAGTATGAACAGTAAAATTTTTTAATGACAGTGTCATGCTACACATAGTCTGATTAAACTTCATTTCGATATCTTATTTAAAAGCCATCTTATTAAAATGTCTCTTCACAACATACTTATCAATTAGTTATGCACTACAAAAATAACACATTGTTGCACCTTGTTATTAGTGCAAGTGAGGATTAAAACTATCTGTTAAACAAAAGTAACTCCATTTCCCATCTCAAAAAATGACACACTCAATAAGACTTTAAAAGTTCTGTAAAATGCAAGAACAAGTGAAACAGGTAATTGATGATTTTTATGATATTCGCCAACATAAAATAAGCAATCTGAAAAACAAAATTATCTCTACTCACTCCACTTGTGTTTTGCCAGATGATTCATTAAAATTTGATAGTTACAATAAAAATTTAAATCCCAAAATAAATATTGAATGAAAAAAATGATTGATTTTTCCCCAACTCACTAATAAAACAATTCCACCTTGTTGAAATTACAGCAGACTCCCTCAAATCCACACAGCTTGGGACCAGAGGTTTTGCGGATTTTAGAATTTTGTGGATTTCTGGTCATTTTTTTATTTACATTTTTTAAACAGTAATTTGAATGTAATTAACAATGAAATTGAAACTATTACAAAGGCTTACAATATAGTAAAATATTAAAATAAGTAATAAACTAAAATAATAAAAATTTAGACAGTTTTTAACATGATTAAAATATTTATTGTAAAGGTCAAGTTAACAAATAATGTATGACTAAATGTTTATTATAATGATAAGATGCATTTTTCATGTGAAATTTGCTTTATAAAGATACATTAGCAATTCACATCAAAATCATAAAACAAGGAAGTTTTATTTCAGGTTTAGCCAGAATTAATAACCAAAAAAGCTTAGTTAATACATAAATATATTTGGTAACAAGATAACGATTACCAGTAATAACAGCAATATCTTGTATTTTTTTAGAAATAAATTTATTCTTCCTTCATGAAAACACATGAATTCAGTAATATAAATGATAATTACAAATTAAAATATATATGGAATTGATATAAAAATTAAAAAGTAGAATTTTGTCCCTACATATGAACTGGATGTTTCATTGTTTACATCTGTAAATTATGTGTGGATTTTAGAGAGTTGTGGATTTTAAGAGTGCGGATTTAAGGGAGTCTACTGTACTTTATTCTGTGGCAATTTTTTCAATTTGTAAAAGGAATTTGGTTTTCTAACAGCATAAAATAAGTAAAAATTTTACTTTCTTGATTTTCAAAATCTTTATCAATTTTAGTGTTTTATAACAACTTTTTAAAATTTTTAAGGGAAACTCACTTTCAAATGCAAGTTTTAAATTTGTCAATAAGTCAAATTTTAAATTTTTCAGTAACTCTGGTTTAAAATTTGTTAATATAACTTGTTTAAAATTTGCCAATAATTCTAATTTCAATCTACCAGCTCAGAGCTTCTGATTTTTTTCTTTCTTTCATGTATCCCTTTCTTAGGTTTTTCATTTCAGAATGTCCCCATTTCTTATAAACACGTCTTCCTCCCTCCTCCCCTTACACTCAACACAATAATAGAAACATGCCATTTTTCATTAGTAATTTTCTTATCAAAACCATATAATAAATTAGTACAAATTACATCGACATTCCTAAAAATTTTGGGTTCTACTCTGTTATCCTGCCATCCAAAATACTATCGCCAAATTATAAGATTAAATGCCAATAATGGATGATCATGAATGTTAATTGAATGAAATTAAATACGATACACGTGTTTAAAACATCATTAAGTGATTTTTATTTTGACTTTTTCTTTGTATTTTTCTTTGGCGATTTGTATAATTTGGCAAAATCGGTTGATGTGATAAGAGAGTAGTACCAAATTTTGTTACTTTTCTAACTATTTTTGTGATGTCCGCCATTACCAATATTTATTTTCATATACCATGTCATGTAGCCCCAAGGGTATGCATATCCCAGTTGGAAACATGCTGTTCTAGCTCAATATAATAAAATTTCTTTAATAGCAATCTTATAAGAGAAAAATTTCACAGATAAATTTCAGACTGAAATAAGGAAACACTTTCAGATATACATAGATAATTTAAATCTTGGCAGATATAATAAATATAAAAATATATTAAATTTCAGTAAAAAAATTCTATTAAAAGAAATTGAGCAATAAATGCAAATTGTTTACGCTTTAATGATAATTACAATAGTAAAATGTAACATAAGCATTAAAAAGTGATCATCTTAAATTACTGCAAAATGCACATTAAAATGAAAATATTTCGCATTAAAAGAGTATTACGGAAATACATAAAATTGATAAAAATATAATATACGAATTCTATAATTTTAAATAAGTTACCTTCAAACGAAATGTTGTCTTGTCTAAATGATAATCGTTAGGCCTAAGTCAACTACACAAAAATTTCTTTTAATAATTAAAATTTCTTTGTCACGTTGGGAATTAAAATATAAATAAAGGAAATTAGATTCAGAAATTTAAAAGCTGATTTAGAAAAAATATCATGTGAAAGTGGCGATAAATCTTTCAAAAACGAATTTTGGAACAAGCTATACAAGGCTATTTTCCGATTTTCTAACAACGATAGAGCATGTTCCATGCGATAGAGGACAGTATGGAAATAATAATCGAATATGGATCGAAAATAATTCGATATCAACGTGTCTATCAGAAATTTATGTAAAATGGCATTATTTTTCTAGCTACATAATTTTCTATTTGCGTATTTTATCGACATTTTCATGTATGATTTTAATAATTTTCTAAGTTAAAGGAATACTTATGAATCTGATTTACTTTATTTATTTATTTTTTATCCTTAAAATAGCAAAGAACAATTATAATTAAAAGAAAGGGAGATAGATTGTAGTTTAATTAGGCCTAAAGAATACCAAATAAGCAAAATTATTTTGCTGATGATTTATTTAAAGGTGATATTTATATCAATTTAACGTATTTTCTTAAAACGTTTGAATGTGAGATTCGTATATTTTAATATCCTTTTATTCAATAATGTTAAAATTTTGTTTACAGTTATATATTGTAAAGATTTATTTCCGTGCTATATGTCACTATATTGTTATAATGATTTATATAAATTATTTCCTTAAGATGTGACGTATTTATGTTGGTCTGGAGTTTTTTTTTTTTTTTTTTACATTCTTTTAATCGAATTTAAACAATGTTACAGTTGACTCCCTCAAATCCGCACAATTTGGGACCAGAGGTTGTGCAGATTTTAAAGTTTTGCGGATTTCTAGTGATTGCTTTGATTACATTATTTAAACAGTAATTTGAATGTAATAATTAATGCAATCGAGATTTTAAAGGAAGCGGACAATATAATAAAATATTAAAATAGGTAATAAACTAAAATAATAAAAAATTAGGTAATTTTTAAAATCATTAATATATTTAAAGCAAAGATCAAGTTAATATATAATGTATGATTAAATATTCTTTATAAAAATGAATGTAATTTTTCGTAAATTATTCAATGAAACTTGCCTTATAAAGATGCATTACTAATTCACATCAAAATCGTAAAATAAGGAAGTTTTATTTCAGGTTTAGTCATACTTAATAACCAAAAAAAGCTTAAATAATACATAAATATATTTGATAAGAAGATTGTGATTATTAGTGATAACAGCAATAACTTGCATTTTTCAGAAATAAATTTATTCTTCCTTCATGGAAAAAACATGAGTTAAGTAATATTTATGAAAACTACAAATTAAAATATATATATAATTGATATAAATCTAAAAAGTTAAATTTTGTCTCTATATCAGAACTGAATGTTTCATTGTTTATATCCATAAATTATATGTGGATTTTAAAGAGTTGTGGATTTGAGGGTCTGCTGCAGTGGCGCAGCCAGAATTTGGTTCTGGGGGGGGGGGGGTTGAGTTTCCAATAAAGGTGACTGCCGGTTATTTGAATCACCGGTTACTATAATCAGTACTAATTAGAATATTCACTGTATATAATACTTAAACTCAATTTTTTTTTTTTTTTTTTTTTTTTTTTTTTTTTTTTTTTTAAGCAGAATGAGTTGCAGAAAAGTGATTTAGTTCAAATAAACAATTCTTATTTAACTAATCCATGTAATATGCAGTGTAATAAAAGTGTTTCTTTTTTCTCAAGATTACTTTTATGTATAAAAGATGATAAACTGAATGCAATGTTAAATCGTGCATAATATTATATCAGTTAGTATGTTAAAACCTATATTTTTACTTATTGAGGGTGGCACAGATGTTGTATGCACACTACATTGGCGGGATGTCTGTCTGACATCAGTTTGGTAAAAACTTTGTTATCAAATATTGGTTACATATATATTTTTAAATTATTTTCTATTGCTTTAAAAAGGAAATAATAAATAAACAACAATGACTGGGTTACCATATGAGGCATAAAATCGCTATTTTTTTGCACCTGTGCAAATGTGGTGCGTATATAACATCTGTGCCAACAAATAATATAATTTGTAAAACAAAATAAAAGTAAATAAACAACTGTTTTTTAACTATTAAACAACAATATCTGGGTTACCATGATGATACAATGATGCATATAATTGCCATTTTATTGCAACAGCGCCAAAGTGGTGCATATATGTCATCTGTGCCCTGAGGGCATTAATAACTGTGCTCATGAATATGATCAAACCAAATCAAATTTTGTTATGAGAAATATTGAAAATAGGATTATTTTGTACCAACTTCTAAGTTACTGAATTTATTCATTATAAACAATACATTGTACTATATAGTAAAGTACAGTAAAATAAGGCAGTGCATTGCAGTGTTGTAGGAGATAACTTGTGATACTTGATCCGTCATTCTAAAGTATACTAAAATAAGGATGTAGTGTTTACAAATCTGGCAACACATTTTAAGGTACATTATATTGGATAATCTAACAACAGATAATTATTTGTAGCCATCTCATTTTAATATGAGAAGAAACATTTTAATTATTGCAAATTCAACTTTATAAAAGATAAATGATATTTGCTTTTATTTGCTATATGGAATTTGGGGTCCATAAATGATCTTGTGTTTAGACAGGAGGAGGGGGTCTCATCAAATTGTGACAGTTTCTGGCAATTTTGAAATTAAAGTATTTTGTGTTCATAAAGCAAAGATAAAATTTAAAGCCAAATGTTCTATTTGAAATTCAAAAATACTACTGTTTTCAATTGCTCTTTCATATTAATATTGTATTACTACTGTATATTAATTATAAATTTTGTTGTAAACCTTAATATTATTTCATACAAAATAAGTACACAAATAATTTTGGTTGTAATTCTCACAAAAGTCATTAAACACACAGTTAAAATTAACGGAATTGTCGTGATTACGACGATCCGAATTGTAGAGAATTCCGAATTCTAGAAATTTTATAATTAAAATGTATGTAGATTAATGATAATACAACCTTTCATTAATTTTACAATTTAAAAATAACAAGGAACTGGATAGTTAGAAAACACTGAGAAAAATCAATTCAAAATGCTCAAAATGAATTATTTTAAAAAAATTCAGTACATTTTATGCAGTGTCGTCATCTGTTGTAAATTTTAAAAATAAAAAACGTACAATTTTTTTAAATTGTTATTTCTGAATTTTTAATACTCAATAAATAATGCAAATCACAATAATAATAGACTTGCCAAGAAAAATATTGAAATGAAAAAATTCTAAAACTGAAAAAATATATATTTATCTATAGTGAAAATTTTAAGGCTTAGAATTATAATTTAAAAATTAACCTTATAATTACAGTAACATATTTTAAACTGTAATATATAAAGTTCTTATAAAAATTAAATACATAGCAACTAGAAATATCAAAATACCTAATCTCAAGTTAAAAGTACTTCAAAGAAATAACAATAAAAAAACATTGAATTTTGGGATGTTTTCGCGACATATTATTACCTTTGGAAAAAGAAAACTAGTGAAACTAGTTACTATTAATCGTGTTTTTTTTTTAACTTAATATCTAAAAAAGCAACTAACACATGTAATTTAGGAAGTTCTCATAGCTTTAAAATTAAAAAAAAATGTAGTGTTATTAGGTAATCTTTCCATTTTCTTAACCATTTTTTGAAACTATTTATATATGTGCTATGGTGCCATCTTTTATCATTAATTCAAAATAAAATCTTTTCTGTTTAATTCCTTCCATTTCCAACAACGTACTTTAACATTGTAACAACGACGTACACATTATAACAATCGTATGATAACAACATACAACAACAGATAATTAAAAATAACCTAGAACAGGCCAGCATGGAAACAAATATGATAAAAATAATAGCGATGCAACCACAGCGGTATAATAATAATACAGTAGAGGACCTAAAATCCTTCCGAAATCTGGGAGGACCCGAAATCCGGAAATGAAGACGACTGCGAACGAGATGAATCATGATGAAATGAATGAATCATGAATCTTTGATCAAATGTGCGATTTTTCGAGATTTTTTAAAATTTCATACTTTTTGGCCTTTTTTTTTTTTTTTTTTTTTTTTTACAAAATTCACCTTTTTTCTGCGTTTTTTCGACAGAATTTACGTTTTTTTTAAAAAAAAAAAAAACGCAAATTCTTTCAAATATTGCTTCAAGTATAAAAATTCATATTTCATTCAAAGATTCATGATTCATTCATTTCATCATGATTCATCCCCATAAAAAAACGCAAATTTTTTTCAAGTATCGGGAAAAAACTGCAAATTCGTCAAATATCGCGATAAAACCCTGCATATTTCGTCAAATATCGCGATAAAACCCTGCAAATCTCGTCAAACATCGCGAAAAAATTCTGCAGATATCTCGCAAAAAATGCAAATTTTGTGAAACGATCGCGGAAATATCCCGTGTAAGCGCCCCCCTCTAATTATTTTACGATTTTTCGTCATCCTTGGGGAGAGGGCGGATTAACGGTATTTTACGATTATATATATATAAAGGGTGAGCGGAAAAAAGGTCAACGGAAAAAACGTCAACGGAAAAAACGTCAACGGAAAAAAGGGCAACGGAAAAAACGTCAACGGAAAAAAAGGCAACGGAAAAAAGGGCAACGGAGAAAAGGGCAACAGGTAAAAGCTTATGTATAAAGACAGCAACTTTCATATCTTTATGTAAACTTTGACCAAAACCATTCTTTAAGTGACGAAAAAGGGGCAAACGTGAAAAAAAATACAGGTATATATATTTTAATAGGGTGGAAAAAAGACACAAAAAAAATTGTTGTCTTGATATTTAGAATGTTCAGACGGATAACAGAAAAAGAGTCGAAATTTTAAAATTTGGTACACGAAAACTCAATTTGGCAACAGGCAGCATAAACCATTTAAAATATAATGAAATTTGGTATGGTGGTTCTATTAATAAAAATAATTACAAGGCAAGAAAGAGACAAGGATGGAAGAAAATCATGGACAACTCCGAACGATTTGGCCGACTGATGCGATTGGGTTCGAACCCAGCACCTCCCGTCTACCAGCTTCGAGAGTACAACCTCTTAGCCACTGGTGGGACGGATTTGACAAGGGGGGTCTTATTTAGAAACCATAAAGTCGAATAATGCTTTCATTTTTCGATAATACTTGTAGAAGAAAAATAAGAAATGAATAAAAATTTATAATATTTAATAATTAATAATATTTAAATAATAATTAATTATTCATTAATTTTATATTTAATTTATATTTATATATTATTATATATTTTTATTATGTTATTATATTAATTATTATGTGTTATACTGTATATTATATGTATTATAATATATAAATATAAAAACTTAAATATAAAATTTTATAAATATTAATAATAATAATGTAGTAATAATAATATAGTATATAAATATTAAATATAATAATTATTTTAAATAATATTAAAAAATATAAAATATATAAATATAAGTAAATTTATAAAATTATATAAATATAATAAAATATTAATCTATGTTTGAATTATTATTATTATTAATATTATTACATTATATTTATACATGCTCATGTTTTTACCGGTCCTTTTTTTCGTTTACCGATTTGGAAATGGCAAGGATTGTTATTGTTGTTACTTCCAATTATGTGCCCGGGGTATATAGGCCCTTGTAGGAGATCCCTCCATGGAGGTCTTTCTAACTGTATTTACGCAAGGTTACCGAATTACTGGTATACTGTAATCTAGTTCGAGGCTTCGAGGGCACAACCTCTTAGCCACTGGTGGGGCGGATTTGACAAGGGGGGACTTATTTAGAAACCATAAAGTCGAATAATGTTTTCATTTTTCGATAAATGCAGGTGGCCTTCCAGAAAATGAGGTCCAAAATGGTGTTTTGGTTAGAAGAAAATGATGGAAAATTCCGAACGATTTGGTCGAAGGATGTGATTGGGTTCGAATCCAGCACCTCCCGTCTACCAGCTTCGAGGGCACAACCTCTTAGCCACTGGTGGGGCGGTTAATTTGACAAGGGGGGACTTATTTAGAAACCATAAAGTCGAATAATGTTTCATTTTTCGATAAATGCAGGTGACCTTTCAAAAAATGAGGTCCAAATTGGTGTTTTCGACAGAATTTTCGCACGCGAAAGCCTGATAAAGGTCATCGTGAGAAAACACAACCTTATAACAAAATGTAATTCACTTGTCGAAAAATGAAATATGTTTATACATACAATTTTTTATTCAATTATTATTATTTTTATTATTATTATTACTATAATCAATAGAATCACCATAACAAATTTCCTTATTTTTAGGTGCGTTCGTAATTATGTAAATACGTAGCACCTATTGTTGTCGCTCAGTCCGTCCGTCTGTCCGCATATAACAACGCAAAAACTACCCAATCGAATCGTTTGAAATTTAAAATACATAATTATTACATACTTTTGTCAAGTCATTTCAAATTTTATGAAAATCGGATGGATAGATCAATTACAGGGACAATCAAAAGGATTCCGTTTACATTACGGTCAATGGGGAAAAAGTTTCAAATGCATTTTAATCGTTTGAAATTTAAAATGTATTTTTATTACATAATTTTGTCAAGTCTTTACTCATGTTATGAAAATCGGATGCATAGATCAATTACAGGGACAATCAAAAGTATTCCGTTACATTACGGTCAATACGGAAAAAAGTTTCAAATGCATTTTAATCGTTTGAAATTTAAAACGTATAATTATTACATAATTTTGTTGAGTCGTTTCAAATTTTATGAAAATCGGATGGATAGATCAATTACAGGGACAATCAAAAAGATTCCGTTACATTACGGTCAATGAGGAAAAAAGTTTCAAATGCATTTTAATCGTTTGAAATTTAAAATGTATAATTATTACGTAATTTTGTCGAGTCATTTCAAATGTTATGGAAATCGGATGAATAGATCAATTACAGGGACAATCAAAAATATTCCGTTACATTACGATCAATGGGGAAAAAAGTTTCAAATGCATTTAAAAAGTGTTACACTCATTTGAACATAATAAAATTGACATGAATCTATGAAGTATGTACTAAAATATACATTCTGTACAATCTGTGATGCAAAGAATACTTATTATTAAATTACAGGGCCACACAAATGTATTCCACTAAATAATGTTATACGGGGAAACATTGCTTGGGCGTGTTTTAATTATATTAAACTACTTCACATTTTATGAATAAAATATACGTTAATGAAGTATAATAAAAATTACTCCCTGCATATTTACAGGAACACAAAGATTTTGACCACTATACTGCATCCAAAGTACGCTCTTCTATATCAGCAAGATCTGAATATTTTAAAACTTCGTTATCGTACGAACGCACCTCATTTGCTACGCTTCACGTGCAATTTCCAACTTGTTTAAATTTAAATGGTTTATCCAATGCTGTATCCAAAATTGAGTTTTCTTGTGCTAAATCTCCACATTTCGACTCATTTTCTGTTATCCCCCTTAACATTCTAATAACATAATTAAATATCAAGAGAACAAGTATATATATATATATATATATATATATATATATATATATATATATATATATATATATATGTGTGAGTGTGTATTTTTTTTTTTTTTTTGCAATTTTTTCCACTTCATTTAAAATGTATTTGTACCATTTTTTTTCCATTGCCTGTTTTAAACTTTTTTTCACTCCAAAGAATGTCCTTGGTCAAAGTTTGCATAAATATATGAAAGTCGCTGTTTTTATACGTAAGCTATTCATCAATCGAGTTGAAATAACCGATACACTTGTATGCTTACTTGAAACATAGAATCGGTATTCTATAACTTAAGATATAACCCTTAATAACTATAGTATATCAACTTTCGATTTATTGAAGAACTGACATTTATTACTATTATTTATTGTTGCCGTTTTTATCTGTTGACCTTTTTTCCGTTGCCCTTTTTTCCGTTGACGTTTTTTCGGTTGCCTTTTTTTCCGTTGACGTTTTTTCCGTTGATCTTTTTTCCTAAATTCATATAAAGCCATCTAGCAAAACGTCCGGATTTTGAAGAGCTCTGAATTTTGGATGTCCGGCTTTGAGACTTTGTACTATAGTACAAGAGTCAAAGTTGTAGCTTAGTGTTTTTTCCACAGACTTCTCATACAACACACTTTTAATTCATATTCTAGATAGCAGTGCTATAATTTTATTATTTTAAAAATTTCCATTTTTTTTTTTTTTTTTTTTTTTTTGGATGGGGGAGTGTCGAGTTTCGGACGGACCCAAAATCCGGAAAGCCCTCGGTCCCGACGATTCCGGATAATAGGTCCTCTACTGTAATTCAAAATAAAAGTGAATAATCGTTTCGAAATGCCCAAATTACAGAATTTGTCAGAGTATGGATGGTCCGAATTAAAGATGTTATACTGTATTTTGTTTAAAAGAATTATTTGTTACTTTCTTTCAAAAATGAAAGGCATGTACTTTATGCAATATAAAAATTTGGTTGTTTAGTAGAATTATTTGCTAATTTTTTAAAGAAAAACATGTAATTTATGTTTTATAAAAGATTAATTTAAATGTATGCAATATGACCGTTTTAAATGTTACTTGATTCAATGCCTTCCTGTTTGGTATTGTGGGGTAAAATTTACAAAAAAGAGAAATATGATGCTAAAACTAGGTAAACTTGAAGCTTTATTTATTTTAACATGTGTGAAATAAATATATCATTTCCAATTAGTAGCTTATTTTTTTTTAATATACTTTCTTTATCTCCCTTTTGTTTTGGTCAGTTGTATACATTTTGAAGTTTAACTTTTTATATTTATAGTGCAATAATTCTTTAAAAATAAACATGTACTGTCAATAAAATTACTTGCTGATTTTCCATTTTTAAAATTCATATCCATATTTAAGTGCATATAAAACCATTAAGTGCAAAAAATATTTCATTAGTTACTTTAATTTTATTTAAAATTTAAATTAGAACAAAATTGAATTCTGAAGTTTAATATTAATTAAACAATAAAGAAAATCATTTTATTACAGACATATAAAGATTACATATATTTTTAATTTACAATAAAAATTCTCGTTAATTTATTATAAACCAAAAATAATTCAATACTTCAATCAAAGTATTTCACTGCTCCAGCATTCTAGTTTCACAGGTTATCACCTCATTAAATTGATGGATGATTTTCTGACATTAGTTAAAACTCTATTCACATATTAATCTGCAATAGTTCTGATAAGTCATGTCGTGTTGAAACCACATTTAGACCTGTTTTGATGTTTGGTTGGTAAATTTACCATTGTGTTTTCCTGCTCTTAAATATTTGAAATCATGATGGACATGAGCAGGAAAACATACTGGTAAATCTACCAGTCTGTCACTAAAATGAGGTTTGCAGGTTATTTTCCAAAAAATACGATTTGGCAGACCAGTTGCATTTTAGCATGCAAACCAACTCTCAACTCAATGCTGGAATTTCATCCAGTCTCCCTGTCTATGATGTAGATGGAATTATGAGAGAAACGGTCCTCATAAAAGGCCCAAATAATAGGTACAGGAGATGCAAAAAGTTGGGATGTGTTCACCTAGACTCATAGTCCACACATTTCCCATATTCACTCCAAAGCGGGAAGAAGGATTTTAAACTTCCCATAACAAAAAAAAAAAAAAAAAAAACAGTTTAAATGGTTGGTTCCATTTAAAAAAGAAAATAAGAATTCGTATAAATTATCACAATAAAATAAGTAAGAGGTTAGATGTTTAAGAGTTAGGACCCAGGCTATCGGATAGTAAGTGCATGTTTAAAATTCTAATCAGGTGTAAATGTTTGAAGGGTGTCAAAGGAGGTGGGTCAATAAGGGCTATTTTTCGCCCATCATATACCCGGAAAAAAAAGTTTCGAATTCAGATGATTGTTCTGTGGCTTTGTATAGTTAAAGATATGTATTTTTGTTTAATATAAGTTTTACATGATAAATAAAATAGTAAGTCATGGAAATTATAGTCCAAAAGTAGAGTATTTTGACTTTTTTCTGCATTTTTGACGTATTTTGTGTCTTTGAGTTAATTTTTTATTAAGAAGCCCTCGATGAACCCAAATAATTTTAATATGCAATGATTCTGTTCTTTATAAGCTTTCATATGAGCATTATTTTATTTAAGGTTCCGTGTGCGCTTCTACCTGTAAAAGAAAAAAAATGTATCTTGTGAGAAAATCAAATGCACTACTATCGGAGCGCGTTCAGACTTCTTTTGCCGTACATAAAAAATGTTAACATTGTTCAGACGTCAATTTTGTTTTCTAAAATTGTTTTCGTAAATATTTATTAAAGAATTTACTAATAAATAATGCTTGGATACCAATGTCATTGTTGTAAAGTCTCGCAGAAAACTTTTCGTATCTGTTCAAACAGAAAAGTTACATAGATACTTAGATGTTCGAAAAACTGAGGTTTACAGAGTGGTTCTAAATAATGCTCTAAATGCAAATAATATGTATTTCATACTCTCCAGGCTCTAAATACTTACAATTTCTTCTGATGTAACGATAAGAGATTATGTGTCAACGATTAATGCTGATGAAACCACAAATAAGAAACCCAATATACATTTATCAATATCTGAGTTTCACAACTCTAACACTTGTTGTATAGTATGTAAAAGTAAGAACTGCCTCGTTATTGTAGCAAAAGCTATTGAAACTCAAGCTTTTACTAGAATCGATACTAGAATCTATATTTCGTCGCGAAAACGATGCTGTAAAACTCATATTACTTGATCGGTAAATTGATTCTGCAAGATTTAAGTCTAAGTGAAAATACATCGATGTATGGAATACGATGCATGAAAATATTTAAAACTATATCAGAAATGTAGCAAAGAAGGCCTCGATTTTGATACACCGGGACACTTTTCCACAAAATCTATTATTATATTCTCGTGGGTATATTTATGTCTGAATTTAATAATATCATTAAACTTGTAAAGTCGAAATTACGTTCCTCAAAAAAGCGGTCATCTCGTACATGCTTTGCATGTTACATATAAAACAAAGAACGGGTCTCTATCATGGTGTTCTGTCTGCGTTATTCAATATAAGAAAAATAACAATATGTTCTGTGAAATATGAACACTAGGCTTTCATTGAGAACGTTGTTCCAAAACATCGTAGAATGGAACACATCACCAGAATACAAGGTATTGAAAAATATATGAGGCCTTCAGCAGGAAGATTGTTTATTCCGGATGACAACAATGATACTGTAATTATTGCTTTCGATAATCTTTCATTCAAGATATTATCATTTTCTTACTTGTTGTGAGGTACACTAATGAAAAAAATGTATGTCACGTCTAGGTGCTGATGGGCGAAAAATGGCCCTTATTGCCCCACCTCCTTCCACTTTAAGAATTTTCGATTTTTTTAGTACTCCAAGATTACTACAGCACTCATAATCAATCAACCAACAAAAACATTAGATTAATTATAAAAGTTTTTAGAGTGCAATTTTACATGGACAAATTAAGAAATCAAAACCAAAGTATTATTATCAGATTAACTGCTTAATATCAGATTAATTCTTTAATATTTCAATTCTGGTTCAGAAACAGGAAGTAGTGTCAAGAATGATAATAAAAGAGATCGTGTTTCACGTTCATTGAATAATTTAATTGGATTTTTTATCTACTCTTCATTAAAAATTTCCTTCTTTCTTTAGTTTTTTCATATTCACATTAGTTATTTGTCTTGTAATTACTCTAAACCACTCATAATACTAAGTTTTTTTTAATTGTGGAAAGAAAAATATTAAATCGTTTAGAAAAGACAATAAATAATGGGTAATGGATAGCTCTTTGAAATGTTTCACCCTGTTTCCTTAAAAGAATGGAACACACGAAAATTAATGCATTTTGCATAAAAAAGTAGAAACTAGTTAATATTTTATGACTGATTATTCAATTTTTTGTTTATTTGTCTCAAAAGTCCTTTCTCCGTAGAACAGCACAAGTCAGTGGTGTGATAAATAAACTTAAATGTTTATGTATATCTTTATTATTTGTATTTGTTTCATATATTTTGAAATAAAGTATTGGATTTATTTGTTTTTTGTTTCCATGTAAAATGCGTTTTGTAGACTCAAGGCGCCCGATTTATAAATTGCTAAAAGTACAAGGCTCTCCCTTGTTCCAAGTGATCCAAGGGTGATTCTCGTCCGAAAATTTAAGGCATCCTCTTCCAAAATTTGAAATTGGATTATCAGTTCCGCATAATTGCCAACTTGTAAGGTTTTGCGCGCGGAAAAAACAGTTACGTAGAAATGCAAATTTCGTGAAAGGATCGCCGAAATAGCGTACATTTCGTCAATATTTCGTGGAAAAACGACGATTTCGTGAATGTTTATGTAAACGAATTTTCTCAAAAGATCGATAAAAAACGTGAATTTCCTGTGCGGATCGCGGAAAAAACGGCAATTTCACCAAATATCGCAGATAAAACGTTGATTTCTTCTGAAGACAGCGGGAAAACGCCGATTTCGTCTAAAGATTGCGGATATAACTCCGATTTCGTTAAAAAATTGCGGAAAAAACGCCGTTTTCAATTAAAGATCGCTTAAAAATATTTTGTCAAAAGAATATTTAAAAAAATAAGCAGATTTCATCAAAAGATCACGGAAAAAACGCCGATTTCGTCAAAAGATCGCGGGAATAAAACGCCGTTTTCGAGAAAAATTCGCGTAAAAATGTAAATTTTGTCTAAAGATCGTCGAAAAAACGATGATTTCACTTAAAAACATGGAAAAACGCCGAATTCGTCAAAATATCACGGAAAAACCGCCGATTTCGGCAAAAGATCGCAATAAATCGCCGATTTTGCTAAAATATTGCTGATTTCGCCTGAAGATAGTGGGAAAAAGCCGATTTTGTCCGAAAATCGCTGGAGGGGGGACCCCCCCCCCGGCGATTTCCGAAAATGTTATGCGAATTTCCGAAAAAAAATTTTCATCCAGAATCACCCGTGAAGTGATCATCTAGACTGGCAAAGAGTAGTATTGAGATACTTGAATTCAGGAAATATCAAAACGAAAAATGCCGTTTTCGGAAGCCAACTTTAACCCTTTGGGGACGAGCGACATGTATGCGTGCCGCAAAAAGGCTTAAGAAATCTTGTTTATCTCCATCAGTGAAATTAGACTGTAAAATTTGCCTTATTTAATCCGAGCAATTTCTGGAGTTATTAAAGTACAAATTTGTTTTTAAAAACAGGTGATAAAACATTAAAATATTTGCAAAAGGCTCCCGTCGTTAAGGGGTTAATGATAAAATGAATATAATTCATAAATATCTTAAAATTACCTAATCTTCAAGCTTTTTCACATTACATCTCTTAATATCATGTGCCTCTTCCTCTGTCAGGGTTGCTATGCCTGAATCTCTAGCTCTAACATGAATGAAATTAGATGGAGAGCTCAATCTGCAATAACATAGCTTTACTCAGAATCTTTGCAAAATCAAATAAGTAGATTTATTCGTCAATCCACATGCTTTATTTCTGTGTGTAAAAAATGGAGAAAGAACCCTAGAAAATAAAGATTTAAATGTAATTCATTCTTATCCTTATTATTTGTTGTTTATTTTATAAATATTCTTAATCTACTTTTCTATATTGCAGGTGCAATTATTTATGAAGTTTTCTCAACGATAACGTCAGAACACTTCTAAAAACAAATTCTGTTTAAAGAACAAAGAATCTTTTCTCCTATTTAAATATATAGTGGCATGAAAAAACTGGTTTAAAGAGGATTTTCTCACATTTCTGAACTTGTTCTGATAATATAATATAATTTTGTTTAATTTTCCCTGAAAACTGCTACACTGAATTAGATTATGATTACCAGACAAAAAAAATTATAAGGCAGTATTTCTCTTGTGCAGTGTGCAATAATAATTTTCTATGTAAGTCTATTTTACTTCAGCTTTCTCCTATGCATACTAAATCCTTCTCTTGTGAGATCTGCAACAAAAGATTCACTAGAAAGAGTTATTTGAAAGCCCACCAGCGAGTTCATACTGGAGAGAAACCTTTCTGTTTTGAAATTTGCAACAAGAGATACACTCAAAAATCTCATTTGAATGCCCACTTTCGCAGTCATACTGGAGAGAATCCTTTTTCTTGTGAGGTATGCAGTAAAAGATTTTCTCGAAAAAATAACTTGGATCGCCACAAACGAGTTCATACTAAAGAGAAACCATTCTTTTGTGGGGTGTGCAACAAAGGGTTTTCTGATAAATCTCATTTGAATGTCCATTTACGAACTCACTCAGAAGAGAAACCATTCTCCTGTAAGGTGTGCAACAAACTATTTTCTCTCAATCATAATTTGAATGCACACCTGCAAATTCATACTAGAAAGAAACTTGTCTCTTCTGAATTGTGCTAGAAAAGATTTTATCAGAATTCTAATTTGAACTACCTTCTGGAAAGTCATACTGAAGAGAAATCTTTCTGGTGAAATTTCTGCAACGGGGGATTTTCTTGAAAATCTCATTTGAACCTCCACCTGCGAATCCATACTAAAAAGAAATCTTTTTTTCTTGCGTGTTTGTGAAACAAGGGATTTTTAGCAATTCAAAATTGAGTGGACAACTGCGAGTTTATACGGAACAGAAAACTTTCTCTATGAGGCATTTATGAGTGTCCCCAAAATATAATTTAAGTAAATGTTTAAATATATAAATTCATATTGAAAAGAAGCCATTTCTTTCCTTAGACATGTAACAAAGTGTAGAATAATAAACGTTATTAATATAAGGTGCGCAATGTACCCATTGCAAAGTGTGAGACTTCTTTAACTTGTTACATATAGTTCTTTTAGCCTTTTTTCTTTATTGTATTTGCAGTGAAGATTTTAGTACTTTAAAATGAATTTAAACATGCATGTTTAGTGATATAAAATAATCTCATGAGTAAAATGTAAGATTTTCATTACGAAAACAATTGGGTATTTCCTTATTCTTTTAGAAGTGTATATGTTACAGGCCAAACCCGATTTTAGGCCAAACTAGATTGGCCTAGGCCAAACCGGTCTATCCTAACGGCCATCGGATAAACTAGTTTTTCCTAAGCCAAACCGGTCTATCCTAACGCCCGTCGGATAAACTAGTTTTTCCTAGGCCAAATCGGTTTATCCTAACGCCCATCGGATAAATTAATTTTTCCTATTCCAAACTAGTCTATCCTAAAGCCCATAGGACAAACTAGATTTTCCTAGGCCAAACTTGTTTGGTCTAACTCTTATAGGATAGTTTAGACTGCTATTTATTGGTCTGAACTAATTTATCCTAGGCCGATCTAGTTTATCCTAGGCCAATTCAATTTGGCGTGATTTTATTGAATTCAATGACTACCTCAACGCCAACATTCTTGTTTGTCCTAGGCTGATTTAGTTTAACCTAGGCCAATGTAGTTTCACGTACTTTTAGCTCACGGGCGTCAAAGCCAGAGAAATAATGGGCTCAGTTTGGTATGTATGTATGTTAGAGGTCTGCACGGGCCACAATTTCCAGGCCCGTAGGAAATTTATTTCGGCCCGGCCCGGCCCGCTGTAAAGCTCAAAAGGTTGGCCCCGGCCCGGCCCGTTTAAATTTTTATATTTTAGGCCCGGTCCGTTTTGGCCCTTTACAATTTCTACGATTTCTAAAAAAATCAGATTTTTATCATATAATTAAGATTTCTTTAAAGAATATTGCATGGAACGATTTTACAGTATATTTTACAGGAAATACACATTAACAACATTAATGATTACTTAGACTTTTAGGCTTTCAACATTCGAATAAAGATTTATTAAAAATTTAATATGGCTTAGAATAAAAGAAAAAAGAAAGAAAGCTAAAAACATTGTTACTTTTGTAGATTTATAAAAATATTTCTATATCATTTTATTAAAGGTTTTAAATCCAAATTCATTCTTAAATTCAAAGAAGCTCCTTTCTGATACAGTTCTAAATTTACTTTTTTCTCAGAAATGCATAAGATTAGCAGGTATCTTTATTCAAAAACTAAATAATCGAGTGGCGTTATCCATTTTTGGATACAAGCAATTTAATAATACTGCAAACAAATAAAATACTGACATAATTAGCGATTTGAATAGAATTTCCGGAAGCGATAGCATGGGAAGGGAGAAAAACCTGCAATCATTTGAGAAACTATTACATCTCAAAAAGGTCATACAAGTATTTTATTTACCAAAAATAAAAAACGTTATTCAATTCCAAATCCCTTCAATAGTTAAGCTTATCACTTTTATACTTTTACAATTTAAAATTAATCAGAAATTAATTTAAAAACCATCAAGAAGTATATATCCGAAGATAAAGCTAACATAAGTTCTTTATAGCTGCTAATAATTTTACAAATCATGTTTTCTTCCCTACAGATCTTTAGAACAATTAAGTCTAGTTCCGGTCCGGCCAGTCTATATTTTGAAAAATAATGCAAGCTTGATCTCGGACCGGCATAAGTCAGCTAAAAAATATTAAAACGAGTTGCACACAATGTAATGGAGAAATTTCACCCGGGAGGAATCCGTTTTCTTTTGTGTGTAACTGATAAAGATGATCTTGAAATTCTCAAAAATCCACTCAGAATCGTTAAAATAATTCTAAATAATTTTTAATTACTGTTTTTAACAACGTAAAAACATCAACAAAACCACGTGATACAAAAACGCAACGTGATTGGTTGTGACGTCATTTGCCACGAAGTCGAAATGTTTAAGCTTTGCACGCATTCCTTTTCTCATTGCTTTTCCTATTTGCAACTTTGTTTCATCAATTTCTTCAAATTTATTTAATGTTAGCAACTTTAAATTTATAAAAAAGTAAGACTTAACTTATGTTGATGTAAAATAGATCGTTTACTCTTTATTTTGATTAAAATTTTAATTTGAAAATGTAGATTTTCGGCCTTAGAAATGTAGATTCGGGCAATCGGACAATAGGCTCCCAAAAATGAATTTTATTTCCATGTTAGTTTTTTTAGAAAAAAATTCTGATTTCTGAGAAAATTCTGAGAAATGCGAGGATTAAAATCTAATTGATATGTATTTGTGTTCTACATTTATTTTTATTTACTAAATAATAATAATGATTAAAATGAAATGAAAGATTAAAAGCTAAAATAGTAGTTCGTGATTCTTGAAATGAGTTATTTTCTAATTTCAGTATATTTTAATTTAAATGAAGTTTAAATTATTTTACAATACTGATAAAATATATTTGATATAAAATAAAATATTGAGAAATAAGACAAACTTTTTTTTTTTTAATTTAATACTTAATATGTATTTTCTGACTTCTGGGTAAAAATTTTCTCGGTAAACTACAAACCTTTGTATCCAAGCTGAAAAGAGGTCTATAACAATACCTGAGAAAATTAAAATTGTTACAGTAAAATCTGTCCTACAGAAAGTTAATATATATATATATATATATATATATATATATATTCACCCCTTCCCGTCTCCCTCACACTAAAAAAAAAAGCTAAACTAAATTTTCAGATTTATTTAATTTTTTAATTAACAAATATAGAACCAAGTATAACTTGTTTAAGTTTAAACAATTTAGTTTTCTTAGAAAGTTTATCTTGTAGTCGTGAAAGGCTACTTTTTTCCACTAAAATTTGAATAGCCAGTTTGCTTTTCTCTTCGAAGTAATCCATGGCGTGCTCGTAGAGTATACGCCAGCTCAGTGGCGTACCTAAGGGGGGGGGGGGCAAGGGGGGCGTCCGCCCCGGGCGCCTAGGCCTAGGGGCGCCAAATTGAGAGAAATTGTTATATATCTATATTGGGGTAGGGGCGCAAAATTTCTTGCAGGCCCCGGGCGCCAAAAAACATAGCTACGCTACTGCGCCAGCTGGCTAGGTAGCCCGGGTTCGATTCTGCTTGTTGACATTTTCTGAAACAGGATTGCTAATGCTTCGATTTTTGTTTCATTTTCATTGAAAATATACTCTTATTAATTACGCTTTTTTTTAAATGAAAATTTCTTGTTTTATTTTTAAAGTGACATTTCTATTGGCGGAATTACAGGTTACTTTGTGTTTAATTTGTGAAGATTTTTTTATATTTTTTTTCATAAGGCTGTTCACTTTTTATTTTAAATACTTGTCTCAAATAATGCATAATATTTTATTTCAAAAAAAAAAAAAAAAAAAAAAGAAAGAAAGAAAGAAAAGAAAAGAAAAAGCGTAACAAAATGAATACTTTTTTAATATTTAGTTTGTTTTAAATATTAATATATGTCAAATAATGAAATAGAAAAATGTTTATTATCACTGACGCTGAAATTTACTAAATGTGGATCGGTGCACATCGGTGCAAATCGGTGACACATATAAAAAATATTCAGAACAGAATATTAATTTGGAAAAATTTCCTATACAGAGCATTACTTCTCAGCTAGTATTTGCCTTCAAAAGAAAATAAACGATATAAATAAAAAAAATGTATATTTATTTATTCTGATTTATTATGTAAGTCTAACTGACGATTTCTTATAAGAAGTATAATTATATATGTATGTATCATAGATTATATGTCATGTGGTATTAGCAAACAATTTTTAAATTTCTAGTTGAAAATTTTTGCTTTATTTATTTTAGAGTGAATGGAAAAAAATTGGTAATATAATTTGTCCATTTTTATTCATCTAAAGTTAAATACATTTAGACATTTGATATCAAAATTATTATTTATAATTTACAGGAAATAATAAATTTTCACTTGAAATTCCATAAAATACATATATACATACATTAAAAATATATAATGATAAATAATAACTATAAATAAAAATCTAGGCATAAAATAGCTTACATTTTCGGTAGTAGAAATTTTATTTTACAATTGAGATGAAATATAAATTTTCATGAAAAAAAAGCTTAATTCTGTACACACAACATAAACATAATATTAAACTCCCCCACCAAAAAAAAAAAAAAAATTATCTAGCTAAAAGTGTTGTTTAGGGGGTTAGAATCTGCTTTAAAAATCCCCCAAAATTTGAATTCCCGAATGTATTAAAGCTTCTGTACATTAATGTAGAACAAACCTTTTCTTACTCCCCCCTTCCCCCTCATTTTTTTCTGGATATGCTACTAATTCAAAAATACTTATTAAAAAGTCTGAAAATGCTTCATTGAGAATGTAAGTTTTATTGAAAATGTTTTCATAAATGATTTTTTTTTACATATTATGTTAATGTTTATTATATACATTAAAGATGGATATCAAAATTAGAGGTGTTTTTAAAAAAAATTGCATTATAATTATTGAATAATGAACATACATATACTTCAAACATAAGCTATCGATTAGTTGAAGGCACTTCTTAATATGCATAAATAAAAATGAATGACTATATGTATAATACATAAATATTTTTTTTTCTGTTCCATATGTGATTACTCCCATTCATATTTAAAAAAATACATTTATTAAAATTATATTTATATTCAATCAATAAATAGACATATAAATGATGAATAGCAGATTATAAGTTTACAAAAACATTTCTATCAAGTTAACGTCAGAATAAATTATCGTAATTATAATAGTTAGGAACGCTAAAAAAAGTGCTTATCAGGCAAATTTACTGTACTATTTATGAAACATGGCACCATACAACTTTTGAACACGCTTTGCTACTCATTTTTAATATAGAAAATTTAAAAACATATAAGAAATATATCAAACGCTTGAGCCAGCAACGTAGTACTACGGTGTTTACATGGCAAATGACGTCACAGTCGCTTTCGTCCGCGATGCAGCGTTTTCGCGCCAAGCCAAAAACTGCAGTTTTAAAATCCATTTAGTGAATTATTAAAGCTTCAAATATATATAAAAATGGTATCAATTTTCTTGATTTTTTCTGCTCTTCAATATAAAAGTGAAAATGAAAATCGTGAAATTTCTCCATTCTCCGATGCTGATCTCTACACTGTACATTTTTGTATTAGTGCTGTCAAACTAGTATGGCTTCTGACGCACATTTATACTTATTCTCGTTAAATTCATTGAAAATAGCTCATATTTTATCGTTCCAGCTCAAATCTTCAGAACTTTTTTAATCGGCCCGGCCCGGCCCGTCTGGTCCGTTCAATTTTTTAGCCGGCCCGGCCCGTTTATGTTGTTTGTCAGCCCGGTCCGGCCCGTTGAAAAAACTATTCTAAATTTGCCGGCCCGGCCCGGCCGGGTACGGGCCACGGGCCAAGCCCGGGCCCGTGCAGAACTCTAATGTATGTACGTATGTGCGCAACGCGATAACTCTTGATCGAAATAATGTAATTTGACGTGTTTTTATCTCATTAGGCTACGAAAACCTGAGAACTAATGTGCCCTTAGGTTCTGTATCTATGTACAAGGGCAATTCGGAAAGTAACTTCCGTTTATCAATTTTAAAGAAATTAATGAAAGGAAATATGTTTTATTACTTACGTATGAAAGACACGTTCTTTAGCTACTTCTCAACATAATTGCCATTGCCGTATTAATTAAAATAATTATCATAAAGGTAAATCAGCTTTGAAATTCCATCGTCACAGACTTCTGCCGCCGGCTTATTCAACTGCGATTATTTTTAAATTCAACTCGCGCCGCTCTTTCAATCCAAAGAATTTGAACATATTCTTCTATTCATATTGACAAATTCCGAATTGCTTTCGTAATATTTTACTTGACCCACTATTTTTTTAAACGTTTTTGGTAGTAGATTTATCAGCAAATTATATAGAAAAATATGTTAAAATTCTTTGGATTGAAAGAATGGTGCGAGTAGAGTTTAAAAATAATCGCAGTTAAATAGGCCGGCGGTAGAAGTCTGTGACGACGGAATTTGAAAGCTGATTTACCGTTATAATTGTTTTAATTAAAGCGCCAATTATGTTGAGAAGTAGCTGGAGAACGTGTCTTTCATACGTAAGTAATGAAACATGTTTCCTTTCATTAGTTTTTTTTAAAATTCATAAACGGAGGTTACTTTCCGAATTGCTCTCGTAAGTACGTAAGGAAATAATTCTTTATAGAAATACTCGATTTGCATCAAACTTTCAATATAGGTTTATTCTTATGAGGAGCTTTTCTGATTAATTTTGGGAGGTCATTAGAGAAGAATAAGGGGGAGGGGGTGATTCGCCCCTCTCGTAATCCAAATAAATGGGTTTCCATGCATTATTAGCATATTTTATTCAAATTTTAGATATAGGAGCATTTTCTTGGGCCGACTCCATGATTTTTTGAGGGTGTTCGTTGTTTAAGTATAAAGGGAGGGGGGGGATAGAGGTAACGCCCCATAAATTATGTAAATGGTTTTTTCACCCAGAATTTACTGATTTGCTTCAAATTTTAGAAATAAATTCAGTCTAGTAAAGTGCTTCCCTAATTATTTTTGGGGGGTAATAACAACAACGGGAAGAATGGGGGATCCCGCCTTATTTTGACAATTGGGTTTTTCATGACTTATCCGATTTGCCGCAAATCTTGGATTTGTTCATTCTGATGAAGCGCCTCACTGAAAATTTTTGTGGTTCTTCAGTTAAGTATAAGGGGGAAACTTACAATTTATTTCCTTCCTTAAATTAGATAAATTGGTTATAATACAGAATTATCCAATTTGCTTAAAATTTTGGGTATGATTTTTTTTTATCAGGGGCTTCTATAATTAATTTAGGTTTTTTTTCTTTTGGTTAAGAATAATGGGGTAGTGGACGTTTTATCGCCTTCCTTAAATTAGATAAATGGGCTTTTATAAAGATTTATTCGATTTGCCGAAAATTTTGAATATAGTTTTTTTCTTTATAAGGCAAATTCCTGAATTGTTTTGAAGGTTTAATCCTTAAGTATAAAGGTAGGATTGGGGGATTACCTTCCTTAAATCAGATGAATGGTTTTTTGAGCAGAATTATCTGATTTGCTTCAATTTTAGATAATTGTTTAATTTTATAAAGCGTACCTGTGATTAGTTTTGGGGGTTCAATGGTTAAGTATAATTGGGGAAATGGGAAAAAAGAATCCAACTTACTTTATTTTTCGAGGATTTTACTCTTTAAAAAAAAGGCTGCAATGCACAATTCGTGTAAACAGCCTGTGAATGCAAAGCCATCAGTTTAATTGGGCAATATTCTTTTTAATAATGATCCCGACTACTGCTCCGTAGCTAACTTTGTGCAAAGTGGTTTTGTCATCATCCTTATATAATGTGTTTTATTCAAAGGGTTGTAGAATACTGTCACAGGTTTGCACGGGCCGGAATTTCGAGGCCTAAATTATTTCGAGGCCCTTTGTTTGTCTAAATCCCCATAAGATAAGCTAGTTTTTCCTAGGAAAGAGGGTAATCCTTCATTTTTCCTTTATACTTAACCATTAAACCCCCAAAACTATTCAGGGAATCGCCTTATCAGAAAGAACTTATATCCAAATTTTGAAGCAAATTCGTCAATTCTGTGTCAAAAACCATTTAACTAAATTATGTTCTGTTAACTACATTGCCCTTTATTTTAGATTTAAACGATAAACATCCACAACTAATCACGAAGGCGCCTTGTCACAATGATCCTATATCTAAAATTTTAGATGAAAACTGATAATGCTGCATGATAAATCAATTTTTCTAAATTAACGGTGGGGATTAGCCTCCCGTTCGCCCATTTATTCTTATCCAATGAATTCCCAAAATTAATCAGAAAAGTACCTTATCAGAATGAACTTGCATCCAAAATTTGAAGCAAATCGGATATCTCTATTAAGAGTTATCGCATTACGTACATACGTACGCACATACATGCGTACATGCATATACAGAACCTGTGAGCCCATTATTTCTCTGGCTTTGACGCCAGTGAGCTAAAACACATAAAACTACATTGGCCTAGGATAATCTAGATCAGCCTAGGACAAACAAGAATGTTGGCGTTGAGGCGGTCATTGAATTCAATAAAATTGCGCCAAATTGAATTGGCCTAGGATAAACTAGTTCAGACCAATAAACAGCAGTTTAACCTAGTTTATCCTATAAGACTTAGGCCAAACTAGTCCAAACTAGGCTAAAAATCGGGTTTGGCCTGTAACATATATAATCATTTTTCCATTACGAACTGTCATTTACGATGCAAATATGCAGTTATTTTAAACTAAGCAAAATAATTTTTTTTTAAAAAACAGATTTTTAAATGTGCAAAATTTTTTTATGACACATCCAATTTGAATAAGCATTTTATTTACATACGGTAGAAGTGTTTCACCTGTGACGTGCATAATAAACGATTTTCTGTGATTTTTAATTTAGACAAGTTGCATGATACACTTATCAAAAAAGAGTTATGGTAAGTTTTATTTGAATTTCCACCAGTGTATTCATATCAAAAAGAAACCTTTCTCGCGTTCGTGAGCTATAAATTATTTTCATGTAAATTTCATTTGAATTTCCACCAACAAATTCATGCTAAAGAGAAACTACCCTTTTGTGATGCGTTTTCTCACCAATGTAATTTGAATACACACTCGCGAATTCATACTGAAGAATAACCATTCTTTAGTGAAATGTGCAACAAAGGGGTTCACTATGTCTCTCAAGAAATTCTCTTATGTATTCTGAAAAGAAATCATTCTTCTGTCAGATATGCAATAGAAGTTTCGCTCGAAAAGCTTATTTGAATGTTGACCTCCAAATTCATACAAAATAGAAAGTTTTCTCTTATGATGTGTGTAATAAAGGATTTTCTAACAAACATAATTTGAATGTTCACCTGCGAATTTATACTCGAAAGAAACCTTTCTCTTGGGACTTGTGGAGCAAAAAGTTTTCGTATAAGCCTGTTTTACTTCAGCATTCCGAAAAGGAATCATTTTCTGGTGAGATATGCCATGAAAGATTTACTCGAAAAGGATATTTGAAACGCCACCTTCGAGTTCATACTAAAGAGAAACCTTTCTTTTGTGAGATGTGTAACAAAGGATTTTCTTACAAACATGATTTGAATATCCACCTATGAATTCATATTGGAGAGAAACGTTTTTCTTGTGAAGTGTGCAATAAAGAGTTTTCCCAAAAATGTCATTTGGATCGCCACCAACGAATTCATACTAAAGAGAAATTTTTTTCTTGTGAGGTCTGCTATAAAGAATTTTCTGATAAATCTCATCTGAATGTCCACCTCGGAAATCATATTGGAGCGAAACCTTTCTCTCGTGAGGTGTGCAAGAAAAGGTTTACTCGAAAATCCAATTTGAATGTCCATTTGCGAATCCATACTGAAGGGAAACCTTTTTCTTGTGAGGTGTGTAACAAAAGATTTTCACACAAACATAATTTGAATTCTCACCTGCGAATCCACACTGGAGAAAAAAATTTCTCTTGTGAAGTTTGCAAGGAAGGATTTTCTGTAAAATCTAATTTGAAAATCCATACTAAATCTGCAAATCCATACTAAAGAGAAACCTTTCTCCTAAAAGTTGTGAAATAAAGTATCTTCTTAAAAATCTCTTTTGAATGTCGACCTCCGAATTCATACTAAAAAGAAAACTCTCTCTTGTGGATTGTGAAATAAGGATTTCCTGGCAATTCTGAATTGAGTAGATACCCGCAACTTCATATTGAAGAGAGAACTTTCATTTGTGAGGCATGTAAGTTTTTTCCTAAAAATGCAATTTAATTACATATGGATATTTCATTAAACGGATCGGTATCGGTCCGGATCTGTCCTTATAATCGAAGCTCTACAATACTTTGAAAAATGTTTGTATATCACAAAATACGTTCCCTGTTATAGTGGTTTCATCTTGTGGGGCCTGCCGTAAAGCAAATTTGCATCCGTCGTCCCATGGCAATGGGTCACGGGTCTCGGCGTTCTTGTGGGCGTCGTCATCCTGGGGCTCGTCATGGTTCAATGGGTGCAAATCCCAGGTGTCCGACTCGCCTCTGAGGTTACTCAGTGGGCAGGGGAGCTGTCGTCTTCGACCTCTCTCATCAATAGCTGGGAACGTGGTCGACTTTCGGGTTGGCCACATACGCCGTAGGCATCGGACGGTGAGGTGTGCGGATGGGACCCCGGAGTAGTAGCCGCCTAGCGGTTTGCGAATCTCGGACCCAGTCGATGCCCCTCATTGGAAGAGCCGCAAGGGCCTGACAGGGCCTAGAGACGGGATGGTGGATCTCCATCATATCACAAAATACACGTGGTGCAGTTGAGTACGAATGAATATGTACAGTTTTACACACAAAAAGGTAGAAATCTTTTTATATTTAATTGAAATGCCTTTCAAGAACATTGAAGCAAAATATTTTAAAAAAATATACCTAACAAACCAATATGTTCCACATTATTTTTTTTATGCATGTACATTAAAGGAATTTTTAAATTAAAAACATGTTTCAAATAAATGTTTCATCCACCCCCCGCCCCCCAAAAAAGCTTAAAAGTTAATTTTATGAAACTTCACTAAGCATGAAGGAGGGGGGGGGGGAGAGAATCAGAAAGCATAGTTGAAAATTTTTTATAAATTCAATTTGTCTCCTGGCGTCTGTCCAAATTTGTAGGAAACTGCCACATCTACACAAGCAACATCTACAAGATTATTATGGAGCATCTTGAGTAATAAAGGAGGACCGGCAAATCTAGAATCGATTGCTCACAGCACCTTATGTCACTAATACAACGGTATTCGAATACAAAAAGGTCGGAATAAGTTTGCAAAAGTCGGTTTCGTAAAAAGACGATAAGATTAAATGAAAAGCTTTTTAAAAAATAAATAAGATTAAAATTTCATTAACTATTGCTAATGAATCACTTGCAAATGGGAACATTGAATAAAAGCCACATATATTTCATATTAACCCTTAAATGCTGTGTGCTGCCTTTCAACAACATACCTAATTTAGGCTTTTAAATTAATATTAGAATAGTACTGAATGTTAATGCCTAGTGTTGTTAACAAAATACATGCTGAGAATAATATTAAATCAATTTTCAACAGTCAGATGATAACTCTTGTGCTATTTAAGAATAAAGATAGATTTATTTTTACAATTGTTGCTACATGTGTCCTCTTCACATATAGCTTTACACATGTAAACATGTGTAAAGCTACACTACATGTGTCTTCTTCTGTCTACTATTCCGTTTGGAAACTTGCAAAATACTCTATTTTAGACTGCAGTAAGCAAGTAAATTAATTATCATAATTTTTTTAATTCATGTGTTTTTAATAATGTAGAATTTTATCAAGGAAAATTATTTCTTCAATTACATGAAATCTTTGCATGTTAGCTTAGTGATAAAAATATTTCTGAAAAATTAAATAAAAAATAGAAAGACACGTAAAAAAGTTTTACACATAGTAATATATATATATATATTATGCTATTAGAAAATTGAAATTTTATTTTATTATTACCTATACAAGACACCAAAAAAGAAATACAAAAAAAGTCTGTAAAATATAAAAATAAAGTACTTTATTATACATATTAATATACAAACATATTATTTGATTACAATAAATTATTACAAAAGCTGACGTAAAACAAAACATAAGAAGAAAATTTTTTAACAACATGAAAATAGTTATTGAAGTAGACAAGAGTAAATAAAATATCAACGAGTAAGTAAAACATTATTGTTTTTAAATGTATTAGAAAAATTCATTTGAAAGTACTTGAAAATCACATAAAAAACAACAGTTGTAATATAAAGAATTTACAAAAGATTACATAATCAAAGCTGTGATATTTTCCTAACTATTTTTTATTGACGTAGTTATTATAAGGATGAGAACAGTCAAAATATCTAATATTGTGTATAGCTGTTTGTTCATTTTCTGTAATATACGTAAGTAAACAAAGGAGGTGGATCAATAAGGGCCATTTTTCGCCCATCAGCACCTAGACGTGACATACATTTTTTTCATTAGTATACCACATAACAAGTAATAAAATAATAATATCATGGATGAAAGTTTAATAATTGATGAGAAAATAATATATATATTTAAGGGAATATTATGTGTTTTAATGAGCATAAACATAATTGCCATTAGTTTTAATCCGTATAATTAATAGTAAATACAACAATAAGTGTAAAATTAAGATAAATGGAGCTTACTAAGATTATTAATTCAATATATGATAATCGGAAATAATAAATAACAAATAATAATAATAATCATACAGTTTCAGACTTTTTGGACAATGTGTTTTAGATTATTTTCGTTATCGATTGCTTCACCAGAATCATTAATGGACCAACCAGCGGCCGCGTCTTGTACAGTATATGAACATATTCGATATTTGGGTTTTTAATTTTGATTGAGCGATTACAGTAGTATTGTAAGCCAGAAACCATTATATGAAAACAACATGCACTCACCACTCTACGACACTTTCGCTTACTTTACACTGACAGTACTATTATGTTATAATGTTTCGCTGTGTTTCCATCCAAATGTTATAGTTTTTAGAAATTGTGCGCTGAAAAATCAAATTTGGGTTACGAGAGGTTTCCCTTAGCATCATCTGTTGAAAACTCTTGCTGCTTAATTAAGAATCCTGGCATTTCATGTTCAATATCAATTTTGTGCAAAAGTTCCAAACAATCCCGGTAAAATCTATGAATACTCTCAACATCATTTAGCTTCAGCCACTCTCTGATATTATATGAATTTTATTTGTTTGTATGTATGTTAGCATAATTGCTATTTGCTTCCGCGAAGTAAGGAACGAAGAATCCAAAATGTAATTTGAAGTAATGACGAATACCATATGCTTAACAAAACGTCTTCCTTTGTATAGTCAGAAGAAATGTCTCTGAAAGAAATAGTTCAAACTCTTCTGGATATAAACGTACGTGCTATCGAAAGCAGTCATCACAGTATCATTGTTGTCATCCACAATAAACAATCTTCCTGCTGAAGGCCTCGTATATTTTTCAATAACTTGTGTTCTGGTGATGTGTTCCATTCTACAGTGTTTATGAACAACGTTCTCAATCAAAGCCTGGTTTTCATATTTTACAGAAGATATTATTATTTTTCTTATATTAAATAATGTAGAGAGAACACAATGATAGAGACCAATTCTAAGTTTTACAAGTAACATTGGAAAGAAAGTACGAGATGTTCTCTTTATTGAGAAGCGTATTTTGGACTTTACAAGTTGAAAGATATCGTTAAAATCTGACATAAATATACCCATGGGAATATAATAATAGATTTCGGAAAAGTGTCCCGGTGTATCAAAATCGAGGCCTTCTTTGCTACATTTCTGATATTGGTTTAAATATTTTCATGCATCGCATTTCATACATTTATGTATTCTCATTTACAGGACTTAAATCTTGCAGAGTCAATGTACCGATCAAGTAATATGAGTTTTACAGCATCGTTTTCGAGACAAATTATAGATATAAGTTTCTATAAAGGCTTGAGTTTCAATAGCTTTTGCTACAATAACGAGGCAGTTCTTTCCTTTACGTACTATACAACAAGTGTTAGAATTGTGAAAATGAGATATTGATTAAATGTATAATAGGTTTCTTATTTGTGGTCTCATCGACAGTAATCGTTGATGCATAATCTCTTATTGTTACATCAAAAGAAGAAATAGAAGTATTTAGAGCATGGAAAGCACGAAATACATATTATTTGTATTTAGAGCACTACTTAGAACCACTCTGTAAATCTCAGTTTTTCGAACATCTAAGTATCAATATAACTTTTCTGTTAGAACAGATACGAAAAGTTTTCTGCGAGACTTTACAATTATGACATTGGTATCCAAGCATTATTTATTAGTAATTTCTTTAATAAATATTTACGAAAACAATTTTAGAAAATAACATTGACGTCTGAACAACATTAATACTTTTTAAGTACGGCGAAAGAAGTCTGAACGCGCTCCGATAGTAGTGCATTTGATTCTCTCACATTATACATTTTTTTCTTTTACAGGTAGAAACGCACACTGAACTCAAGTAAAATGATGCTCATATAAAAGCTTATAAAGAGTAGAATCAGTGCATGGCAAAATTAATTGGGTTCATCGAGCGCCTCTTAGTAAAAAATTAATTCAAAGACGCAAAAAACGGCAAAAATGCAGAAAAAAGCCAAAACACTCTACTTTCGGGCTATAATTTCCATGACTTACTATTTTATTTATCACGTAAAACTTATATTAAACAAAAATACATATCTTTAACTATACGAAGCCACAGAACAATCATCTGAATTCGAAACTTTTTTTTCCCGAGTATATGATGGGCGAAAAATAGCCCTTATTGACCCACCTCCTTTGATCATTTAGAGTTTGTGTCCCTAACGATAAGCAAATTCGTAAAAACGAGACTGTTCTGAAATCAGTTGCCAAGCTTTAAATCACAAATTATATTAAAGCAAAAAAATTATGCTTAAAGTAGAATACATTAGTTAACAAATCTTTGACATTTGAATTGGCGCATACAATATTAAACTTCAAAATTCCTCTTATTCAACAAGCATTAAAAGGATAAACAGAAATTGATAACAACATGAATGAAGAAAGACATAAATTAAAAACTAGTCGTTAGGGGCCACCGTAATATTTACCCATCATGTTTATACTACAAATAAAACATCGAAATAAAAATCGTTTAATGACGTAACATAATGTGTTAAATCCAAGTGAATGTGACATTTACGGTAAGCCGTTATTTGCTTCTAATCATACACTTTGGCGATATATAGTTTTTTAAAGGATGAAATCAAATAATACCGATGTGCGTAAAAGAAGCATCCTTATAACTCCAAAATTTTCACTTCGTCATATAAGGCAGAAAACAAATGTCACAGGAAATCTGAAATTGCGCAAAAGAATAATTATTCTGAACAAATTTAAAACGCATGTAATGAATGAACTTACACGGCGTTATCCTGAATGGAAAAGTTACATCTTTTCTCCACCAGATGGCGTATTCGAGCGCTTGAATCGCCAATAGTCGTTTTTCAGGTTCCACACGCTGTGGCAAGTCCTGGAGGCCATCATAGCCATCCGTATCTTAAAAAATATATCCTTCACCGTAGATTTTCTGATTGATAACTTGGCCGTAATCTCCTGAGAGAATTGGTCCTTTACCGACAAACAATAATTGTTGAACTTTTCTATTTAAATTTAGATTGCGCTATCCGTGTTCATTAATTAACAAACACGGCCAAAATAGCATTTTTTGATAGCAAAAATAAAAAATGACGAATGGCCGGAAACTTTTACACACACAAAATTTTGTATTCCTCCCCTTTGCACCAAGTGTCTTCAATACAGTATATCAAAATGATCACATGGTTAGAGATCCTTTGTATATTACTAACTTTTGGAGTAATTATGCTTCCTCGCTGAAATGTTCTGGCAAACAAATAAAAAATTAATTGGCCGGAAACTTTTGATCACCACTGTATGACAAGGATTGACTGAGTATAAATTTTTATTAAACTCCATGCATTAGTAATTGAGATAAAGTGCCCACAAAATTTGCGTCATATACAGACATTTTATAAAATCATAATTTTCATGATGTCTAATTCCTAAAACATGCAAGTCCATTGAAAACCTAAATAAAAAAAATTGACGAATCTAATACTTTTTTCTTGTAAAGATAGTAGAAAAAATGTCTCACTTTTAACGTTTTTGCAAACAGGAAATGAAATTAGAGAGCTTCTCTTTTTTTTTTTCTCTTTAGCCCAGTTGTTGCACTGCCAATGTATAACAGTACATAAAATTTTTAGCTTTCTCTTCAATGAAAGAATACGTTTTAGCTAAAAAAACATGTTATGATACTAGATTAATTTATGACACGATTTTTAAATCGGTAAATTCATTAAAAGAGACGTAAATTTTCTACGTCGGTGAAAAAAGTCCAGGCCAGGATTCGAACCAGGGATGTATTGGCTGAGGCCGCCAATGCTATTCCAAATGAGCCATGTCGGACACGAACACTGGCGGACTATTTCACCCAAATAACCTCAACGATCATATAATCAGGTCTGATACAATGGATCAGCTCAACAGAATAAATCGAAGCTCGAACAAGTCTGATCGGCGGTTATTACTGGCAAATATTATCTATTATTAGATTAATTTTTAAACACGATTATTCAATCGGTAAATTAATTATAGCAGAGTAATTTATTCCATTTTTCAATATTGGGTGAAAAAAGTCCGGGCCAGGATTTTTCACCCAATATTGAAAAATGGAATAAATTACTCTGTTATAATTAATTTACCGATTGAATAATCGTGTTTAAAAATTAATCTAATGTAATTTCGTATGCAGCGATTTTCTGCAGTTTCTATATAATGACCTTCGGATTATTCTGTTGTGCTGATCCAGAGTATCAGACCAGATTATATGATCGTTGAGGTAATTTGGGTGAAATAGTCCGCCAGTGTTCGTGTCCGGGATTGCTCAGTTGGAAGAGCATTGGCGGCTTCAACCAATACATCCCTGGTTCGAATCCTAGCCCGGACTTTTTTCACCGACGTAGAAAATATACGTATCTTATCATGTTATGACAATTTGGATGTTTTAATATGTAATGCAGTGTTATTTTTATTTATAAATTAACATCATTAAATAATTTTAAAATGGTATGAAAATAAATAACGAAAATGGAAAACATATTTCTAATTCTTGATTCAACAGAAAGTTTTCTGTAAGAATATACCTTCTTATTTGAAAGAAATTGCACTCCAGTAATTAACTAGTCAGATGTGGCAATCCCAAAACCTTTTTCTATCTCATATCTCAGCATAGTAGTTCCTGAGAAATGAGGTTTAGCAGTACCACCAATTATATGGTTTACACCAAAAATCTAGTCAGCAACAATTTATGTCAACTTCTAACTGAATCTGAAGTTTTATGAGAATCTGAGCATTAGTTTTTAAAGTACAGCTATTGCAAAAATTAAAAAAAATTTGCACAAAAGAGTCACCTTGATAGGTGATGTACATCAAAACTAATCAGGATCAATTTTAATCAGGTAATAGCTGAAACTGAAGTGTGATGAAAATCCATACATTTGTTCTTGAGATACAACTATTGCGAAATTGTGGAAAATGTTGCATAGCAGTGCAACCTGTTGGGTGATTTACACAAAAAACTAAGCAACACTAATCTATATCAGAGAGTAACGAAATCTCAAGCCTCATGAAAATTCATATATTAGTTTTTGAGATAGAGCCATTGCGATGATTGTGAATAATGCAGCATGGCAGCGCCACCTATTAAGCAATTTGCATGAAAGGATATTTAACACCAAATTATATTAAAGACAAACAGAATCTGAAGAAAATCTGTGCATTAGTTCTTGAGATAGAGCTACTGTTGAAATTGTGAATAATGCAGCATAACAGCGCCCCTTGCTGTGCGATATACACTGAAAACTAATCAGCTCTAGTTTATATCAAGGTTTAAGTGAATCTAAGTTTTGTGCAGTATCCGTGTATTAGTTCTTGAGATACAGTGCCCACAGAATCTTTGCCACATGCAGACATTTTCTAAAAACCACCAAATCGTGTTCAGGACCTACTAAAATGTATAAATCCATCGAAAAGTGGAAGTCGAAATTATGTCATGAATTCAATATTTTCTTCTTGTAAAGATAGAAAAAAGTTAAAATATATGAAAAGGCATTTTACTCCAACCATTTTCTTTAATATGATCCAGAGTTGTGAACTTTAAATTAATTTTTCTTAGTTTTAATTGTCTGTTCCTCCCAAATTCAATGATTTTTTCCATTCAATAAGTTTTATTTTTTTTTGGGGGGGGGGGAGGTGAATTATGCCAAGGCCCATTATTAAAGAGTGGTCGAGCAGTAGCTTAATAATAGCAACTTTCGTGTTCTGCAATTTTTTAATTTTTAAGAATTTTAATGAGATTTTTAAAATTTGTCTCTAATCTGTGGTGATATTGTAACATTTAGATTCATGAAAGAATTTCAGTTACAGCGCTTTTTTATACCCATTATAACGCTTTTTTACGCCCACTTAAATAAATTTTGTCTTCTTGCATTTTTAAGCTTTTAGTGATTTTCAGTCATTTTGCGGCGATTTTTTTCAGGCACAGAAAAGGGGACTTGAGAGACTAAAATACAAAAAAGGGGACTAAAGAGGACTTTTTTTAGAAAGGGGACTTTTGGGAAAAAAGGGGGACCATTTGGGAACCCTGAAGATATGCCAGACGTTTTCGCGTTTAGCAAGGAACTGAGAACCGTCTTAATGGAGTTTCTATAAAAAAGAAGGGAGGAAAGACTGATGATTGGCCTTCCCCCGTAATTATTCAATAATATGCTGAAATTCGATTATAACCGAAGATATCATATATTTTTTGGTGCAAAAGAGGTTAAATTGATTGCGAAATTTGCGATGTTTCAGCACGATCGATAGAAAAAATTCACAACATCATTCCGTGAAATTTCGCTGCTTGTTCAGCGATAATCTGATGTAATTTTTAATATTATTCCTGGATCACTTATCATAATTCTTTATTTTTCGCGCAATCCTTTGACGAAATTTGTGAATTCTTTCTGTAATCTTTTAAGAAAACTTAAGTTTTATTTCAGCGACCAATTGAAAGTAATGGTATTTGTTTCTAAGAACCTTAAAAAAATACTCGATTTTTTCAGCGATCGTTTGAAAATTTTTTTTAATTTTACGACCTTTTTCATAGTAGTTGGCAGCTCTGGATCTTGATCAAATGGTATTGGAACTTTTAATCCCAAATCTAGGAAAATAAATCTAACAAAAATCAGGAATAATAATTTTAAGTAATTTACTGAGGGGATAAAATTAATCTTTTCGATTTTAAAACTAGCAATTTACATACCTGAACTGTTATTTAATATTCTAACGTTATTTTGAAAAAAGTACATTTGTTAGCCGTGTTGTTTTATTTCGTTTGATGTTTTGCATGTTGATTCATAAATTAGGGTTCTCTAAAATCAAACTACTTTTATTTAACATAAAAGTTATTTTTCAATTACATGGGTAAGCATGTTATTTTCCCGCAAATTGTCTACGTCATGAATGTGAACGGAATCCACGGTAGAGTTGTAATAAATAACTTCATAAATGTTATTTTGCTTTACACAATGAATACCACTTCAAAAATGATTCACAGCAAAAATCTAAAGTATTGAAAACTATGAAATAAACATTATTTTGACATAAGAAGCATGTTAATGAATAAAATGTCTGGTTAAAACAGATAACAGGTAAATAAATCTTAAAATTTAAATCAATAAAACGAATTGGAACTTTTTATTAACTTTACAGCAGTGAAGGTTATAAAAATATCTTTCAAAAATTGTTTGGAGCATTTACCAGTGATGAAAGACTTTTTTACATGAAATTAATGATGCCTTCATAAGAGATTGTTTCGAAATACTATCTAGAAAATGCTTCATAAAATATTGTTTTTGCATTGGTGAAAATAAGGAAAGTATTTTTAAAATCCTTTAGTTTATGTTAAAATACCAGTATTTAGAACCGAATATTTCTCTCATTTGTGCTATCAAGCACGTGTGTTTTTAATGGCCAAATTGTGAAACTTCATAAAATATTGTTTTTGCATTGGTGAAAATAAGGAAAGTATTTTTGAAATCCTTTAGTTTATGTTAAAATATCAATATTCAGTACCGAATATTTCTTTCATTTGTGCTATCAAGCACGTGTTTTTTAATGGCCAAATTGTGAAAATTCATTACAGCATTATTTTCACAAACAAAAGATTTTCCAGTTTGTGCCGGTAAGTTTTGTTGCATCTATACTTTCTGATTATTTTTTAAAACATATTTCAAAAATCAGTAGAACTTTACTTGACGATATAAATATGTTTTAAGAGAACCGTTTCGTGAAAAGCATTCAAATGTATTTCACAAATGAAATGTTGTAAGCAAGTGTATTTTTGAATTATATTTCATAGAAAATGTTCGAGAACATATTACAAAAACAATTTTTTTTCCTTTTTATGTTTTCATGAATGCGACTTTGTGAAACCCATTGACAATAAAATAGTGAAGATATTTTTGTGAAAATCATTTGGAGCACGGTTTACAAACTAAAGTTTTTCATTTTGTATGAGTATGCATATGTTTTTTCAAACTGCGACTTTGTGAAAATGCTTTTGAACATAATTCACAAACAAAAGGTTTTGCCTTTGTATGGGTAAGCAAATGTGCTTTTAAATTACTCCTCTGTGAAAATCCTTTGGAGCATATTTCACAGACAAAAGATTTTTCATTTGTATGGATATGCAAATGTTTTTCCAATCTACTATTTTCTGAAAATCTTTTGAAGCATATTTCACAAACAAAAGGCTTTTCCTTTGTATGGGTGTGCCGATGTGCTTTTAAACTATCATTCCGTACAAATCGTTTAGAACATACTTCACAAGCAAAAGGTTTTTCCTTTGTATGAGTGCGCAAATGTTTTTTCAAATCACCATTTTGTGAAAATCCTTTGGAACACATTTCACAAACAAAAGGTTTTTCAACTGAATGGGTGTGCAAATGTGCTATCAGATTTCCCCTTTGCACAAATCCTCTAGAACATAATCCACAAATAAAAGGTTTTTCTATTGAATGGGTATGCAAGTGATTTTTCAAATGACCACGCTGCGAAAATCCTTTACAACATATTTCACAGACAAAAGGTTTTTCTTTTGTATGGGTACGCAAGTGTGTTTTAAGGTCACTTTTTTTCGAAAATCTTTTGAAACAGATTTCGCAAGCAAAAGGTTTTTCGCCTGTATGGGTACGCAAATGTGATATTAGATGTTCATTTTGTGAAAATCTTTTGGAGCATATCTCACAAACAAAATATTTTTCATTTGTATGGATATGCAAGTGATTTTTCA
>OZ025303.1:31951474-32113474 GCA_964019185.1 Maratus speculifer
AATGTTATTTACAAAATTTTTTATAATATTTGAAAATGTGTATAAAAGAAACACTGCAAAAATACAATAAATCATCCTGGAATAAGCACCCTAGTTATTTTGTTGCTGTGGATATTTCTGTTAATTAAATGTCTTTAGATCTTCAAAAATCGTATTTATTTTCAAAGTAAAAGGCAAAACTTAAAAAGATACACATTTTTTGTTATTACTAAATGTTCTTCACGTCGTTCAAAAACATACAATTCACTTTTGAAAAAAAAAAAAAAATAAACTGTGAATATATCTATATATATATATATTAGTAAGGTTCAAAAAATGGCCTTTCTTTAAATACAGCAAGTTATGCCTTTATGCTATATTGTTGACTTGGAGGTTTGTATTTTTAGCGCATATTTAGACCTTTTAATATATATGTATTTCGGTGCAAGTATTGACAATCAAAAAATCGAACTATAATATGATTCAGTCTCTGTCGTTGTTAAGTATCTTATAGAGAACCTTCATAATATGGGTCTCAATTTTGAAAAGAAAAAAAAAGATATATTTGTATGGCCCTGAGAAGGGCCTTTTTTTGTAACTGCTGAAATTCAGTATTTTTTGCCAGCATATCCCACTCCACAGTATTTCATCCACCGAAAATACGTTTCAAATTTAAAAGTATGCACAGTCTCCCACATTACTGATTGATGATAAACAACTTTATATTATAAAGCTCTAATATGAAAAAAAAAACAATTGTATGGCCCTGAAAAGGGCCTTTAGTCATACAGAGAAATCCAGCATTTTATGCATGCGGTTCTAAATCCGAAGAATATCTTAAACCTAACAGGCGTCTCGTCAAATTAACCGTTAATCTTTTATTCGGAAACAAAGTATGCTGTGATAAAGTTTGAAGTTAAAAATTCGAGGACAGCAGCGAGAAATATGGAAGCAAGGGGGGATACACATAATGCCCTTCTACGTGAGAAACGACTATTTGTCAAAAGCCTGTGAATGCGACCGACTGGAAAGAGTGTACCCGCTCTTGTCGATCTCGATTGTTTCCGAATTTTAACTGTCATATTCACTAAATGACGAGGCAGGCTAGACGAGGATTCAAGATAGAATAAGAGATGTGAAGGCTCGAAATGTCGGCAGCTCCTTGAACGAATGTCTGCACGCTGGAGAGTTGGAGACGGAAATGAGAGGAAGAAGTTGAGGAAAGGGTATTTATGCGGGGTGTCTGCCGGAGCAGCCAATCCGAAGAAAGGAGGGCGGGGCAAGCCCGCAGAAGAAGAAAATTAGTTTAAGTCTAAAAATATGGAATTCAAGATCAACAAGATCGAAGTAAACAGCTAAGGGCGGCAAAGCGAAAAACAAGGCTCTTTTCAGGTACCACACATTAAAAACATTGCAAACATTAAGATGTATAAAATATTTAACTAAGCATGTGTCATTTCGTCTACATTTCAATATATGAATGTATTTTTTGTAGAAATCTTTAAATGGGCACTTCCATTCTTTAAGTGTTGAAGTTTATGTTAGACATCAGAATTTGGAAACAATTTTATTTGTAATTACGAAAAAGCTATATTTCATGCATCTAATAAAGAGATTTTTTTAAACCAAAATTTTGGTCTTTGGAAATAATAATGAAGTGGTTTTATACTCATACCTCTGCTTAGAAATGTTATTTACAAATTTTTTTATAATATTTGAAAATGTGTATAAAAGAAACACTGCAAAAATACAATAAATCATCCTGGAATAAGCACCCTAGTTATTTTGTTGCTGTGGATATTTCTGTTAATTAAATGTCTTTAGATCTTCAAAAATCGTATTTATTTTCAAAGTAAAAGGCAAAACTTAAAAGGATACACATTTTTTGTTATTACTAAATGTTCTTCAAGTCGTTCAAAAACATAGACCTCACTTTTGAAAAAAAAATAATAATAAACTGTGAATATATCTATATATATATATTAGTAAGGCTCAAAAAATGGCCTTTCTTTAAATACAGCAAGTTATGCCTTTATGCTATTTTGTTGACTTGGAGGTTTGTATTTTTAGCGCATATTTAGACCTTTTAATATATATGTATTTCGGTGCAAGTATTGACAATCAAAAAATCGAACTATAATATGATTCAGTCTCTGTCGTTGTTAAGTATCTTATAGAGAACCTTCATAATATGGGTCTCAATTTTGAAAAGAAAAAAAAAGATATATTTGTATGGCCCTGAGAAGGGCCTTTTTTTGTAACTGCTGAAATTCAGTATTTTTTGCCAGCATATCCCACTCCACAGTATTTCATCCACCGAAAATACGTTTCAAATTTAAAAGTATGCACAGTCTCCCACATTACTGATTGATGATAAACAACTTTATATTATAAAGCTCTAATATGAAAAAAAAAACAATTGTATGGCCCTGAAAAGGGCCTTTAGTTATACAGAGAAATCCAGCATTTTATGCATGCGGTTCTAAATCCGAAGCATATCTTAAACCTAACAGGCGTCTCGTCAAATTAACCGTTAATCTTTTATTCGGAAACATAAAGTATGCTGTGATAAAGTTTGAAGTTAAAAATTCGAGGACAGCAGCGAGAAATATGGAAGCAAGATGTGATACACATAATGCCCTTCTACGTGAGAAACGACTATTTGTCAAAAGCCTGTGAATGCGACCGACTGGATAGAGTGTACCCGCTCTTGTCGATCTCGATTGTTTCCGAATTTTAACTGTCATATTCACTAAATGACGAGGCAGGCTAGACGAGGATTCAAGTTAGAATAAGAGATGTGAAGGCTCGAAATGTCGGCAGCTCCCGGAACGAATGTCTGCACGCTGGAGAGTTGGAGACGGAAATGAGAGGAAGAAGTTGAGGAAAGGGTATTTATGCGGGGTGTCTGCCGGAGCAGCCAATCCGAAGAAAGGAGGGCGGGGCAAGCCCGCAGAAGAAGAAAATTAGTTTAAGTCTAAAAATATGGAATTCAAGATCAACAAGATCGAAGTAAACAGCTAAGGGCGGCAAAGCGAAAAACAAGGCTCTTTTCAGGTACCACACATTAAAAACATTGCAAACATTAAGATGTATAAAATATTTAACTAAGCATGTGTCATTTCGTCTACATTTCAATATATGAATGTATTTTTTGTAGAAATCTTTAAATGGGCACTTCCATTCTTTAAGTGTTGAAGTTTATGTTAGACATCAGAATTTGGAAACAATTTTATTTGTAATTACGAAAAAGCTATATTTCATGCATCTAATAAACAGATTTTTTTAAACCAAAATTTTGGTCTTTGGAAATAATAATGAAGTGGTTTTATACTCATACCTCTGCTTAGAAATGTTATTTACAAAATTTTTTATAATATTTGAAAATGTGTATAAAAGAAACACTGCAAAAATACAATAAATCATCCTGGAATAAGCACCCTAGTTATTTTGTTGCTGTGGATATTTCTGTTAATTAAATGTCTTTAGATCTTCAAAAATCGTATTTATTTTCAAAGTAAAAGGCAAAACTTAAAAAGATACACATTTTTTGTTATTACTAAATGTTCTTCAAGTCGTTCAAAAACATAGACCTCACTTTTGAAAAAAAGAAAAAAATAATAAACTGTGAATATATCTATATATATATATTAGTAAGGTTCAAAAAATGGCCTTTCTTTAAATACAGCAAGTTATGCCTTTATGCTATTTTGTTGACTTGGAGGTTTGTATTTTTAGCGCATATTTAGACCTTTTAATATATATGTATTTCGGTGCAAGTATTGACAATCAAAAAATCGAACTATAATATGATTCAGTCTCTGTCGTTGTTAAGTATCTTATAGAGAACCTTCATAATATGGGTCTCAATTTTGAAAAGAAAAAAAAAGATATATTTGTATGGCCCTGAGAAGGGCCTTTTTTTGTAACTGCTGAAATTCAGTATTTTTTGCCAGCATGTCCCACTCCACAGTATTTCATCCACCGAAAATACGTTTCAAATTTAAAAGTATGCACAGTCTCCCACATTACTGATTGATGATAAACAACTTTATATTATAAAGCTCTAATATGAAAAAAAAAACAATTGTATGGCCCTGAAAAGGGCCTTTAGTTATACAGAGAAATCCAGCATTTTATGCATGCGGTTCTAAATCCGAAGCATATCTTAAACCTAACAGGCGTCTCGTCAAATTAACCGTTAATCTTTTATTCGGAAACATAAAGTATGCTGTGATAAAGTTTGAAGTTAAAAATTCGAGGACAGCAGCGAGAAATATGGAAGCAAGAGGGGATACACATAATGCCCTTCTACGTGAGAAACGACTATTTGTCAAAAGCCTGTGAATGCGCCCGACTGGAAAGAGTGTACCCGCTCTTGTCGATCTCGATTGTTTCCGAATTTTAACTGTCATATTCACTAAATGACGAGGCAGGCTAGACGAGGATTCAAGTTAGAATAAGAGATGTGAAGGCTCGAAATGTCGGCAGCTCCCGGAACGAATGTCTGCACGCTGGAGAGTTGGAGACGGAAATGAGAGGAAGAAGTTGAGGAAAGGGTATTTATGCGGGGTGTCTGCCGGAGCAGCCAATCCGAAGAAAGGAGGGCGGGGCAAGCCCGCAGAAGAAGAAAATTAGTTTAAGTCTAAAAATATGGAATTCAAGATCAACAAGATCGAAGTAAACAGCTACGGGCGGCAAAGCGAAAAACAAGGCTCTTTTCAGGTACCACACATTAAAAACATTGCAAACATTAAGATCTATAAAATATTTAACTAAGCATGTGTCATTTCGTCTACATTTCAATATATGAATGTATTTTTTGTAGAAATCTTTAAATGGGCACTTCCATTCTTTAAGTGTTGAAGTTTATGTTAGACATCAGAATTTGGAAACAATTTTATTTGTAATTACGAAAAAGCTATATTTCATGCATCTAATAAAGAGATTTTTTTAAACCAAAATTTTGGTCTTTGGAAATAATAATGAAGTGGTTTTATACTCATACCTCTGCTTAGAAATGTTATTTACAAAATTTTTTATAATATTTGAAAATGTGTATAAAAGAAACACTGCAAAAATACAATAAATCATCCTGGAATAAGCACCCTAGTTATTTTGTTGCTGTGGATATTTCTGTTAATTAAATGTCTTTAGATCTTCAAAAATCGTATTTATTTTCAAAGTAAAAGGCAAAACTTAAAAGGATACACATTTTTTGTTATTACTAAATGTTCTTCAAGTCGTTCAAAAACATAGACCTCACTTTTGAAAAAAAAATAATAATAAACTGTGAATATATCTATATATATATATTAGTAAGGCTCAAAAAATGGCCTTTCTTTAAATACAGCAAGTTATGCCTTTATGCTATTTTGTTGACTTGGATGTTTGTATTTTTAGCGCATATTTAGACCTTTTAATATATATGTATTTCGGTGCAAGTATTGACAATCAAAAAATCGAACTATAATATGATTCAGTCTCTGTCGTTGTTAAGTATCTTATAGAGAACCTTCATAATATGGGTCTCAATTTTGAAAAGAAAAAAAAAGATATATTTGTATGGCCCTGAGAAGGGCCTTTTTTTGTAACTGCTGAAATTCAGTATTTTTTGCCAGCATCTCCCACTCCACAGTATTTCATCCACCGAAAATACGTTTCAAATTTAAAAGTATGCACAGTCTCCCACATTACTGATTGATGATAAACAACTTTATATTATAAAGCTCTAATATGAAAAAAAAAACAATTGTATGGCCCTGAAAAGGGCCTTTAGTTATACAGAGAAATCCAGCATTTTATGCATGCGGTTCTAAATCCGAAGCATATCTTAAACCTAACAGGCGTCTCGTCAAATTAACCGTTAATCTTTTATTCGGAAACATAAAGTATGCTGTGATAAAGTTTGAAGTTAAAAATTCGAGGACAGCAGCGAGAAATATGGAAGCAAGAGGTGATACACATAATGCCCTTCTACGTGAGAAACGACTATTTGTCAAAAGCCTGTGAATGCGACCGACTGGAAAGAGTGTACCCGCTCTTGTCGATCTCGATTGTTTCCGAATTTTAACTGTCATATTCACTAAATGACGAGGCAGGCTAGACGAGGATTCAAGTTAGAATAAGAGATGTGAAGGCTCGAAATGTCGGCAGCTCCCGGAACGAATGTCTGCACGCTGGAGAGTTGGAGACGGAAATGAGAGGAAGAAGTTGAGGAAAGGGTATTTATGCGGGGTGTCTGCCGGAGCAGCCAATCCGAAGAAAGGAGGGCGGGGCAAGCCCGCAGAAGAAGAAAATTAGTTTAAGTCTAAAAATATGGAATTCAAGATCAACAAGATCGAAGTAAACAGCTAAGGGCGGCAAAGCGAAAAACAAGGCTCTTTTCAGGTACCACACATTAAAAACATTGCAAACATTAAGATGTATAAAATATTTAACTAAGCATGTGTCATTTCGTCTACATTTCAATATATGAATGTATTTTTGTAGAAATCTTTAAATGGGCACTTCCATTCTTTAAGTGTTGAAGTTTATGTTAGACATCAGAATTTGGAAACAATTTTATTTGTAATTACGAAAAAGCTATATTTCATGCATCTAATAAACAGATTTTTTTAAACCAAAATTTTGGTCTTTGGAAATAATAATGAAGTGGTTTTATACTCATACCTCTGCTTAGAAATGTTATTTACAAAATTTTTTATAATATTTGAAAATGTGTATAAAAGAAACACTGCAAAAATACAATAAATCATCCTGGAATAAGCACCCTAGTTATTTTGTTGCTGTGGATATTTCTGTTAATTAAATGTCTTTAGATCTTCAAAAATCGTATTTATTTTCAAAGTAAAAGGCAAAACTTAAAAAGATACACATTTTTTGTTATTACTAAATGTTCTTCACGTCGTTCAAAAACATAGAATTCACTTTTGAAAAAAAAAAAAAATAAACTGTGAATATATCTATATATATATATATTAGTAAGGTTCAAAAAATGGCCTTTCTTTAAATACAGCAAGTTATGCCTTTATGCTATTTTGTTGACTTGGAGGTTTGTATTTTTAGCGCATATTTAGACCATTCAATATATATGTATTTCGGTGCAAGTATTGACAATCAAAAAATCGAACTATAATATGATTCAGTCTCTGTCGTTGTTAAGTATCTTATAGAGAACCTTCATAATATGGGTCTCAATTTTGAAAAGAAAAAAAAAGATATATTTGTATGGCCCTGAGAATGGCCTTTTTTTGTAACTGCTGAAATTCAGTATTTTTTGCCAGCATATCCCACTCCACAGTATTTCATCCACCGAAAATACGTTTCAAATTTAAAAGTATGCACAGTCTCCCACATTACTGATTGATGATAAACAACTTTATATTATAAAGCTCTAATATGAAAAAAAAAAACAATTGTATGGCCCTGAAAAGGGCTTTTAGTTATACAGAGAAATCCAGCATTTTATGCATGCGGTTCTAAATCCGAAGCATATCTTAAACCTAACAGGCGTCTCGTCAAATTAACCGTTAATCTTTTATTCGGAAACATAAAGTATGCTGTGATAAAGTTTGAAGTTAAAAATTCGAGGACAGCAGCGAGAAATATGGAAGCAAGAGGGGATACACGTAATGCCCTTCTACGTGAGAAACGACTATTTGTCAAAAGCCTGTGAATGCGACCGACTGGAAAGAGTGTACCCGCTCTTGTCGATCTCGATTGTTTCCGAATTTTAACTGTCATATTCACTAAATGACGAGGCAGGCTAGACGAGGATTCAAGATAGAATAAGAGATGTGAAGGCTCGAAATGTCGGCAGCTCCCGGAACGAATGTCTGCACGCTGGAGAGTTGGAGACGGAAATGAGAGGAAGAAGTTGAGGAAAGGGTATTTATGCGGGGTGTCTGCCGGAGCAGCCAATCCGAAGAAAGGAGGGCGGGGCAAGCCCGCAGAAGAAGAAAATTAGTTTAAGTCTAAAAATATGGAATTCAAGATCAACAAGATCGAAGTAAACAGCTAAGGGCGGCAAAGCGAAAAACAAGGCTCTTTTCAGGTACCACACATTAAAAACATTGCAAACATTAAGATGTATAAAATATTTAACTAAGCATGTGTCATTTCGTCTACATTTCAATATATGAATGTATTTTTTGTAGAAATCTTTAAATGGGCACTTCCATTCTTTAAGTGTTGAAGTTTATGTTAGACATCAGAATTTGGAAACAATTTTATTTGTAATTACGAAAAAGCTATATTTCATGCATCTAATAAACAGATTTTTTTAAACCAAAATTTTGGTCTTTGGAAATAATAATGAAGTGGTTTTATACTCATACCTCTGCTTAGAAATGTTATTTACAAAATTTTTTATAATATTTGAAAATGTGTATAAAAGAAACACTGCAAAAATACAATAAATCATCCTGGAATAAGCACCCTAGTTATTTTGTTGCTGTGGATATTTCTGTTAATTAAATGTCTTTAGATCTTCAAAAATCGTATTTATTTTCAAAGTAAAAGGCAAAACTTAAAAGGATACACATTTTTTGTTATTACTAAATGTTCTTCAAGTCGTTCAAAAACATAGACCTCACTTTTGAAAAAAAAATAATAATAAACTGTGAATATATCTATATATATATATTAGTAAGGCTCAAAAAATGGCCTTTCTTTAAATACAGCAAGTTATGCCTTTATGCTATTTTGTTGACTTGGAGGTTTGTATTTTTAGCGCATATTTAGACCTTTTAATATATATGTATTTCGGTGCAAGTATTGACAATCAAAAAATCGAACTATAATATGATTCAGTCTCTGTCGTTGTTAAGTATCTTATAGAGAACCTTCATAATATGGGTCTCAATTTTGAAAAAAAAAAAAAGATATATTTGTATGGCCCTGAGAAGGGCCTTTTTTTGTAACTGCTGAAATTCAGTATTTTTTGCCAGCATCTCCCACTCCACAGTATTTCATCCACCGAAAATACGTTTCAAATTTAAAAGTATGCACAGTCTCCCACATTACTGATTGATGATAAACAACTTTATATTATAAAGCTCTAATATGAAAAAAAAAACAATTGTATGGCCCTGAAAAGGGCCTTTAGTTATACAGAGAAATCCAGCATTTTATGCATGCGGTTCTAAATCCGAAGCATATCTTAAACCTAACAGGCGTCTCGTCAAATTAACCGTTAATCTTTTATTCGGAAACATAAAGTATGCTGTGATAAAGTTTGAAGTTAAAAATTCGAGGACAGCAGCGAGAAATATGGAAGCAAGAGGTGATACACATAATGCCCTTCTACGTGAGAAACGACTATTTGTCAAAAGCCTGTGAATGCGACCGACTGGAAAGAGTGTACCCGCTCTTGTCGATCTCGATTGTTTCCGAATTTTAACTGTCATATTCACTAAATGACGAGGCAGGCTAGACGAGGATTCAAGTTAGAATAAGAGATGTGAAGGCTCGAAATGTCGGCAGCTCCCGGAACGAATGTCTGCACGCTGGAGAGTTGGAGACGGAAATGAGAGGAAGAAGTTGAGGAAAGGGTATTTATGCGGGGTGTCTGCCGGAGCAGCCAATCCGAAGAAAGGAGGGCGGGGCAAGCCCGCAGAAGAAGAAAATTAGTTTAAGTCTAAAAATATGGAATTCAAGATCAACAAGATCGAAGTAAACAGCTAAGGGCGGCAAAGCGAAAAACAAGGCTCTTTTCAGGTACCACACATTAAAAACATTGCAAACATTAAGATGTATAAAATATTTAACTAAGCATGTGTCATTTCGTCTACATTTCAATATATGAATGTATTTTTGTAGAAATCTTTAAATGGGCACTTCCATTCTTTAAGTGTTGAAGTTTATGTTAGACATCAGAATTTGGAAACAATTTTATTTGTAATTACGAAAAAGCTATATTTCATGCATCTAATAAACAGATTTTTTTAAACCAAAATTTTGGTCTTTGGAAATAATAATGAAGTGGTTTTATACTCATACCTCTGCTTAGAAATGTTATTTACAAAATTTTTTATAATATTTGAAAATGTGTATAAAAGAAACACTGCAAAAATACAATAAATCATCCTGGAATAAGCACCCTAGTTATTTTGTTGCTGTGGATATTTCTGTTAATTAAATGTCTTTAGATCTTCAAAAATCGTATTTATTTTCAAAGTAAAAGGCAAAACTTAAAAAGATACACATTTTTTGTTATTACTAAATGTTCTTCACGTCGTTCAAAAACATAGAATTCACTTTTGAAAAAAAAAAAAAATAAACTGTGAATATATCTATATATATATATATTAGTAAGGTTCAAAAAATGGCCTTTCTTTAAATACAGCAAGTTATGCCTTTATGCTATTTTGTTGACTTGGAGGTTTGTATTTTTAGCGCATATTTAGACCATTCAATATATATGTATTTCGGTGCAAGTATTGACAATCAAAAAATCGAACTATAATATGATTCAGTCTCTGTCGTTGTTAAGTATCTTATAGAGAACCTTCATAATATGGGTCTCAATTTTGAAAAGAAAAAAAAAGATATATTTGTATGGCCCTGAGAATGGCCTTTTTTTGTAACTGCTGAAATTCAGTATTTTTTGCCAGCATATCCCACTCCACAGTATTTCATCCACCGAAAATACGTTTCAAATTTAAAAGTATGCACAGTCTCCCACATTACTGATTGATGATAAACAACTTTATATTATAAAGCTCTAATATGAAAAAAAAAACAATTGTATGGCCCTGAAAAGGGCCTTTAGTTATACAGAGAAATCCAGCATTTTATGCATGCGGTTCTAAATCCGAAGCATATCTTAAACCTAACAGGCGTTTCGTCAAATTAACCGTTAATCTTTTATTCGGAAACATAAAGTATGCTGTGATAAAGTTTGAAGTTAAAAATTCGAGGACAGCAGCGAGAAATATGGAAGCAAGAGGGGATACACATAATGCCCTTCTACGTGAGAAACGACTATTTGTCAAAAGCCTGTGAATGCGACCGACTGGAAAGAGTGTACCCGCTCTTGTCGATCTCGATTGTTTCCGAATTTTAACTGTCATATTCACTAAATGACGAGGCAGGCTAGACGAGGATTCAAGTTAGAATAAGAGATGTGAAGGCTCGAAATGTCGGCAGCTCCCGGAACGAATGTCTGCACGCTGGAGAGTTGGAGACGGAAATGAGAGGAAGAAGTTGAGGAAAGGGTATTTATGCGGGGTGTCTGCCGGAGCAGCCAATCCGAAGAAAGGAGGGCGGGGCAAGCCCGCAGAAGAAGAAAATTAGTTTAAGTCTAAAAATATGGAATTCAAGATCAACAAGATCGAAGTAAACAGCTACGGGCGGCAAAGCGAAAAACAAGGCTCTTTTCAGGTACCACACATTAAAAACATTGCAAACATTAAGATGTATAAAATATTTAACTAAGCATGTGTCATTTCGTCTACATTTCAATATATGAATGTATTTTTTGTAGAAATCTTTAAATGGGCACTTCCATTCTTTAAGTGTTGAAGTTTATGTTAGAAATCAGAATTTGGAAACAATTTTATTTGTAATTACGAAAAAGCTATATTTCATGCATCTAATAAAGAGATTTTTTTAAACCAAAATTTTGGTCTTTGGAAATAATAATGAAGTGGTTTTATACTCATACCTCTGCTTAGAAATGTTATTTACAAAATTTTTTATAATATTTGAAAATGTGTATAAAAGAAACACTGCAAAAATACAATAAATCATCCTGGAATAAGCACCCTAGTTATTTTGTTGCTGTGGATATTTCTGTTAATTAAATGTCTTTAGATCTTCAAAAATCGTATTTATTTTCAAAGTAAAAGGCAAAACTTAAAAAGATACACATTTTTTGTTATTACTAAATGTTCTTCACGTCGTTCAAAAACATAGAATTCACTTTTGAAAAAAAAAAAAAATAAACTGTGAATATATCTATATATATATATATTAGTAAGGTTCAAAAAATGGCCTTTCTTTAAATACAGCAAGTTATGCCTTTATGCTATTTTGTTGACTTGGAGGTTTGTATTTTTAGCGCATATTTAGACCATTCAATATATATGTATTTCGGTGCAAGTATTGACAATCAAAAAATCGAACTATAATATGATTCAGTCTCTGTCGTTGTTAAGTATCTTATAGAGAACCTTCATAATATGGGTCTCAATTTTGAAAAGAAAAAAAAAGATATATTTGTATGGCCCTGAGAATGGCCTTTTTTTGTAACTGCTGAAATTCAGTATTTTTTGCCAGCATATCCCACTCCACAGTATTTCATCCACCGAAAATACGTTTCAAATTTAAAAGTATGCACAGTCTCCCACATTACTGATTGATGATAAACAACTTTATATTATAAAGCTCTAATATGAAAAAAAAAACAATTGTATGGCCCTGAAAAGGGCTTTTAGTCATACAGAGAAATCCAGCATTTTATGCATGCGGTTCTAAATCCGAAGCATATCTTAAACCTAACAGGCGTCTCGTCAAATTAACCGTTAATCTTTTATTCGGAAACATAAAGTATGCTGTGATAAAGTTTGAAGTTAAAAATTCGAGGACAGCAGCGAGAAATATGGAAGCAAGAGGGGATACACATAATGCCCTTCTACGTGAGAAACGACTATTTGTCAAAAGCCTGTGAATGCGACCGACTGGAAAGAGTGTACCCGCTCTTGTCGATCTCGATTGTTTCCGAATTTTAACTGTCATATTCACTAAATGACGAGGCAGGCTAGACGAGGATTCAAGTTAGAATAAGAGATGTGAAGGCTCGAAATGTCGGCAGCTCCCGGAACGAATGTCTGCACGCTGGAGAGTTGTAGACGGAAATGAGAGGAAGAAGTTGAGGAAAGGGTATTTATGCGGGGTGTCTGCCGGAGCAGCCAATCCGAAGAAAGGAGGGCGGGGCAAGCCCGCAGAAGAAGAAAATTAGTTTAAGTCTAAAAATATGGAATTCAAGATCAACAAGATCGAAGTAAACAGCTAAGGGTGGCAAAGAGAAAAACAAGGCTCTTTTCAGGTACCACACATTAAAAACATTGCAAACATTAAGATGTATAAAATATTTAACTAAGCATGTGTCATTTCGTCTACATTTCAATATATGAATGTATTTTTTGTAGAAATCTTTAAATGGGCACTTCCATTCTTTAAGTGTTGAAGTTTATGTTAGACATCAGAATTTGGAAACAATTTTATTTGTAATTACGAAAAAGCTATATTTCATGCATCTAATAAAGAGATTTTTTTAAACCAAAATTTTGGTCTTTGGAAATAATAATGAAGTGGTTTTATACTCATACCTCTGCTTAGAAATGTTATTTACAAAATTTTTTATAATATTTGAAAATGTGTATAAAAGAAACACTGCAAAAATACAATAAATCATCCTGGAATAAGCACCCTAGTTATTTTGTTGCTGTGGATATTTCTGTTAATTAAATGTCTTTAGATCTTCAAAAATCGTATTTATTTTCAAAGTAAAAGGCAAAACTTAAAAGGATACACATTTTTTGTTATTACTAAATGTTCTTCAAGTCGTTCAAAAACATAGACCTCACTTTTGAAAAAAAAATAATAATAAACTGTGAATATATCTATATATATATATTAGTAAGGCTCAAAAAATGGCCTTTCTTTAAATACAGCAAGATATGCCTTTATGCTATTTTGTTGACTTGGAGGTTTGTATTTTTAGCGCATATTTAGACCTTTTAATATATATGTATTTCGGTGCAAGTATTGACAATCAAAAAATCGAACTATAATATGATTCAGTCTCTGTCGTTGTTAAGTATCTTATAGAGAACCTTCATAATATGGGTCTCAATTTTGAAAAGAAAAAAAAAGATATATTTGTATGGCCCTGAGAAGGGCCTTTTTTTGTAACTGCTGAAATTCAGTATTTTTTGCCAGCATATCCCACTCCACAGTATTTCATCCACCGAAAATACGTTTCAAATTTAAAAGTATGCACAGTCTCCCACATTACTGATTGATGATAAACAACTTTATATTATAAAGCTCTAATATGAAAAAAAAAAACAATTGTATGGCCCTGAAAAGGGCCTTTAGTTATACAGAGAAATCCAGCATTTTATGCATGCGGTTCTAAATCCGAAGCATATCTTAAACCAAACAGGCGTCTCGTCAAATTAACCGTTAATCTTTTATTCGGAAACATATAGTATGCTGTGATAAAGTTTGAAGTTAAAAATTCGAGGACAGCAGCGAGAAATATGGAAGCAAGAGGGGATACACATAATGCCCTTCTACGTGAGAAACGACTATTTGTCAAAAGCCTGTGAATGCGACCGACTGGAAAGAGTGTACCCGCTCTTGTCGATCTCGATTGTTTCCGAATTTTAACTGTCATATTCACTAAATGACGAGGCAGGCTAGACGAGGATTCAAGTTAGAATAAGAGATGTGAAGGCTCGAAATGTCGGCAGCTCCCGGAACGAATGTCTGCACGCTGGAGAGTTGGAGACGGAAATGAGAGGAAGAAGTTGAGGAAAGGGTATTTATGCGGGGTGTCTGCCGGAGCAGCCAATCCGAAGAAAGGAGGGCGGGGCAAGCCCGCAGAAGAAGAAAATTAGTTTAAGTCTAAAAATATGGAATTCAAGATCAACAAGATCGAAGTAAACAGCTAAGGGCGGCAAAGAGAAAAACAAGGCTCTTTTCAGGTACCACACATTAAAAATATTGCAAACATTAAGATGTATAAAATATTTAACTAAGCATGTGTCATTTCGTCTACATTTCAATATACGAATGTATTTTTTGTAGAAATCTTTAAATGGGCACTTCCATTCTTTAAGTGTTGAAGTTTATGTTAGACATCAGAATTTGGAAACAATTTTATTTGTAATTACGAAAAAGCTATATTTCATGCATCTAATAAAGAGATTTTTTTAAACCAAAATTTTGGTCTTTGGAAATAATAATGAAGTGGTTTTATACTCATACCTCTGCTTAGAAATGTTATTTACAAAATTTTTTATAATATTTGAAAATGTGTATAAAAGAAACACTGCAAAAATACAATAAATCATCCTGGAATAAGCACCCTAGTTATTTTGTTGCTGTGGATATTTCTGTTAATTAAATGTCTTTAGATCTTCAAAAATCGTATTTATTTTCCAAGTAAAAGGCAAAACTTAAAAAGATACACATTTTTTGTTATTACTAAATGTTCTTCACGTCGTTCAAAAACATAGAATTCACTTTTGAAAAAAAAAAAATAAACTGTGAATATATCTATATATATATTAGTAAGTTTCAAAAAATGGCCTTTCTTTAAATACAGCAAGTTATGCCTTTATGCTATTTTGTTGACTTGGAGGTTTGTATTTTTAGCGCATATTTAGACCTTTTAATATATATGTATTTCGGTGCAAGTATTGACAATCAAAAAATCGAACTATAATATGATTCAGTCTCTGTCGTTGTTAAGTATCTTATAGAGAACCTTCATAATATGGGTCTCAATTTTGAAAAGAAAAAAAAAGACATATTTGTATGGCCCTGAGAAGGGCCTTTTTTTGTAACTGCTGAAATTCAGTATTTTTTGCCAGCATATCCCACTCCACAGTATTTCATCCACCGAAAATACGTTTCAAATTTAAAAGTATGCACAGTCTCCCACATTACTGATTGATGATAAACAACTTTATATTATAAAGCTCTAATATGAAAAAAAAACACAATTGTATGGCCCTGAAAAGGGCCTTTAGTTATACAGAGAAATCCAGCATTTTATGCATGCGGTTCTAAATCCGAAGCATACCTTAAATCTAACAGGCGTCTCGTCAAATTAACCGTTAATCTTTTATTCGGAAACATAAAGTATGCTGTGATAAAGTTTGAAGTTAAAAATTCGAGGACAGCAGCGAGAAATATGGAAGCAAGAGGGGATACACATAATGCCCTTCTACGTGAGAAACGACTATTTGTCAAAAGCCTGTGAATGCGACCGACTGGAAAGAGTGTACCCGCTCTTGTCGATCTCGATTGTTTCCGAATTTTAACTGTCATATTCACTAAATGACGAGGCAGGCTAGACGAGGATTCAAGTTAGAATAAGAGATGTGAAGGCTCGAAATGTCGGCAGCTCCCGGAACGAATGTCTGCACGCTGGAGAGTTGTAGACGGAAATGAGAGGAAGAAGTTGAGGAAAGGGTATTTATGCGGGGTGTCTGCCGGAGCAGCCAATCCGAAGAAAGGAGGGCGGGGCAAGCCCGCAGAAGAAGAAAATTAGTTTAAGTCTAAAAATATGGAATTCAAGATCAACAAGATCGAAGTAAACAGCTAAGGGAGGCAAAGAGAAAAACAAGGCTCTTTTCAGGTACCACACATTAAAAACATTGCAAACATTAAGATGTATAAAATATTTAACTAAGCATGTGTCATTTCGTCTACATTTCAATATATGAATGTATTTTTTGTAGAAATCTTTAAATGGGCACTTCCATTCTTTAAGTGTTGAAGTTTATGTTAGACATCAGAATTTGGAAACAATTTTATTTGTAATTACGAAAAAGCTATATTTCATGCATCTAATAAAGAGATTTTTTTAAACCAAAATTTTGGTCTTTGGAAATAATAATGAAGTGGTTTTATACTCATACCTCTGCTTAGAAATGTTATTTACAAAATTTTTTATAATATTTGAAAATGTGTATAAAAGAAACACTGCAAAAATACAATAAATCATCCTGGAATAAGCACCCTAGTTATTTTGTTGCTGTGGATATTTCTGTTAATTAAATGTCTTTAGATCTTCAAAAATCGTATTTATTTCAAAGTAAAAGGCAAAACTTAAAAGGATACACATTTTTTGTTATTACTAAATGTTCTTCAAGTCGTTCAAAAACATAGACCTCACTTTTGAAAAAAAAAAAAATAATAAACTGTGAATATATCTATATATATATATTAGTAAGGTTCAAAAAATGGCCTTTCTTTAAATACAGCAAGTTATGCCTTTATGCTATTTTGTTGAGTTGGAGGTTAGTATTTTTAGCGCATATTTAGACCTTTTAATATATATGTATTTCGGTGCAAGTATTGACAATCAAAAAATCGAACTATAATATGATTCAGTCTCTGTCGTTGTTAAGTATCTTATAGAGAACCTTCATAATATGGGTCTCAATTTTGAAAAGAAAAAAAAAGATATATTTGTATGGCCCTGAGAATGGCCTTTTTTTGTAACTGCTGAAATTCAGTATTTTTTGCCAGCATATCCCACTCCACAGTATTTCATCCACCGAAAATACATTTCAAATTTAAAAGTATGCACAGTCTCCCACATTACTGATTGATGATAAACAACTTTATATTATAAAGCTCTAATATGAAAAAAAAAACAATTGTATGGCCCTGAAAAGGGCCTTTAGTTATACAGTGAAATCCAGCAATTTATGCATGCGGTTCTAAATCCGAAGCATATCTTAAACCTAACAGGCGTCTCGTCAAATTAACCGTTAATCTTTTATTCGGAAACATAAAGTATGCTGTGATAAAGTTTGAAGTTAAAAATTCGAGGACAGCAGCGAGAAATATGGAAGCAAGAGGGGATACACATAATGCCCTTCTACGTGAGAAACGACTATTTGTCAAAAGCCTGTGAATGCGACCGACTGGAAAGAGTGTACCCGATCTTGTCGATCTCGATTGTTTCCGAATTTTAACTGTCATATTCACTAAATGACGAGGCAGGCTAGACGAGGATTGAAGTTAGAATAAGAGATGTGAAGGCTCGAAATGTCGGCAGCTCCCGGAACGAATGTCTGCACGCTGGAGAGTTGGAGACGGAAATGAGAGGAAGAAGTTGAGGAAAGGGTATTTATGCGGGGTGTCTGCCGGAGCAGCCAATCCGAAGAAAGGAGGGCGGGGCAAGCCCGCAGAAGAAGAAAATTAGTTTAAGTCTAAAAATATGGAATTCAAGATCAACAAGATCGAAGTAAACAGCTAAGGGCGGCAAAGCGAAAAACAAGGCTCTTTTCAGGTACCACACATTAAAAACATTGCAAACATTAAGATGTATAAAATATTTAACTAAGCATGTGTCATTTCGTCTACATTTCAATATATGAATGTATTTTTTGTAGAAATCTTTAAATGGGCACTTCCATTCTTTAAGTGTTGAAGTTTATGTTAGACATCAGAATTTGGAAACAATTTTATTTGTAATTACGAAAAAGCTATATTTCATGCATCTAATAAAGAGATTTTTTTAAACCAAAATTTTGGTCTTTGGAAATAATAATGAAGTGGTTTTATACTCATACCTCTGCTTAGAAATGTTATTTACAAAATTTTTTATAATATTTGAAAATGTGTATAAAAGAAACACTGCAAAAATACAATAAATCATCCTGGAATAAGCACCCTAGTTATTTTGTTGCTGTGGATATTTCTGTTAATTAAATGTCTTTAGATCTTCAAAAATCGTATTTATTTTCAAAGTAAAAGGCAAAACTTAAAAAGATACACATTTTTTGTTATTACTAAATGTTCTTCAAGTCGTTCAAAAACATAGACCTCACTTTTGAAAAAAAAAAAATAATAAACTGTGAATATATCTATATATATATATTAGTAAGGTTCAAAAAATGGCCTTTCTTTACATACAGCATGTTATGCCTTTATGCTATTTTGTTGACTTGGAGGTTTGTATTTTTAGCGCATATTTAGACCATTTAATATATATGTATTTCGGTGCAAGTATTGACAATAAAAAAATCGAACTATAATATGATTCAGTCTCAGTCGTTGTTAAGTATCTTATAGAGAACCTTCATAATATGGGTCTCAATTTTGAAAAGAAAAAAAAAGATATATTTGTATGGCCCTGAGAAGGGCCTTTTTTTGTAACTGCTGAAATTCAGTATTTTTTGCCAGCATATCCCACTCCACAGTATTTCATCCACCGAAAATACGTTTCAAATCTAAAAGTATGCACAGTCTCCCACATTACTGATTGATGATAAACAACTTTATATTATAAAGCTCTAATATGAAAAAAAAAACAATTGTATGGCCCTGAAAAGGGCCTTTAGTTATACAGAGAAATCCAACATTTTATGCATGCGGTTCTAAATCCGAAGCATATCTTAAACCTAACAGGCGTCTCATCAAATTAACCGTTAATCTTTTATTCGGAAACATAAAGTATGCTGTGATAAAGTTTGAAGTTAAAAATTCGAGGACAGCAGCGAGAAATATGGAAGCAAGAGGGGATACACATAATGCCCTTCTACGTGAGAAACGACTATTTATCAAAAGCCTGTGAATGCGACCGACTGGAAAGAGTGTACCCGCTCTTGTCGATCTCGATTGTTTCCGAATTTTAACTGTCATATTCACTAAATGACGAGGCAGGCTAGACGAGGATTCAAGTTAGAATAAGAGATGTGAAGGCTCGAAATGTCGGCAGCTCCCGGAACGAATGTCTGCACGCTGGAGAGTTGGAGACGGAAATGAGAGGAAGAAGTTGAGGAAAGGGTATTTATGCGGGGTGTCTGCCGGAGCAGCCAATCCGAAGAAAGGAGGGCGGGGCAAGCCCGCAGAAGAAGAAAATTAGTTTAAGTCTAAAAATATGGAATTCAAGATCAACAAGATCGAAGTAAACAGCTAAGGGCGGCAAAGAGAAAAACAAGGCTCTTTTCAGGTACCACACATTAAAAACATTGCAAACATTAAGATGTATAAAATATTTAACTAAGCATGTGTCATTTCGTCTACATTTCAATATATGAATGTATTTTTTGTAGAAATCTTTAAATGGGCACTTCCATTCTTTAAGTGTTGAAGTTTATGTTAGACATCAGAATTTGGAAACAATTTTATTTGTAATTACGAAAAAGCTATATTTCATGCATCTAATAAAGAGATTTTTTTAAACCAAAATTTTGGTCTTTGGAAATAATAATGAAGTGGTTTTATACTCATACCTCTGCTTAGAAATGTTATTTACAAAATTTTTTATAATATTTGAAAATGTGTATAAAAGAAACACTGCAAAAATACAATAAATCATCCTGGAATAAGCACCCTAGTTATTTTGTTGCTGTGGATATTTCTGTTAATTAAATGTCTTTAGATCTTCAAAAATCGTATTTATTTTCCAAGTAAAAGGCAAAACTTAAAAAGATACACATTTTTTGTTATTACTAAATGTTCTTCACGTCGTTCAAAAACATAGAATTCACTTTTGAAAAAAAAAAAAATAAACTGTGAATATATCTATATATATATTAGTAAGGTTCAAAAAATGGCCTTTCTTTAAATACAGCAAGTTATGCCTTTATGCTATTTTGTTGACTTGGAGGTTTGTATTTTTAGCGCATATTTAGACCTTTTAATATATATGTATTTCGGTGCAAGTATTGACAATCAAAAAATCGAACTATAATATGATTCAGTCTCTGTCGTTGTTAAGTATCTTATAGAGAACCTTCATAATATGGGTCTCAATTTTGAAAAGAAAAAAAAAGATATATTTGTATGGCCCTGAGAATGGCCTTTTTTTGTAACTGCTGAAATTCAGTATTTTTTGCCAGCATATCCCACTCCACAGTATTTCATCCACCGAAAATACGTTTCAAATTTAAAAGTATGCACAGTCTCCCACATTACTGATTGATGATAAACAACTTTATATTATAAAGCTCTAATATGAAAAAAAAAAACAATTGTATGGCCCTGAAAAGGGCCTTTAGTTATACAGAGAAATCCAGCATTTTATGCATGCGGTTCTAAATCCGAAGCATATCTTAAACCTAACAGGCGTCTCGTCAAATTAACCGTTAATCTTTTATTCGGAAACATAAAGTATGCTGTGATAAAGTTTGAAGTTAAAAATTCGAGGACAGCAGCGAGAAATATGGAAGCAAGAGGGGATACACATAATGCCCTTCTACGTGAGAAACGACTATTTGTCAAAAGCCTGTGAATGCGACCGACTGGAAAGAGTGTACCCGCTCTTGTCGATCTCGATTGTTTCCGAATTTTAACTGTCATATTCACTAAATGACGAGGCAGGCTAGACGAGGATTCAAGTTAGAATAAGAGATGTGAAGGCTCGAAATGTCGGCAGCTCCCGGAACGAATGTCTGCACGCTGGAGAGTTGTAGACGGAAATGAGAGGAAGAAGTTGAGGAAAGGGTATTTATGCGGGGTGTCTGCCGGAGCAGCCAATCCGAAGAAAGGAGGGCGGGGCAAGCCCGCAGAAGAAGAAAATTAGTTTAAGTCTAAAAATATGGAATTCAAGATCAACAAGATCGAAGTAAACAGCTAAGGGAGGCAAAGAGAAAAACAAGGCTCTTTTCAGGTACCACACATTAAAAACATTGCAAACATTAAGATGTATAAAATATTTAACTAAGCATGTGTCATTTCGTCTACATTTCAATATATGAATGTATTTTTTGTAGAAATCTTTAAATGGGCACTTCCATTCTTTAAGTGTTGAAGTTTATGTTAGACATCAGAATTTGGAAACAATTTTATTTGTAATTACGAAAAAGCTATATTTCATGCATCTAATAAAGAGATTTTTTTAAACCAAAATTTTGGTCTTTGGAAATAATAATGAAGTGGTTTTATACTCATACCTCTGCTTAGAAATGTTATTTACAAAATTTTTTATAATATTTGAAAATGTGTATAAAAGAAACACTGCAAAAATACAATAAATCATCCTGGAATAAGCACCCTAGTTATTTTGTTGCTGTGGATATTTCTGTTAATTAAATGTCTTTAGATCTTCAAAAATCGTATTTATTTTCAAAGTAAAAGGCAAAACTTAAAAGGATACACATTTTTTGTTATTACTAAATGTTCTTCAAGTCGTTCAAAAACATAGACCTCACTTTTGAAAAAAAAAAAAATAATAAACTGTGAATATATCTATATATATATATTAGTAAGGTTCAAAAAATGGCCTTTCTTTAAATACAGCAAGTTATGCCTTTATGCTATTTTGTTGAGTTGGAGGTTAGTATTTTTAGCGCATATTTAGACCTTTTAATATATATGTATTTCGGTGCAAGTATTGACAATCAAAAAATCGAACTATAATATGATTCAGTCTCTGTCGTTGTTAAGTATCTTATAGAGAACCTTCATAATATGGGTCTCAATTTTGAAAAGAAAAAAAAAGATATATTTGTATGGCCCTGAGAATGGCCTTTTTTTGTAACTGCTGAAATTCAGTATTTTTTGCCAGCATATCCCACTCCACAGTATTTCATCCACCGAAAATACGTTTCAAATTTAAAAGTATGCACAGTCTCCCACATTACTGATTGATGATAAACAACTTTATATTATAAAGCTCTAATATGAAAAAAAAAACAATTGTATGGCCCTGAAAAGGGCCTTTAGTTATACAGTGAAATCCAGCAATTTATGCATGCGGTTCTAAATCCGAAGCATATCTTAAACCTAACAGGCGTCTCGTCAAATTAACCGTTAATCTTTTATTCGGAAACATAAAGTATGCTGTGATAAAGTTTGAAGTTAAAAATTCGAGGACAGCAGCGAGAAATATGGAAGCAAGAGGGGATACACATAATGCCCTTCTACGTGAGAAACGACTATTTGTCAAAAGCCTGTGAATGCGACCGACTGGAAAGAGTGTACCCGATCTTGTCGATCTCGATTGTTTCCGAATTTTAACTGTCATATTCACTAAATGACGAGGCAGGCTAGACGAGGATTGAAGTTAGAATAAGAGATGTGAAGGCTCGAAATGTCGGCAGCTCCCGGAACGAATGTCTGCACGCTGGAGAGTTGGAGACGGAAATGAGAGGAAGAAGTTGAGGAAAGGGTATTTATGCGGGGTGTCTGCCGGAGCAGCCAATCCGAAGAAAGGAGGGCGGGGCAAGCCCGCAGAAGAAGAAAATTAGTTTAAGTCTAAAAATATGGAATTCAAGATCAACAAGATCGAAGTAAACAGCTAAGGGCGGCAAAGCGAAAAACAAGGCTCTTTTCAGGTACCACACATTAAAAACATTGCAAACATTAAGATGTATAAAATATTTAACTAAGCATGTGTCATTTCGTCTACATTTCAATATATGAATGTATTTTTTGTAGAAATCTTTAAATGGGCACTTCCATTCTTTAAGTGTTGAAGTTTATGTTAGACATCAGAATTTGGAAACAATTTTATTTGTAATTACGAAAAAGCTATATTTCATGCATCTAATAAAGAGATTTTTTTAAACCAAAATTTTGGTCTTTGGAAATAATAATGAAGTGGTTTTATACTCATACCTCTGCTTAGAAATGTTATTTACAAAATTTTTTATAATATTTGAAAATGTGTATAAAAGAAACACTGCAAAAATACAATAAATCATCCTGGAATAAGCACCCTAGTTATTTTGTTGCTGTGGATATTTCTGTTAATTAAATGTCTTTAGATCTTCAAAAATCGTATTTATTTTCAAAGTAAAAGGCAAAACTTAAAAAGATACACATTTTTTGTTATTACTAAATGTTCTTCAAGTCGTTCAAAAACATAGACCTCACTTTTGAAAAAAAAAAAATAATAAACTGTGAATATATCTATATATATATATTAGTAAGGTTCAAAAAATGGCCTTTCTTTACATACAGCAAGTTATGCCTTTATGCTATTTTGTTGACTTGGAGGTTTGTATTTTTAGCGCATATTTAGACCATTTAATATATATGTATTTCGGTGCAAGTATTGACAATAAAAAAATCGAACTATAATATGATTCAGTCTCCGTCGTTGTTAAGTATCTTATAGAGAACCTTCATAATATGGGTCTCAATTTTGAAAAGAAAAAAAAAGATATATTTGTATGGCCCTGAGAAGGGCCTTTTTTTGTAACTGCTGAAATTCAGTATTTTTTGCCAGCATATCCCACTCCACAGTATTTCATCCACCGAAAATACGTTTCAAATTTAAAAGTATGCACAGTCTCCCACATTACTGATTGATGATAAACAACTTTATATTATAAAGCTCTAATATGAAAAAAAAACAATTGTATGGCCCTGAAAAGGGCCTTTAGTTATACAGAGAAATCCAGCATTTTATGCATGCGGTTCTAAATCCGAAGCATATCTTAAACCTAACAGGCGTCTCGTCAAATTAACCGTTAATCTTTTATTCGGAAACATAAAGTATGCTGTGATAAAGTTTGAAGTTAAAAATTCGAGGACAGCAGCGAGAAATATGGAAGCAAGAGGGGATACACATAATGCCCTTCTACGTGAGAAACGACTATTTGTCAAAAGCCTGTGACTGCGACCGACTGGAAAGAGTGTACCCGCTCTTGTCGATCTCGATTGTTTCCGAATTTTAACTGTCATATTCACTAAATGACGAGGCAGGCTAGACGAGGATTCAAGTTAGAATAAGAGATGTGAAGGCTCGAAATGTCGGCAGCTCCCGGAACGAATGTCTGCACGCTGGAGAGTTGGAGACGGAAATGAGAGGAAGAAGTTGAGGAAAGGGTATTTATGCGGGGTGTCTGCCGGAGCAGCCAATCCGAAGAAAGGAGGGCGGGGCAAGCCCGCAGAAGAAGAAAATTAGTTTAAGTCTAAAAATATGGAATTCAAGATCAACAAGATCGAAGTAAACAGCTAAGGGCGGCAAAGCGAAAAACAAGGCTCTTTTCAGGTACCACACATTAAAAACATTGCAAACATTAAGATGTATAAAATATTTAACTAAGCATGTGTCATTTCGTCTACATTTCAATATATGAATGTATTTTTTGTAGAAATCTTTAAATGGGCACTTCCATTCTTTAAGTGTTGAAGTTTATGTTAGACATCAGAATTTGGAAACAATTTTATTTGTAATTACGAAAAAGCTATATTTCATGCATCTAATAAAGAGATTTTTTTAAACCAAAATTTTGGTCTTTGGAAATAATAATGAAGTGGTTTTATACTCATACCTCTGCTTAGCAATGTTATTTACAAAATTTTTTATAATATTTGAAAATGTGTATAAAAGAAACACTGCAAAAATACAATAAATCATCCTGGAATAAGCACCCTAGTTATTTTGTTGCTGTGGATATTTCTGTTAATTAAATGTCTTTAGATCTTCAAAAATCGTATTTATTTTCAAAGTAAAAGGCAAAACTTAAAAAGATACACATTTTTTGTTATTACTAAATGTTCTTCAAGTCGTTCAAAAACATAGAATTCACTTTTGAAAAAAAAAATATATAAACTGTGAATATATATATATATATATATATATTAGTAAGGTTCAAAAAATGGCCTTTCTTTATATACAGCAAGTTATGCCTTTATGCTATTTTGTTGACTTGGAGGTTTGTATTTTTAGCGCATATTTAGACCTTTTAATATATATGTATTTCGGTGCAAGTATTGACAATCAAAAAATCGAACTATAATATGATTCAGACTCTGTCGTTGTTAAGTATCTTATAGAGAACCTTCATAATATGGGTCTCAATTTTGAAAAGAAAAAAAAAGATATATTTGTATGGCCCTGAGAAGGGCCTTTTTTTGTAACTGCTGAAATTCAGTATTTTTTGCCAGCATATCCCACTCCACAGTATTTCATCCACCGAAAATACGTTTCAAATTTAAAAGTATGCACAGTCTCCCACATTACTGATTGATGATAAACAACTTTATATTATAAAGCTCTAATATGAAAAAAAAAACAATTGTATGGCCCTGAAAAGGGCCTTTAGTTATACAGAGAAATCCAACATTTTATGCATGCGGTTCTAAATCCGAAGCATATCTTAAACCTAACAGGCGTCTCGTCAAATTAACCGTTAATCTTTTATTCGGAAACATAAAGTATGCTGTGATAAAGTTTGAAGTTAAAAATTCGAGGACAGCAGCGAGAAATATGGAAGCAAGAGGGGATACACATAATGCCCTTCTACGTGAGAAACGACTATTTGTCAAAAGCCTGTGAATGCGACCGACTGGAAAGAGTGTACCCGCTCTTGTCGATCTCGATTGTTTCCGAATTTTAACTGTCATATTCACTAAATGACGAGGCAGGCTAGACGAGGATTCAAGTTAGAATAAGAGATGTGAAGGCTCGAAATGTCGGCAGCTCCCGGAACGAATGTCTGCACGCTGGAGAGTTGGAGACGGAAATGAGAGGAAGAAGTTGAGGAAAGGGTATTTATGCGGGGTGTCTGCCGGAGCAGCCAATCCGAAGAAAGGAGGGCGGGGCAAGCCCGCAGAAGAAGAAAATTAGTTTAAGTCTAAAAATATGGAATTCAAGATCAACAAGATCGAAGTAAACAGCTAAGGGCGGCAAAGCGAAAAACAAGGCTCTTTTCAGGTACCACACATTAAAAACATTGCAAACATTAAGATGTATAAAATATTTAACTAAGCATGTGTCATTTCGTCTACATTTCAATATATGAATGTATTTTTTGTAGAAATCTTTAAATGGGCACTTCCATTCTTTAAGTGTTGAAGTTTATGTTAGACATCAGAATTTGGAAACAATTTTATTTGTAATTACGAAAAAGCTATATTTCATGCATCTAATAAAGAGATTTTTTTAAACCAAAATTTTGGTCTTTGGAAATAATAATGAAGTGGTTTTATACTCATACCTCTGCTTAGAAATGTTATTTACAAAATTTTTTATAATATTTGAAAATGTGTATAAAAGAAACACTGCAAAAATACAATAAATCATCCTGGAATAAGCACCCTAGTTATTTTGTTGCTGTGGATATTTCTGTTAATTAAATGTCTTTAGATCTTCAAAAATCGTATTTATTTTCAAAGTAAAAGGCAAAACTTAAAAAGATACACATTTTTTGTTATTACTAAATGTTCTTCAAGTCGTTCAAAAACATAGACCTCACTTTTGAAAAAAAAAAATAATAAACTGTGAATATATCTATATATATATATTAGTAAGGTTCAAAAAATGGCCTTTCTTTACATACAGCAAGTTATGCCTTTATGCTATTTTGTTGACTTGGAGGTTTGTATTTTTAGCGCATATTTAGACCATTTAATATATATGTATTTCGGTGCAAGTATTGACAATCAAAAAATCGAACTATAATATGATTCAGTCTCCGTCGTTGTTAAGTATCTTATAGAGAACCTTCATAATATGGGTCTCAATTTTGAAAAGAAAAAAAAAGATATATTTGTATGGCCCTGAGAAGGGCCTTTTTTTGTAACTGCTGAAATTCAGTATTTTTTGCCAGCATATCCCACTCCACAGTATTTCATCCACCGAAAATACGTTTCAAATTTAAAAGTATGCACAGTCTCCCACATTACTGATTGATGATAAACAACTTTATATTATAAAGCTCTAATATGAAAAAAAAAACAATTGTATGGCCCTGAAAAGGGCCTTTAGTTTACAGAGAAATACAGCATTTTATGCATGCGGTTCTAAATCCGAAGCATATCTTAAACCTAACAGGCGTCTCGTCAAATTAACCGTTAATCTTTTATTCGGAAACATAAAGTATGCTGTGATAAAGTTTGAAGTTAAAAATTCGAGGACAGCAGCGAGAAATATGGAAGCAAGAGGGGATACACATAATGCCCTTCTACGTGAGAAACGACTATTTGTCAAAAGCCTGTGACTGCGACCGACTGGAAAGAGTGTACCCGCTCTTGTCGATCTCGATTGTTTCCGAATTTTAACTGTCATATTCACTAAATGACGAGGCAGGCTAGACGAGGATTCAAGTTAGAATAAGAGATGTGAAGGCTCGAAATGTCGGCAGCTCCCGGAACGAATGTCTGCACGCTGGAGAGTTGGAGACGGAAATGAGAGGAAGAAGTTGAGGAAAGGGTATTTATGCGGGGTGTCTGCCGGAGCAGCCAATCCGAAGAAAGGAGGACGGGGCAAGCCCGCAGAAGAAGAAAATTAGTTTAAGTCTAAAAATATGGAATTCAAGATCAACAAGATCGAAGTAAACAGCTAAGGGCGGCAAAGCGAAAAACAAGGCTCATTTCAGGTACCACACATTAAAAACATTGCAAACATTAAGATGTATAAAATATTTAACTAAGCATGTGTCATTTCGTCTACATTTCAATATATGAATGTATTTTTTGTAGAAATCTTTAAATGGGCACTTCCATTCTTTAAGTGTTGAAGTTTATGTTAGACATCAGAATTTGGAAACAATTTTATTTGAAATTACGAAAAAGCTATATTTCATGCATCTAATAAAGAGATTTTTTTAAACCAAAATTTTGGTCTTTGGAAATAATAATGAAGTGGTTTTATACTCATACCTCTGCTTAGAAATGTTATTTACAAAATTTTTTATAATATTTGAAAATGTGTATAAAAGAAACACTGCAAAAATACAATAAATCATCCTGGAATAAGCACCCTAGTTATTTTGTTGCTGTGGATATTTCTGTTAATTAAATGTCTTTAGATCTTCAAAAATCGTATTTATTTTCAAAGTAAAAGGCAAAACTTAAAAAGATACACATTTTTTGTTATTACTAAATGTTCTTCAAGTCGTTCAAAAACATAGACCTCACTTTTGAAAAAAAAAAATAATAAACTGTGAATATATCTATATATATATATTAGTAAGGTTCAAAAAATGGCCTTTCTTTACATACAGCAAGTTATGCCTTTATGCTATTTTGTTGACTTGGAGGTTTGTATTTTTAGCGCATATTTAGACCATTTAATATATATGTATTTCGGTGCAAGTATTGACAATCAAAAAATCGAACTATAATATGATTCAGTCTCCGTCGTTGTTAAGTATCTTATAGAGAACCTTCATAATATGGGTCTCAATTTTGAAAAGAAAAAAAAAGATATATTTGTATGGCCCTGAGAAGGGCCTTTTTTTGTAACTGCTGAAATTCAGTATTTTTTGCCAGCATATCCCACTCCACAGTATTTCATCCACCGAAAATACGTTTCAAATTTAAAAGTATGCACAGTCTCCCACATTACTGATTGATGATAAACAACTTTATATTATAAAGCTCTAATATGAAAAAAAAAACAATTGTATGGCCCTGAAAAGGGCCTTTAGTTTACAGAGAAATCCAGCATTTTATGCATGCGGTTCTAAATCCGAAGCATATCTTAAACCTAACAGGCGTCTCGTCAAATTAACCGTTAATCTTTTATTCGGAAACATAAAGTATGCTGTGATAAAGTTTGAAGTTAAAAATTCGAGGACAGCAGCGAGAAATATGGAAGCAAGAGGGGATACACATAATGCCCTTCTACGTGAGAAACGACTATTTGTCAAAAGCCTGTGACTGCGACCGACTGGAAAGAGTGTACCCGCTCTTGTCGATCTCGATTGTTTCCGAATTTTAACTGTCATATTCACTAAATGACGAGGCAGGCTAGACGAGGATTCAAGTTAGAATAAGAGATGTGAAGGCTCGAAATGTCGGCAGCTCCCGGAACGAATGTCTGCACGCTGGAGAGTTGGAGACGGAAATGAGAGGAAGAAGTTGAGGAAAGGGTATTTATGCGGGGTGTCTGCCGGAGCAGCCAATCCGAAGAAAGGAGGGCGGGGCAAGCCCGCAGAAGAAGAAAATTAGTTTAAGTCTAAAAATATGGAATTCAAGATCAACAAGATCGAAGTAAACAGCTAAGGGCGGCAAAGCGAAAAACAAGGCTCTTTTCAGGTACCACACATTAAAAACATTGCAAACATTAAGATGTATAAAATATTTAACTAAGCATGTGTCATTTCGTCTACATTTCAATATATGAATGTATTTTTTGTAGAAATCTTTAAATGGGCACTTCCATTCTTTAAGTGTTGAAGTTTATGTTAGACATCAGAATTTGGAAACAATTTTATTTGTAATTACGAAAAAGCTATATTTCATGCATCTAATAAAGAGATTTTTTTAAACCAAAATTTTGGTCTTTGGAAATAATAATGAAGTGGTTTTATACTCATACCTCTGCTTAGCAATGTTATTTACAAATTTTTTTATAATATTTGAAAATGTGTATAAAAGAAACACTGCAAAAATACAATAAATCATCCTGGAATAAGCACCCTAGTTATTTTGTTGCTGTGGATATTTCTGTTAATTAAATGTCTTTAGATCTTCAAAAATCGTATTTATTTTCAAAGTAAAAGGCAAAACTTAAAAAGATACACATTTTTTGTTATTACTAAATGTTCTTCAAGTCGTTCAAAAACATAGAATTCACTTTTGAAAAAAAAAATAAATAAACTGTGAATATATATATATATATATATATATTAGTAAGGTTCAAAAAATGGCCTTTCTTTATATACAGCAAGTTATGCCTTTATGCTATTTTGTTGACTTGGAGGTTTGTATTTTTAGCGCATATTTAGACCTTTTAATATATATGTATTTCGGTGCAAGTATTGACAATCAAAAAATCGAACTATAATATGATTCAGACTCTGTCGTTGTTAAGTATCTTATAGAGAACCTTCATAATATGGGTCTCAATTTTGAAAAGAAAAAAAAAGATATATTTGTATGGCCCTGAGAAGGGCCTTTTTTTGTAACTGCTGAAATTCAGTATTTTTTGCCAGCATATCCCACTCCACAGTATTTCATCCACCGAAAATACGTTTCAAATTTAAAAGTATGCACAGTCTCCCACATTACTGATTGATGATAAACAACTTTATATTATAAAGCTCTAATATGAAAAAAAAAACAATTGTATGGCCCTGAAAAGGGCCTTTAGTTATACAGAGAAATCCAACATTTTATGCATGCGGTTCTAAATCCGAAGCATATCTTAAACCTAACAGGCGTCTCGTCAAATTAACCGTTAATCTTTTATTCGGAAACATAAAGTATGCTGTGATAAAGTTTGAAGTTAAAAATTCGAGGACAGCAGCGAGAAATATGGAAGCAAGAGGGGATACACATAATGCCCTTCTACGTGAGAAACGACTATTTGTCAAAAGCCTGTGAATGCGACCGACTGGAAAGAGTGTACCCGCTCTTGTCGATCTCGATTGTTTCCGAATTTTAACTGTCATATTCACTAAATGACGAGGCAGGCTAGACGAGGATTCAAGTTAGAATAAGAGATGTGAAGGCTCGAAATGTCGGCAGCTCCCGGAACGAATGTCTGCACGCTGGAGAGTTGGAGACGGAAATGAGAGGAAGAAGTTGAGGAAAGGGTATTTATGCGGGGTGTCTGCCGGAGCAGCCAATCCGAAGAAAGGAGGGCGGGGCAAGCCCGCAGAAGAAGAAAATTAGTTTAAGTCTAAAAATATGGAATTCAAGATCAACAAGATCGAAGTAAACAGCTAAGGGCGGCAAAGCGAAAAACAAGGCTCTTTTCAGGTACCACACATTAAAAACATTGCAAACATTAAGATGTATAAAATATTTAACTAAGCATGTGTCATTTCGTCTACATTTCAATATATGAATGTATTTTTTGTAGAAATCTTTAAATGGGCACTTCCATTCTTTAAGTGTTGAAGTTTATGTTAGACATCAGAATTTGGAAACAATTTTATTTGTAATTACGAAAAAGCTATATTTCATGCATCTAATAAAGAGATTTTTTTAAACCAAAATTTTGGTCTTTGGAAATAATAATGAAGTGGTTTTATACTCATACCTCTGCTTAGAAATGTTATTTACAAAATTTTTTATAATATTTGAAAATGTGTATAAAAGAAACACTGCAAAAATACAATAAATCATCCTGGAATAAGCACCCTAGTTATTTTGTTGCTGTGGATATTTCTGTTAATTAAATGTCTTTAGATCTTCAAAAATCGTATTTATTTTCAAAGTAAAAGGCAAAACTTAAAAAGATACACATTTTTTGTTATTACTAAATGTTCTTCAAGTCGTTCAAAAACATAGACCTCACTTTTGAAAAAAAAAAATAATAAACTGTGAATATATCTATATATATATATTAGTAAGGTTCAAAAAATGGCCTTTCTTTACATACAGCAAGTTATGCCTTTATGCTATTTTGTTGACTTGGAGGTTTGTATTTTTAGCGCATATTTAGACCATTTAATATATATGTATTTCGGTGCAAGTATTGACAATCAAAAAATCGAACTATAATATGATTCAGTCTCCGTCGTTGTTAAGTATCTTATAGAGAACCTTCATAATATGGGTCTCAATTTTGAAAAGAAAAAAAAAGATATATTTGTATGGCCCTGAGAAGGGCCTTTTTTTGTAACTGCTGAAATTCAGTATTTTTTGCCAGCATATCCCACTCCACAGTATTTCATCCACCGAAAATACGTTTCAAATTTAAAAGTATGCACAGTCTCCCACATTACTGATTGATGATAAACAACTTTATAATATAAAGCTCTAATATGAAAAAAAAAACAATTGTATGGCCCTGAAAAGGGCCTTTAGTTTACAGAGAAATCCAGCATTTTATGCATGCGGTTCTAAATCCGAAGCATATCTTAAACCTAACAGGCGTCTCGTCAAATTAACCGTTAATCTTTTATTCGGAAACATAAAGTATGCTGTGATAAAGTTTGAAGTTAAAAATTCGAGGACAGCAGCGAGAAATATGGAAGCAAGAGGGGATACACATAATGCCCTTCTACGTGAGAAACGACTATTTGTCAAAAGCCTGTGAATGCGACCGACTGGAAAGAGTGTACCCGCTCTTGTCGATCTCGATTGTTTCCGAATTTTAACTGTCATATTCACTAAATGACGAGGCAGGCTAGACGAGGATTCAAGTTAGAATAAGAGATGTGAAGGCTCGAAATGTCGGCAGCTCCCGGAACGAATGTCTGCACGCTGGAGAGTTGGAGACGGAAATGAGAGGAAGAAGTTGAGGAAAGGGTATTTATGCGGGGTGTCTGCCGGAGCAGCCAATCCGAAGAAAGGAGGGCGGGGCAAGCCCGCAGAAGAAGAAAATTAGTTTAAGTCTAAAAATATGGAATTCAAGATCAACAAGATCGAAGTAAACAGCTAAGGGCGGCAAAGCGAAAAACAAGGCTCTTTTCAGGTACCACACATTAAAAACATTGCAAACATTAAGATGTATAAAATATTTAACTAAGCATGTGTCATTTCGTCTACATTTCAATATATGAATGTATTTTTTGTAGAAATCTTTAAATGGGCACTTCCATTCTTTAAGTGTTGAAGTTTATGTTAGACATCAGAATTTGGAAACAATTTTATTTGTAATTACGAAAAAGCTATATTTCATGCATCTAATAAAGAGATTTTTTTAAACCAAAATTTTGGTCTTTGGAAATAATAATGAAGTGGTTTTATACTCATACCTCTGCTTAGAAATGTTATTTACAAAATTTTTTATAATATTTGAAAATGTGTATAAAAGAAACACTGCAAAAATACAATAAATCATCCTGGAATAAGCACCCTAGTTATTTTGTTGCTGTGGATATTTCTGTTAATTAAATGTCTTTAGATCTTCAAAAATCGTATTTATTTTCAAAGTAAAAGGCAAAACTTAAAAAGATACACATTTTTTGTTATTACTAAATGTTCTTCAAGTCGTTCAAAAACATAGACCTCACTTTTGAAAAAAAAAAAAATAATAAACTGTGAATATATCTATATATATATATTAGTAAGGTTCAAAAAATGGCCTTTCTTTACATACAGCAAGTTATGCCTTTATGCTATTTTGTTGACTTGGAGGTTTGTATTTTTAGCGCATATTTAGACCATTTAATATATATGTATTTCGGTGCAAGTATTGACAATCAAAAAATCGAACTATAATATGATTCAGTCTCCGTCGTTGTTAAGTATCTTATAGAGAACCTTCATAATATGGGTCTCAATTTTGAAAAGAAAAAAAAAGATATATTTGTATGGCCCTGAGAAGGGCCTTTTTTTGTAACTGCTGAAATTCAGTATTTTTTGCCAGCATATCCCACTCCACAGTATTTCATCCACCGAAAATACGTTTCAAATTTAAAAGTATGCACAGTCTCCCACATTACTGATTGATGATAAACAACTTTATATTATAAAGCTCTAATATGAAAAAAAAAACAATTGTATGGCCCTGAAAAGGGCCTTTAGTTATACAGAGAAATCCAGCATTTTATGCATGCGGTTCTAAATCCGAAGCATATCTTAAACCTAACAGGCGTCTCGTCAAATTAACCGTTAATCTTTTATTCGGAAACATAAAGTATGCTGTGATAAAGTTTGAAGTTAAAAATTCGAGGACAGCAGCGAGAAATATGGAAGCAAGAGGGGATACACATAATGCCCTTCTACGTGAGAAACGACTATTTGTCAAAAGCCTGTGAATGCGACCGACTGGAAAGAGTGTACCCGCTCTTGTCGATCTCGATTGTTTCCGAATTTTAACTGTCATATTCACTAAATGACGAGGCAGGCTAGACGAGGATTCAAGTTAGAATAAGAGATGTGAAGGCTCGAAATGTCGGCAGCTCCCGGAACGAATGTCTGCACGCTGGAGAGTTGGAGACGGAAATGAGAGGAAGAAGTTGAGGAAAGGGTATTTATGCGGGGTGTCTGCCGGAGCAGCCAATCCGAAGAAAGGAGGGCGGGGCAAGCCCGCAGAAGAAGAAAATTAGTTTAAGTCTAAAAATATGGAATTCAAGATCAACAAGATCGAAGTAAACAGCTAAGGGCGGCAAAGCGAAAAACAAGGCTCTTTTCAGGTACCACACATTAAAAACATTGCAAACATTAAGATGTATAAAATATTTAACTAAGCATGTGTCATTTCGTCTACATTTCAATATATGAATGTATTTTTTGTAGAAATCTTTAAATGGGCACTTCCATTCTTTAAGTGTTGAAGTTTATGTTAGACATCAGAATTTGGAAACAATTTTATTTGTAATTACGAAAAAGCTATATTTCATGCATCTAATAAAGAGATTTTTTTAAACCAAAATTTTGGTCTTTGGAAATAATAATGAAGTGGTTTTATACTCATACCTCTGCTTAGAAATGTTATTTACAAAATTTTTTATAATATTTGAAAATGTGTATAAAAGAAACACTGCAAAAATACAATAAATCATCCTGGAATAAGCACCCTAGTTATTTTGTTGCTGTGGATATTTCTGTTAATTAAATGTCTTTAGATCTTCAAAAATCGTATTTATTTTCAAAGTAAAAGGCAAAACTTAAAAAGATACACATTTTTTGTTATTACTAAATGTTCTTCAAGTCGTTCAAAAACATAGAATTCACTTTTGAAAAAAAAAAAATAAATAAACTGTGAATATATCTATATATATATTAGTAAGGTTCAAAAAATGGCCTTTCTTTAAATACAGCAAGTTATGCCTTTATGCTATTTTGTTGACTTGGAGGTTTGTATTTTTAGCGCATATTTAGACCTTTTAATATATATGTATTTCGGTGCAAGTATTGACAATCAAAAAATCGAACTATAATATGATTCAGTCTCTGTCGTTGTTAAGTATCTTATAGAGAACCTTCATAATATGGGTCTCAATTTTGAAAAGAAAAAAAAAAGATATATTTGTATGGCCCTGAGAAGGGCCTTTTTTTGTAACTGCTGAAATTCAGTATTTTTTGCCAGCATATCCCACTCCACAGTATTTCATCCACCGAAAATACGTTTCAAATTTAAAAGTATGCACAGTCTCCCACATTACTGATTGATGATAAACAACTTTATATTATAAAGCTCTAATATGAAAAAAAAAACAATTGTATGGCCCTGAAAAGGGCCTTTAGTTATACAGAGAAATCCAGCATTTTATGCATGCGGTTCTAAATCCGAAGCATATCTTAAACCTAACAGGCGTCTCGTCAAATTAACCGTTAATCTTTTATTCGGAAACATAAAGTATGCTGTGATAAAGTTTGAAGTTAAAAATTCGAGGACAGCAGCGAGAAATATGGAAGCAAGAGGGGATACACATAATGCCCTTCTACGTGAGAAACGACTATTTGTCAAAAGCCTGTGAATGCGACCGACTGGAAAGAGTGTACCCGCTCTTGTCGATCTCGATTGTTTCCGAATTTTAACTGTCATATTCACTAAATGACGAGGCAGGCTAGACGAGGATTCAAGTTAGAATAAGAGATGTGAAGGCTCGAAATGTCGGCAGCTCCCGGAACGAATGTCTGCACGCTGGAGAGTTGGAGACGGAAATGAGAGGAAGAAGTTGAGGAAAGGGTATTTATGCGGGGTGTCTGCCGGAGCAGCCAATCCGAAGAAAGGAGGGCGGGGCAAGCCCGCAGAAGAAGAAAATTAGTTTAAGTCTAAAAATATGGAATTCAAGATCAACAAGATCGAAGTAAACAGCTAAGGGCGGCAAAGCGAAAAACAAGGCTCTTTTCAGGTACCACACATTAAAAACATTGCAAACATTAAGATGTATAAAATATTTAACTAAGCATGTGTCAGTTCGTCTACATTTCAATATACGAATGTATTTTTTGTAGAAATCTTTAAATGGGCACTTCCATTCTTTAAGTGTTGAAGTTTATGTTAGACATCAGAATTTGGAAACAATTTTATTTGTAATTACGAAAAAGCTATATTTCATGCATCTAATAAAGAGATTTTTTTAAACCAAAATTTTGGTCTTTGGAAATAATAATGAAGTGGTTTCATACTCATACCTCTGCTTAGAAATGTTATTTACAAAATTTTTTATAATATTTGAAAATGTGTATAAAAGAAACACTGCAAAAATACAATAAATCATCCTGGAATAAGCACCCTAGTTATTTTGTTGCTGTGGATATTTCTGTTAATTAAATGTCTTTAGATCTTCAAAAATCGTATTTATTTTCAAAGTAAAAGGCAAAACTTAAAGAGATACACATTTTTTGTTATTACTAAATGTTCTTCAAGTCGTTCAAAAACATAGACCTCACTTTTGAAAAAAAAAAAAAAAATAAACTGTGAATACATCTATATATATATATATTAGTAAGGTTCAAAAAATGGCCTTTCTTTAAATACAGCAAGTTATGCCTTTATGCTATTTTGTTGACTTGGAGGTTTGTATTTTTAGCGCATATTTAGACCTTTTAATATATATGTATTTCGGTGCAAGTATTGACAATCAAAAAATCGAACTATAATATGATTCAGTCTCTGTCGTTGTTAAGTATCTTATAGAGAATCTTCATAATATGGGTCTCAATTTTGAAAAGAAAAAAAAAGATATATTTGTATGGCCATGAGAAGGGCCTTTTTTTGTAACTGCTGAAATTCAGTATTTTTTGCCAGCATATCCCACTCCACAGTATTTCATCCACCGAAAATACGTTTCAAATTTAAAAGTATGCACAGTCTCCCACATTACTGATTGATGATAAACAACTTTATATTATAAAGCTCTAATATGAAAAAAAAAACAATTGTATGGCCCTGAAAAGGGCCTTTAGTTATACAGAGAAATCCAGCATTTTATGCATGCGGTTCTAAATCCGAAGCATATCTTAAACCTAACAGGCGTCTCGTCAAATTAACCGTTAATCTTTTATTCGGAAACATAAAGTATGCTGTGATAAAGTTTGAAGTTAAAAATTCGAGGACAGCAGCGAGAAATATGGAAGCAAGAGGGGATACACATAATGCCCTTCTACGTGAGAAACGACTATTTGTCAAAAGCCTGTGAATGCGACCGACTGGAAAGAGTGTACCCGCTCTTGTCGATCTCGATTGTTTCCGAATTTTAACTGTCATATTCACTAAATGACGAGGCAGGCTAGACGAGGATTCAAGTTAGAATAAGAGATGTGAAGGCTCGAAATGTCGGCAGCTCCCGGAACGAATGTCTGCACGCTGGAGAGTTGGAGACGGAAATGAGAGGAAGAAGTTGAGGAAAGGGTATTTATGCGGGGTGTCTGCCGGAGCAGCCAATCCGAAGAAAGGAGGGCGGGGCAAGCCCGCAGAAGAAGAAAATTAGTTTAAGTCTAAAAATATGGAATTCAAGATCAACAAGATCGAAGTAAACAGCTAAGGGCGGCAAAGAGAAAAACAAGGCTCTTTTCAGGTACCACACATTAAAAACATTGCAAACATTAAGATGTATAAAATATTTAACTAAGCATGTGTCATTTCGTCTACATTTCAATATATGAATGTATTTTTTGTAGAAATCTTTAAATGGGCACTTCCATTCTTTAAGTGTTGAAGTTTATGTTAGACATCAGAATTTGGAAACAATTTTATTTGTAATTACGAAAAAGCTATATTTCATGCATCTAATAAAGAGATTTTTTTAAACCAAAATTTTGGTCTTTGGAAATAATAATGAAGTGGTTTTATACTCATACCTCTGCTTAGAAATGTTATTTACAAAATTTTTTATAATATTTGAAAATGTGTATAAAAGAAACACTGCAAAGATACAATAAATCATCCTGGAATAAGCACCCTAGTTATTTTGTTGCTGTGGATATTTCTGTTAATTAAATGTCTTTAGATCTTCAAAAATCGTATTTATTTTCCAAGTAAAAGGCAAAACTTAAAAAGATACACATTTTTTGTTATTACTAAATGTTCTTCACGTCGTTCAAAAACATAGAATTCACTTTTGAAAAAAAAAAAAATAAACTGTGAATATATCTATATATATATTAGTAAGGTTCAAAAAATGGCCTTTCTTTAAATACAGCAAGTTATGCCTTTATGCTATTTTGTTGACTTGGAGGTTTGTATTTTTAGCGCATATTTAGACCTTTTAATATATATGTATTTCGGTGCAAGTATTGACAATCAAAAAATCGAACTATAATATGATTCAGTCTCTGTCGTTGTTAAGTATCTTATAGAGAACCTTCATAATATGGGTCTCAATTTTGAAAAGAAAAAAAAAGATATATTTGTATGGCCCTGAGAATGGCCTTTTTTTGTAACTGCTGAAATTCAGTATTTTTTGCCAGCATATCCCACTCCACAGTATTTCATCCACCGAAAATACGTTTCAAATTTAAAAGTATGCACAGTCTCCCACATTACTGATTGATGATAAACAACTTTATATTATAAAGCTCTAATATGAAAAAAAAAACAATTGTATGGCCCTGAAAAGGGCCTTTAGTTATACAGAGAAATCCAGCATTTTATGCATGCGGTTCTAAATCCGAAGCATATCTTAAACCTAACAGGCGTCTCGTCAAATTAACCGTTAATCTTTTATTCGGAAACATAAAGTATGCTGTGATAAAGTTTGAAGTTAAAAATTCGAGGACAGCAGCGAGAAATATGGAAGCAAGAGGGGATACACATAATGCCCTTCTACGTGAGAAACGACTATTTGTCAAAAGCCTGTGAATGCGACCGACTGGAAAGAGTGTACCCGCTCTTGTCGATCTCGATTGTTTCCGAATTTTAACTGTCATATTCACTAAATGACGAGGCAGGCTAGACGAGGATTCAAGTTAGAATAAGAGATGTGAAGGCTCGAAATGTCGGCAGCTCCCGGAACGAATGTCTGCACGCTGGAGAGTTGTAGACGGAAATGAGAGGAAGAAGTTGAGGAAAGGGTATTTATGCGGGGTGTCTGCCGGAGCAGCCAATCCGAAGAAAGGAGGGCGGGGCAAGCCCGCAGAAGAAGAAAATTAGTTTAAGTCTAAAAATATGGAATTCAAGATCAACAAGATCGAAGTAAACAGCTAAGGGAGGCAAAGAGAAAAACAAGGCTCTTTTCAGGTACCACACATTAAAAACATTGCAAACATTAAGATGTATAAAATATTTAACTAAGCATGTGTCATTTCGTCTACATTTCAATATATGAATGTATTTTTTGTAGAAATCTTTAAATGGGCACTTCCATTCTTTAAGTGTTGAAGTTTATGTTAGACATCAGAATTTGGAAACAATTTTATTTGTAATTACGAAAAAGCTATATTTCATGCATCTAATAAAGAGATTTTTTTAAACCAAAATTTTGGTCTTTGGAAATAATAATGAAGTGGTTTTATACTCATACCTCTGCTTAGAAATGTTATTTACAAAATTTTTTATAATATTTGAAAATGTGTATAAAAGAAACACTGCAAAAATACAATAAATCATCCTGGAATAAGCACCCTAGTTATTTTGTTGCTGTGGATATTTCTGTTAATTAAATGTCTTTAGATCTTCAAAAATCGTATTTATTTTCAAAGTAAAAGGCAAAACTTAAAAGGATACACATTTTTTGTTATTACTAAATGTTCTTCAAGTCGTTCAAAAACATAGACCTCACTTTTGAAAAAAAAAAAAATAATAAACTGTGAATATATCTATATATATATATTAGTAAGGTTCAAAAAATGGCCTTTCTTTAAATACAGCAAGTTATGCCTTTATGCTATTTTGTTGAGTTGGAGGTTAGTATTTTTAGCGCATATTTAGACCTTTTAATATATATGTATTTCGGTGCAAGTATTGACAATCAAAAAATCGAACTATAATATGATTCAGTCTCTGTCGTTGTTAAGTATCTTATAGAGAACCTTCATAATATGGGTCTCAATTTTGAAAAGAAAAAAAAAGATATATTTGTATGGCCCTGAGAATGGCCTTTTTTTGTAACTGCTGAAATTCAGTATTTTTTGCCAGCATATCCCACTCCACAGTATTTCATCCACCGAAAATACGTTTCAAATTTAAAAGTATGCACAGTCTCCCACATTACTGATTGATGATAAACAACTTTATATTATAAAGCTCTAATATGAAAAAAAAAACAATTGTATGGCCCTGAAAAGGGCCTTTAGTTATACAGTGAAATCCAGCAATTTATGCATGCGGTTCTAAATCCGAAGCATATCTTAAACCTAACAGGCGTCTCGTCAAATTAACCGTTAATCTTTTATTCGGAAACATAAAGTATGCTGTGATAAAGTTTGAAGTTAAAAATTCGAGGACAGCAGCGAGAAATATGGAAGCAAGAGGGGATACACATAATGCCCTTCTACGTGAGAAACGACTATTTGTCAAAAGCCTGTGAATGCGACCGACTGGAAAGAGTGTACCCGATCTTGTCGATCTCGATTGTTTCCGAATTTTAACTGTCATATTCACTAAATGACGAGGCAGGCTAGACGAGGATTGAAGTTAGAATAAGAGATGTGAAGGCTCGAAATGTCGGCAGCTCCCGGAACGAATGTCTGCACGCTGGAGAGTTGGAGACGGAAATGAGAGGAAGAAGTTGAGGAAAGGGTATTTATGCGGGGTGTCTGCCGGAGCAGCCAATCCGAAGAAAGGAGGGCGGGGCAAGCCCGCAGAAGAAGAAAATTAGTTTAAGTCTAAAAATATGGAATTCAAGATCAACAAGATCGAAGTAAACAGCTAAGGGCGGCAAAGCGAAAAACAAGGCTCTTTTCAGGTACCACACATTAAAAACATTGCAAACATTAAGATGTATAAAATATTTAACTAAGCATGTGTCATTTCGTCTACATTTCAATATATGAATGTATTTTTTGTAGAAATCTTTAAATGGGCACTTCCATTCTTTAAGTGTTGAAGTTTATGTTAGACATCAGAATTTGGAAACAATTTTATTTGTAATTACGAAAAAGCTATATTTCATGCATCTAATAAAGAGATTTTTTTAAACCAAAATTTTGGTCTTTGGAAATAATAATGAAGTGGTTTTATACTCATACCTCTGCTTAGAAATGTTATTTACAAAATTTTTTATAATATTTGAAAATGTGTATAAAAGAAACACTGCAAAAATACAATAAATCATCCTGGAATAAGCACCCTAGTTATTTTGTTGCTGTGGATATTTCTGTTAATTAAATGTCTTTAGATCTTCAAAAATCGTATTTATTTTCAAAGTAAAAGGCAAAACTTAAAAAGATACACATTTTTTGTTATTACTAAATGTTCTTCAAGTCGTTCAAAAACATAGACCTCACTTTTGAAAAAAAAAAAATAATAAACTGTGAATATATCTATATATATATATTAGTAAGGTTCAAAAAATGGCCTTTCTTTACATACAGCAAGTTATGCCTTTATGCTATTTTGTTGACTTGGAGGTTTGTATTTTTAGCGCATATTTAGACCATTTAATATATATGTATTTCGGTGCAAGTATTGACAATAAAAAAATCGAACTATAATATGATTCAGTCTCCGTCGTTGTTAAGTATCTTATAGAGAACCTTCATAATATGGGTCTCAATTTTGAAAAGAAAAAAAAAGATATATTTGTATGGCCCTGAGAAGGGCCTTTTTTTGTAACTGCTGAAATTCAGTATTTTTTGCCAGCATATCCCACTCCACAGTATTTCATCCACCGAAAATACGTTTCAAATTTAAAAGTATGCACAGTCTCCCACATTACTGATTGATGATAAACAACTTTATATTATAAAGCTCTAATATGAAAAAAAAACAATTGTATGGCCCTGAAAAGGGCCTTTAGTTATACAGAGAAATCCAGCATTTTATGCATGCGGTTCTAAATCCGAAGCATATCTTAAACCTAACAGGCGTCTCGTCAAATTAACCGTTAATCTTTTATTCGGAAACATAAAGTATGCTGTGATAAAGTTTGAAGTTAAAAATTCGAGGACAGCAGCGAGAAATATGGAAGCAAGAGGGGATACACATAATGCCCTTCTACGTGAGAAACGACTATTTGTCAAAAGCCTGTGACTGCGACCGACTGGAAAGAGTGTACCCGCTCTTGTCGATCTCGATTGTTTCCGAATTTTAACTGTCATATTCACTAAATGACGAGGCAGGCTAGACGAGGATTCAAGTTAGAATAAGAGATGTGAAGGCTCGAAATGTCGGCAGCTCCCGGAACGAATGTCTGCACGCTGGAGAGTTGGAGACGGAAATGAGAGGAAGAAGTTGAGGAAAGGGTATTTATGCGGGGTGTCTGCCGGAGCAGCCAATCCGAAGAAAGGAGGGCGGGGCAAGCCCGCAGAAGAAGAAAATTAGTTTAAGTCTAAAAATATGGAATTCAAGATCAACAAGATCGAAGTAAACAGCTAAGGGCGGCAAAGCGAAAAACAAGGCTCTTTTCAGGTACCACACATTAAAAACATTGCAAACATTAAGATGTATAAAATATTTAACTAAGCATGTGTCATTTCGTCTACATTTCAATATATGAATGTATTTTTTGTAGAAATCTTTAAATGGGCACTTCCATTCTTTAAGTGTTGAAGTTTATGTTAGACATCAGAATTTGGAAACAATTTTATTTGTAATTACGAAAAAGCTATATTTCATGCATCTAATAAAGAGATTTTTTTAAACCAAAATTTTGGTCTTTGGAAATAATAATGAAGTGGTTTTATACTCATACCTCTGCTTAGCAATGTTATTTACAAAATTTTTTATAATATTTGAAAATGTGTATAAAAGAAACACTGCAAAAATACAATAAATCATCCTGGAATAAGCACCCTAGTTATTTTGTTGCTGTGGATATTTCTGTTAATTAAATGTCTTTAGATCTTCAAAAATCGTATTTATTTTCAAAGTAAAAGGCAAAACTTAAAAAGATACACATTTTTTGTTATTACTAAATGTTCTTCAAGTCGTTCAAAAACATAGAATTCACTTTTGAAAAAAAAAATAAATAAACTGTGAATATATATATATATATATATATATTAGTAAGGTTCAAAAAATGGCCTTTCTTTATATACAGCAAGTTATGCCTTTATGCTATTTTGTTGACTTGGAGGTTTGTATTTTTAGCGCATATTTAGACCTTTTAATATATATGTATTTCGGTGCAAGTATTGACAATCAAAAAATCGAACTATAATATGATTCAGACTCTGTCGTTGTTAAGTATCTTATAGAGAACCTTCATAATATGGGTCTCAATTTTGAAAAGAAAAAAAAAGATATATTTGTATGGCCCTGAGAAGGGCCTTTTTTTGTAACTGCTGAAATTCAGTATTTTTTGCCAGCATATCCCACTCCACAGTATTTCATCCACCGAAAATACGTTTCAAATTTAAAAGTATGCACAGTCTCCCACATTACTGATTGATGATAAACAACTTTATATTATAAAGCTCTAATATGAAAAAAAAAACAATTGTATGGCCCTGAAAAGGGCCTTTAGTTATACAGAGAAATCCAACATTTTATGCATGCGGTTCTAAATCCGAAGCATATCTTAAACCTAACAGGCGTCTCGTCAAATTAACCGTTAATCTTTTATTCGGAAACATAAAGTATGCTGTGATAAAGTTTGAAGTTAAAAATTCGAGGACAGCAGCGAGAAATATGGAAGCAAGAGGGGATACACATAATGCCCTTCTACGTGAGAAACGACTATTTGTCAAAAGCCTGTGAATGCGACCGACTGGAAAGAGTGTACCCGCTCTTGTCGATCTCGATTGTTTCCGAATTTTAACTGTCATATTCACTAAATGACGAGGCAGGCTAGACGAGGATTCAAGTTAGAATAAGAGATGTGAAGGCTCGAAATGTCGGCAGCTCCCGGAACGAATGTCTGCACGCTGGAGAGTTGGAGACGGAAATGAGAGGAAGAAGTTGAGGAAAGGGTATTTATGCGGGGTGTCTGCCGGAGCAGCCAATCCGAAGAAAGGAGGGCGGGGCAAGCCCGCAGAAGAAGAAAATTAGTTTAAGTCTAAAAATATGGAATTCAAGATCAACAAGATCGAAGTAAACAGCTAAGGGCGGCAAAGCGAAAAACAAGGCTCTTTTCAGGTACCACACATTAAAAACATTGCAAACATTAAGATGTATAAAATATTTAACTAAGCATGTGTCATTTCGTCTACATTTCAATATATGAATGTATTTTTTGTAGAAATCTTTAAATGGGCACTTCCATTCTTTAAGTGTTGAAGTTTATGTTAGACATCAGAATTTGGAAACAATTTTATTTGTAATTACGAAAAAGCTATATTTCATGCATCTAATAAAGAGATTTTTTTAAACCAAAATTTTGGTCTTTGGAAATAATAATGAAGTGGTTTTATACTCATACCTCTGCTTAGAAATGTTATTTACAAAATTTTTTATAATATTTGAAAATGTGTATAAAAGAAACACTGCAAAAATACAATAAATCATCCTGGAATAAGCACCCTAGTTATTTTGTTGCTGTGGATATTTCTGTTAATTAAATGTCTTTAGATCTTCAAAAATCGTATTTATTTTCAAAGTAAAAGGCAAAACTTAAAAAGATACACATTTTTTGTTATTACTAAATGTTCTTCAAGTCGTTCAAAAACATAGACCTCACTTTTGAAAAAAAAAAATAATAAACTGTGAATATATCTATATATATATATTAGTAAGGTTCAAAAAATGGCCTTTCTTTACATACAGCAAGTTATGCCTTTATGCTATTTTGTTGACTTGGAGGTTTGTATTTTTAGCGCATATTTAGACCATTTAATATATATGTATTTCGGTGCAAGTATTGACAATCAAAAAATCGAACTATAATATGATTCAGTCTCCGTCGTTGTTAAGTATCTTATAGAGAACCTTCATAATATGGGTCTCAATTTTGAAAAGAAAAAAAAAGATATATTTGTATGGCCCTGAGAAGGGCCTTTTTTTGTAACTGCTGAAATTCAGTATTTTTTGCCAGCATATCCCACTCCACAGTATTTCATCCACCGAAAATACGTTTCAAATTTAAAAGTATGCACAGTCTCCCACATTACTGATTGATGATAAACAACTTTATATTATAAAGCTCTAATATGAAAAAAAAAACAATTGTATGGCCCTGAAAAGGGCCTTTAGTTTACAGAGAAATCCAGCATTTTATGCATGCGGTTCTAAATCCGAAGCATATCTTAAACCTAACAGGCGTCTCGTCAAATTAACCGTTAATCTTTTATTCGGAAACATAAAGTATGCTGTGATAAAGTTTGAAGTTAAAAATTCGAGGACAGCAGCGAGAAATATGGAAGCAAGAGGGGATACACATAATGCCCTTCTACGTGAGAAACGACTATTTGTCAAAAGCCTGTGAATGCGACCGACTGGAAAGAGTGTACCCGCTCTTGTCGATCTCGATTGTTTCCGAATTTTAACTGTCATATTCACTAAATGACGAGGCAGGCTAGACGAGGATTCAAGTTAGAATAAGAGATGTGAAGGCTCGAAATGTCGGCAGCTCCCGGAACGAATGTCTGCACGCTGGAGAGTTGGAGACGGAAATGAGAGGAAGAAGTTGAGGAAAGGGTATTTATGCGGGGTGTCTGCCGGAGCAGCCAATCCGAAGAAAGGAGGGCGGGGCAAGCCCGCAGAAGAAGAAAATTAGTTTAAGTCTAAAAATATGGAATTCAAGATCAACAAGATCGAAGTAAACAGCTAAGGGCGGCAAAGCGAAAAACAAGGCTCTTTTCAGGTACCACACATTAAAAACATTGCAAACATTAAGATGTATAAAATATTTAACTAAGCATGTGTCATTTCGTCTACATTTCAATATATGAATGTATTTTTTGTAGAAATCTTTAAATGGGCACTTCCATTCTTTAAGTGTTGAAGTTTATGTTAGACATCAGAATTTGGAAACAATTTTATTTGTAATTACGAAAAAGCTATATTTCATGCATCTAATAAAGAGATTTTTTTAAACCAAAATTTTGGTCTTTGGAAATAATAATGAAGTGGTTTTATACTCATACCTCTGCTTAGAAATGTTATTTACAAAATTTTTTATAATATTTGAAAATGTGTATAAAAGAAACACTGCAAAAATACAATAAATCATCCTGGAATAAGCACCCTAGTTATTTTGTTGCTGTGGATATTTCTGTTAATTAAATGTCTTTAGATCTTCAAAAATCGTATTTATTTTCAAAGTAAAAGGCAAAACTTAAAAAGATACACATTTTTTGTTATTACTAAATGTTCTTCAAGTCGTTCAAAAACATAGACCTCACTTTTGAAAAAAAAAAAAATAATAAACTGTGAATATATCTATATATATATATTAGTAAGGTTCAAAAAATGGCCTTTCTTTACATACAGCAAGTTATGCCTTTATGCTATTTTGTTGACTTGGAGGTTTGTATTTTTAGCGCATATTTAGACCATTTAATATATATGTATTTCGGTGCAAGTATTGACAATCAAAAAATCGAACTATAATATGATTCAGTCTCCGTCGTTGTTAAGTATCTTATAGAGAACCTTCATAATATGGGTCTCAATTTTGAAAAGAAAAAAAAAGATATATTTGTATGGCCCTGAGAAGGGCCTTTTTTTGTAACTGCTGAAATTCAGTATTTTTTGCCAGCATATCCCACTCCACAGTATTTCATCCACCGAAAATACGTTTCAAATTTAAAAGTATGCACAGTCTCCCACATTACTGATTGATGATAAACAACTTTATATTATAAAGCTCTAATATGAAAAAAAAAACAATTGTATGGCCCTGAAAAGGGCCTTTAGTTATACAGAGAAATCCAGCATTTTATGCATGCGGTTCTAAATCCGAAGCATATCTTAAACCTAACAGGCGTCTCGTCAAATTAACCGTTAATCTTTTATTCGGAAACATAAAGTATGCTGTGATAAAGTTTGAAGTTAAAAATTCGAGGACAGCAGCGAGAAATATGGAAGCAAGAGGGGATACACATAATGCCCTTCTACGTGAGAAACGACTATTTGTCAAAAGCCTGTGAATGCGACCGACTGGAAAGAGTGTACCCGCTCTTGTCGATCTCGATTGTTTCCGAATTTTAACTGTCATATTCACTAAATGACGAGGCAGGCTAGACGAGGATTCAAGTTAGAATAAGAGATGTGAAGGCTCGAAATGTCGGCAGCTCCCGGAACGAATGTCTGCACGCTGGAGAGTTGGAGACGGAAATGAGAGGAAGAAGTTGAGGAAAGGGTATTTATGCGGGGTGTCTGCCGGAGCAGCCAATCCGAAGAAAGGAGGGCGGGGCAAGCCCGCAGAAGAAGAAAATTAGTTTAAGTCTAAAAATATGGAATTCAAGATCAACAAGATCGAAGTAAACAGCTAAGGGCGGCAAAGCGAAAAACAAGGCTCTTTTCAGGTACCACACATTAAAAACATTGCAAACATTAAGATGTATAAAATATTTAACTAAGCATGTGTCATTTCGTCTACATTTCAATATATGAATGTATTTTTTGTAGAAATCTTTAAATGGGCACTTCCATTCTTTAAGTGTTGAAGTTTATGTTAGACATCAGAATTTGGAAACAATTTTATTTGTAATTACGAAAAAGCTATATTTCATGCATCTAATAAAGAGATTTTTTTAAACCAAAATTTTGGTCTTTGGAAATAATAATGAAGTGGTTTTATACTCATACCTCTGCTTAGAAATGTTATTTACAAAATTTTTTATAATATTTGAAAATGTGTATAAAAGAAACACTGCAAAAATACAATAAATCATCCTGGAATAAGCACCCTAGTTATTTTGTTGCTGTGGATATTTCTGTTAATTAAATGTCTTTAGATCTTCAAAAATCGTATTTATTTTCAAAGTAAAAGGCAAAACTTAAAAAGATACACATTTTTTGTTATTACTAAATGTTCTTCAAGTCGTTCAAAAACATAGAATTCACTTTTGAAAAAAAAAAAATAAATAAACTGTGAATATATCTATATATATATTAGTAAGGTTCAAAAAATGGCCTTTCTTTAAATACAGCAAGTTATGCCTTTATGCTATTTTGTTGACTTGGAGGTTTGTATTTTTAGCGCATATTTAGACCTTTTAATATATATGTATTTCGGTGCAAGTATTGACAATCAAAAAATCGAACTATAATATGATTCAGTCTCTGTCGTTGTTAAGTATCTTATAGAGAACCTTCATAATATGGGTCTCAATTTTGAAAAGAAAAAAAAAAAGATATATTTGTATGGCCCTGAGAAGGGCCTTTTTTTGTAACTGCTGAAATTCAGTATTTTTTGCCAGCATATCCCACTCCACAGTATTTCATCCACCGAAAATACGTTTCAAATTTAAAAGTATGCACAGTCTCCCACATTACTGATTGATGATAAACAACTTTATATTATAAAGCTCTAATATGAAAAAAAAAACAATTGTATGGCCCTGAAAAGGGCCTTTAGTTATACAGAGAAATCCAGCATTTTATGCATGCGGTTCTAAATCCGAAGCATATCTTAAACCTAACAGGCGTCTCGTCAAATTAACCGTTAATCTTTTATTCGGAAACATAAAGTATGCTGTGATAAAGTTTGAAGTTAAAAATTCGAGGACAGCAGCGAGAAATATGGAAGCAAGAGGGGATACACATAATTCCCTTCTACGTGAGAAACGACTATTTGTCAAAAGCCTGTGAATGCGACCGACTGGAAAGAGTGTACCCGCTCTTGTCGATCTCGATTGTTTCCGAATTTTAACTGTCATATTCACTAAATGACGAGGCAGGCTAGACGAGGATTCAAGTTAGAATAAGAGATGTGAAGGCTCGAAATGTCGGCAGCTCCCGGAACGAATGTCTGCACGCTGGAGAGTTGGAGACGGAAATGAGAGGAAGAAGTTGAGGAAAGGGTATTTATGCGGGGTGTCTGCCGGAGCAGCCAATCCGAAGAAAGGAGGGCGGGGCAAGCCCGCAGAAGAAGAAAATTAGTTTAAGTCTAAAAATATGGAATTCAAGATCAACAAGATCGAAGTAAACAGCTAAGGGCGGCAAAGCGAAAAACAAGGCTCTTTTCAGGTACCACACATTAAAAACATTGCAAACATTAAGATGTATAAAATATTTAACTAAGCATGTGTCAGTTCGTCTACATTTCAATATACGAATGTATTTTTTGTAGAAATCTTTAAATGGGCACTTCCATTCTTTAAGTGTTGAAGTTTATGTTAGACATCAGAATTTGGAAACAATTTTATTTGTAATTACGAAAAAGCTATATTTCATGCATCTAATAAAGAGATTTTTTTAAACCAAAATTTTGGTCTTTGGAAATAATAATGAAGTGGTTTCATACTCATACCTCTGCTTAGAAATGTTATTTACAAAATTTTTTATAATATTTGAAAATGTGTATAAAAGAAACACTGCAAAAATACAATAAATCATCCTGGAATAAGCACCCTAGTTATTTTGTTGCTGTGGATATTTCTGTTAATTAAATGTCTTTAGATCTTCAAAAATCGTATTTATTTTCAAAGTAAAAGGCAAAACTTAAAGAGATACACATTTTTTGTTATTACTAAATGTTCTTCAAGTCGTTCAAAAACATAGACCTCACTTTTGAAAAAAAAAAAAAAAATAAACTGTGAATACATCTATATATATATATATTAGTAAGGTTCAAAAAATGGCCTTTCTTTAAATACAGCAAGTTATGCCTTTATGCTATTTTGTTGACTTGGAGGTTTGTATTTTTAGCGCATATTTAGACCTTTTAATATATATGTATTTCGGTGCAAGTATTGACAATCAAAAAATCGAACTATAATATGATTCAGTCTCTGTCGTTGTTAAGTATCTTATAGAGAATCTTCATAATATGGGTCTCAATTTTGAAAAGAAAAAAAAAGATATATTTGTATGGCCATGAGAAGGGCCTTTTTTTGTAACTGCTGAAATTCAGTATTTTTTGCCAGCATATCCCACTCCACAGTATTTCATCCACCGAAAATACGTTTCAAATTTAAAAGTATGCACAGTCTCCCACATTACTGATTGATGATAAACAACTTTATATTATAAAGCTCTAATATGAAAAAAAAAACAATTGTATGGCCCTGAAAAGGGCCTTTAGTTATACAGAGAAATCCAGCATTTTATGCATGCGGTTCTAAATCCGAAGCATATCTTAAACCTAACAGGCGTCTCGTCAAATTAACCGTTAACCTTTTATTCGGAAACAAAGTATGCTGTGATAAAGTTTGAAGTTAAAAATTCGAGGACAGCAGCGAGAAATATGGAAGCAAGAGGGGATACACATAATGCCCTTCTACGTGAGAAACGACTATTTGTCAAAAGCCTGTGAATGCGACCGACTGGAAAGAGTGTACCCGCTCTTGTCGATCTCGATTGTTTCCGAATTTTAACTGTCATATTCACTAAATGACGAGGCAGGCTAGACGAGGATTCAAGTTAGAATAAGAGATGTGAAGGCTCGAAATGTCGGCAGCTCCCGGAACGAATGTCTGCACGCTGGAGAGTTGGAGACGGAAATGAGAGGAAGAAGTTGAGGAAAGGGTATTTATGCGGGGTGTCTGCCGGAGCAGCCAATCCGAAGAAAGGAGGGCGGGGCAAGCCCGCAGAAGAAGAAAATTAGTTTAAGTCTAAAAATATGGAATTCAAGATCAACAAGATCGAAGTAAACAGCTAAGGGCGGCAAAGCGAAAAACAAGGCTCTTTTCAGGTACCACACATTAAAAACATTGCAAACATTAAGATGTATAAAATATTTAACTAAGCATGTGTCAGTTCGTCTACATTTCAATATACGAATGTATTTTTTGTAGAAATCTTTAAATGGGCACTTCCATTCTTTAAGTGTTGAAGTTTATGTTAGACATCAGAATTTGGAAACAATTTTATTTGTAATTACGAAAAAGCTATATTTCATGCATCTAATAAAGAGATTTTTTTAAACCAAAATTTTGGTCTTTGGAAATAATAATGAAGTGGTTTCATACTCATACCTCTGCTTAGAAATGTTATTTACAAAATTTTTTATAATATTTGAAAATGTGTATAAAAGAAACACTGCAAAAATACAATAAATCATCCTGGAATAAGCACCCTAGTTATTTTGTTGCTGTGGATATTTCTGTTAATTAAATGTCTTTAGATCTTCAAAAATCGTATTTATTTTCAAAGTAAAAGGCAAAACTTAAAGAGATACACATTTTTTGTTATTACTAAATGTTCTTCAAGTCGTTCAAAAACATAGACCTCACTTTTGAAAAAAAAAAAAAAATAAACTGTGAATACATCTATATATATATATATTAGTAAGGTTCAAAAAATGGCCTTTCTTTAAATACAGCAAGTTATGCCTTTATGCTATTTTGTTGACTTGGAGGTTTGTATTTTTAGCGCATATTTAGACCTTTTAATATATATGTATTTCGGTGCAAGTATTGACAATCAAAAAATCGAACTATAATATGATTCAGTCTCTGTCGTTGTTAAGTATCTTATAGAGAATCTTCATAATATGGGTCTCAATTTTGAAAAGAAAAAAAAAGATATATTTGTATGGCCATGAGAAGGGCCTTTTTTTGTAACTGCTGAAATTCAGTATTTTTTGCCAGCATATCCCACTCCACAGTATTTCATCCACCGAAAATACGTTTCAAATTTAAAAGTATGCACAGTCTCCCACATTACTGATTGATGATAAACAACTTTATATTATAAAGCTCTAATATGAAAAAAAAACAATTGTATGGCCCTGAAAAGGGCCTTTAGTTATACAGAGAAATCCAGCATTTTATGCATGCGGTTCTAAATCCGAAGCATATCTTAAACCTAACAGGCGTCTCGTCAAATTAACCGTTAACCTTTTATTCGGAAACAAAGTATGCTGTGATAAAGTTTGAAGTTAAAAATTCGAGGACAGCAGCGAGAAATATGGAAGCAAGAGGGGATACACATAATGCCCTTCTACGTGAGAAACGACTATTTGTCAAAAGCCTGTGAATGCGACCGACTGGAAAGAGTGTACCCGCTCTTGTCGATCTCGATTGTTTCCGAATTTTAACTGTCATATTCACTAAATGACGAGGCAGGCTAGACGAGGATTCAAGTTAGAATAAGAGTTGTGAAGGCTCGAAATGTCGGCAGCTCCCGGAACGAATGTCTGCACGCTGGAGAGTTGGAGACGGAAATGATAGGAAGAAGTTGAGGAAAGGGTATTTATGCGGGGTGTCTGCCGGAGCAGCCAATCCGAAGAAAAGAGGGCGGGGCAAGCCCGCAGAAGAAGAAAATTAGTTTAAGTCTAAAAATATGGAATTCAAGATCAACAAGATCGAAGTAAACAGCTAAGGGCGGCAAAGCAAAAAAAAGGCTCTTTTCAGGTACCACACATTAAAAACATTGCAAACATTAAGATGTATAAAATATTTAACTAAGCATGTGTCATTTCGTCTACATCTCAATATATGAATGTATTTTTTGTAGAAATCTTTAAATGGGCACTTCCATTCTTTAAGTGTTAAAGTTTATGTTAGACATCAGAATTTGGAAACAATTTTATTTGTAATTACGAAAAAGCTATATTTCATGCATCTAATAAAGAGATTTTTTTAAACCAAAATTTTGGTCTTTGGAAATAATAATGAAGTGGTTTTATACACATACCTCTGCTTAGAAATGTTATTTACAAAATTTTTTATAATATTTGAAAATGTGTATAAAAGAAACACTGCAAAAATACAATAAATCATCCTGGAATAAGCACCCTAGTTATTTTGTTGCTGTGGATATTTCTGTTAATTAAATGTCTTTAGATCTTCAAAAATCGTATTTATTTTCAAAGTAAAAGGCAAAACTTAAAAAGATACACATTTTTTGTTATTACTAAATGTTCTTCAAGTCGTTCAAAAACATAGACCTCACTTTTGAAAAAAAAAAAAAATAATAATAAACTGTGAATATATCTATATATATATATTAGTAAGGTTCAAAAAATGGCCTTTCTTTAAATACAGCAAGTTATGCTTTTATGCTATTTTGTTGACTTGGAGGTTTGTATTTTTAGCGCATATTTAGACCTTTTAATATATATGTATTTCGGTGCAAGTATTGACAATCAAAAAATCGAACTATAATATGATTCAGTCTCTGTCGTTGTTAAGTATCTTATAGAGAACCTTCATAATATGGGTCTCAATTTTGAAAAGAAAAAAAAAAGATATATTTGTATGGCCCTGAGAAGGGCCTTTTTTTGTAACTGCTGAAATTCAGTATTTTTTGCCAGCATATCCCACTCCACAGTATTTCATCCACCGAAAATACGTTTCAAATTTAAAAGTATGCACATTGCACAGTCTCCCACATTACTGATTGATGATAAACAACTTTATATTATAAAGCTCTAATATGAAAAAAAAACAATTGTATGGCCCTGAAAAGGGCCTTTAGTTATACAGAGAAATCCAGCATTTTATGCATGCGGTTCTAAATCCGAAGCATATCTTAAACCTAACAGGCGTCTCGTCAAATTAACCGTTAATCTTTTATTCGGAAACATAAAGTATGCTGTGATAAAGTTTGAAGTTAAAAATTCGAGGACAGCAGCGAGAAATATGGAAGCAAGAGGGGATACACATAATGCCCTTCTACGTGAGAAACGACTATTTGTCAAAAGCCTGTGAATGCGACCGACTGGAAAGAGTGTACCCGCTCTTGTCGATCTCGATTGTTTCCGAATTTTAACTGTCATATTCACTAAATGACGAGGCAGGCTAGACGAGGATTCAAGTTAGAATAAGAGATGTGAAGGCTCGAAATGTCGGCAGCTCCCGGAACGAATGTCTGCACGCTGGAGAGTTGGAGACGGAAATGAGAGGAAGAAGTTGAGGAAAGGGTATTTATGCGGGGTGTCTGCCGGAGCAGCCAATCCGAAGAAAGGAGGGCGGGGCAAGCCCGCAGAAGAAGAAAATTAGTTTAAGTCTAAAAATATGGAATTCAAGATCAACAAGATCGAAGTAAACAGCTAAGGGCGGCAAAGCGAAAAACAAGGCTCTTTTCAGGTACCACACATTAAAAACATTGCAAACATTAAGATATATAAAATATTTAACTAAGCATGTGTCAGTTCGTCTACATTTCAATATACGAATGTATTTTTTGTAGAAATCTTTAAATGGGCACTTCCATTCTTTAAGTGTTGAAGTTTATGTTAGACATCAGAATTTGGAAACAATTTTATTTGTAATTACGAAAAAGCTATATTTCATGCATCTAATAAAGAGATTTTTTTAAACCAAAATTTTAGTCTTTGGAAATAATAATGAAGTGGTTTCATACTCATACCTCTGCTTAGAAATGTTATTTCCAAAATTTTTTATAATATTTGAAAATGTGTATAAAAGAAACACTGCAAAAATACAATAAATCATCCTGGAATAAGCACCCTAGTTATTTTGTTGCTGTGGATATTTCTGTTAATTAAATGTCTTTAGATCTTCAAAAATCGTATTTATTTTCAAAGTAAAAGGCAAAACTTAAAAAGATACACATTTTTTGTTATTACTAAATGTTCTTCAAGTCGTTCAAAAACATAGACCTCACTTTTGAAAAAAAAAAAAATAATAAACTGTGAAAATATCTATATATATATATTAGTAAGGTTCAAAAAATGGCCTTTCTTTAAATACAGCAAGTTATGCCTTTATGCTATTTAGTTGAGTTGGAGGTTTGTATTTTTAGCGCATATTTAGACCTTTTAATATATATGTATTTCGGTGCAAGTATTGACAATCAAAAAATCGAACTATAATATGATTCAGTCTCTGTCGTTGTTAAGTATCTTATAGAGAACCTTCATAATATGGGTCTCAATTTTGAAAAGAAAAAAAAAGATATATTTGTATGGCCCTGAGAAGGGCCTTTTTTTGTAACTGCTGAAATTCAGTATTTTTTGCCAGCATATCCCACTCCAAAGTATTTCATCCACCGAAAATACGTTTCAAATTTAAAAGTATGCACAGTCTCCCACATTACTGATTGATGATAAACAACTTTATATTATAAAGCTCTAATATGAAAAAAAAAAACAATTGTATGACCCTGAAAATTGCCTTTAGTTATACAGAGAAATCCAGCATTTTATGCATGCGGTTCTAAATCCGAAGCATATCTTAAACCTAACAGGCGTCTCGTCAAATTAACCGTTAATCTTTTATTCGGAAACATAAAGTATGCTGTGATAAAGTTTGAAGTTAAAAATTCGAGGACAGCAGCGAGAAATATGGAAGCAAGAGGGGATACACATAATGCCCTTCTACGTGAGAAACGACTATTTGTCAAAAGCCTGTGAATGCGACCGACTGGAAAGAGTGTACCCGCTCTTGTCGAACTCGATTGTTTCCGAATTTTAACTGTCATATTCACTAAATGACGAGGCAGGCTAGACGAGGATTCAAGTTAGAATAAGAGATGTGAAGGCTCGAAATGTCGGCAGCTCCCGGAACTAATGTCTGCACGCTGGAAAGTTGGAGACGGAAATGAGAGGAAGAAGTTGAGGAAAGGGTATTTATGCGGGGTGTCTGCCGGAGCAGCCAATCCGAAGAAAGGAGGGCGGGGCAAGCCCGCAGAAGAAGAAAATTAGTTTAAGTCTAAAAATATGGAATTCAAGATCAACAAGATCGAAGTAAACAGCTAAGGGCGGCAAAGCGAAAAACAAGGCTCTTTTCAGGTACCACACATTAAAAACATTGCAAACATTAAGATGTATAAAATATTTAACTAAGCATGTGTCAGTTCGTCTACATTTCAATATACGAATGTATTTTTTGTAGAAATCTTTAAATGGGCACTTCCATTCTTTAAGTGTTGAAGTTTATGTTAGACATCAGAATTTGGAAACAATTTTATTTGTAATAAAATAAGCTTTTTAAGAAAAAAATATCAACCGACTTCAAAAAAGCGCTAAAAAGAATTAAATAATTCTTTAAAATTCTCTAATGAAAAAACGTTATCCAATAAGCACACATCGGATATCAGGTACCGGCATAAAAAACGGTTAAATTTAATATGTATAATTTAATATCCACCAAACATAGATTTTAGAGATAATATTATTTTACAAGAGATGAATTGACATATTTATGATTTATTTTATGAATATATACATATAAAAAGTAATGAATTACTTTTTGAAGTTGGTGCCAAACAATCACAATCGATAATGATTATCCCCATTTTAATTATGGTTCTAGGCATAATTTAGCTACAATTCTTAATATACATCAAATAGTTTGGCACCAACTTCAAAAAGTAATTCATTACTTTTTATATGTATATATTCATAAAATAAATCATAAATATGTCAATTCATCTCTTGTAAAATAATATTATCTCTAAAATCTATGTTTGGTGGATATTAAATTATACATATTAAATTTAACCGTTTTTTATGCCGGTACCTGATATCCGATGTGTGCTTATTGGATAACGTTTTTTCATTAGAGAATTTTAAAGAATTATTTAATTCTTTTTAGCGCTTTTTTGAAGTCGGTTGATATTTTTTTCTTAAAAAGCTTATTTTATTTCCTACTTTTTAGTTACGCATACCGTAATATATAATTATGTGTACTGGCACACGATAGCTCTTTGCAATGCATTACTAATGTACGCACTTTGCTAAGTTCTGATGTATTCAGTTTACTTGTCACTGTTTGATTGTCAACTTTTCTGAAACCACTTACAATATCGGTTAGTATCGTTGTGAATCTTAAGAATTTCTTTGTATGGTAACTTTTTCAGACGAGATCTTCCACTTCGAAAAGCTACCGCATTTATGAAATTTTAGTCTGCATCGAATCCTACGGTCATCGAAAGTGGGTATCAAAAGGTGACAATCCATCAAGTAAAGTTCCTTACACATAAGAGCGCGACATAGTGCTTCCATATATGAGCACGCAGCAAAATGACTTCATATATTAATGTATAGTAAAATGCTTTTCTAGTGTAGTCAGTCAAAAGTACTCCCCCTTCACTCAGAAAAAGTAAAAAGAAAGATTTTAGCAAAAATCGCACTATGCTTCAATCGATAAACAGCAACAATCTAATACATATACAGGCAGTAATGGCTCGGAAATGAGCAGTGGCGATTCGACGAGGAATCTGAAACTCATAACCAATACCTGGCTGCCTCTATAAGAGAGTGACAGCATTTGATTCCCAAATATTTCTTTTACAGACGCTTTTGTCCGAACTACACTGTTAAAAATTTGAAACTTTTGCTGTACACTTTTAAAAATCTGCTGCATTTTTTTGCTACGCACTCCAGCGCTTGTATAGAAAACGGTTACTTGACTGTATTAAGGAGCACTCTCATAGGTCGCAGTAGAGACATTATATACAAGCGGCGGAGTGCGTTGCAACAAAATGCAGCAGATTTTTAAAAGTGTATTATCACTTCACCGCTTATATAGAAAACGATTAGTTAAATGCATTATGAAGAATTCTCATTGATAAAAATAAAGATATTCTATAAAAGCGATGGAGTGACGATGCAGCAAAAGTTGCAAATTTTTAACAGTGCATTGCATTGCCAGGCATTTTTTATTATGGAATTTGATGATGATTTCCTGGAAGAATTCGATTGTACTCGTATGAGAAGTTAACAAGATTGACGAAAATTGCCCGCTCAACAAGATGCTTGGTGACTCGTTTTTGTCCAGAATCGTTTCAACCAATTATATACTGTGCTACATGTGTCGTCATATTCATATCGAGGAATCCTACACTGTAAAAAATTTGCCACTTTTGCTATATCATCACTCTATTGCTTTTATAGAAAACAATTATTTCACCCAATTACGAAGCATTCTCATGGGTCAAAAGAGAGATATTCTACAAAAGCAGGGGAGTGACGATGCAGCAAAAGGGTCACATTTTTTACAGTGACACTGTAATCAGAAATGAGCGGTGGCGTATTCGAGGAGGAATCAAACTCATTACCTATACCTGGCTGCCTCTATAAGAGAGTGACAGCATTTTATTCCCAAATATTTCTTTTACAGACGCTTTTGTCCCCATTACACCACAAAAACTTTGAGCCTTTTGCTGCATCATCAGTCCACCGCTTTTATAGAAAACGATTACTTTACTGTGTTATGGAGCATTCTTATTGGTCATAAAAGACATATTCTATAAAAGCTGTGGTGTGACGCTGCAGCAAATGGGTCAAATTTTTAACAATGTATCACGGAGCATTCTCATGGGTCAAAGGAGAGATATTCTATAAAAGCGGGGGAGTGACGATACAACAAAAGGATCAAACTTTTTACAGTGTACACTGTAAAAAAAATTGGCCCTTTTGCTGCATCGTCAATCCACCGCTTTTATAGAATACGATTACTTCAGCCTATCGTGGAGAATTCTCATGGGTCAAGAGAGAGATATTCTATAAAAACGGGGGAGTGATTATGCAGCAAAAGGGTCAATTTTTTTTATAGTGTACACTGTTAATAAATGTGAACCTTGTCCAGTTAGGATTTCACACTTTGAAAAGATCGTGTGTCTATGTAAGTGTAATTTAAAAACATGAAAAATGAACGTTTCTAATTGGTCGATTGGTTCGAAAGGATATTGAATTTTAATGTTTTAATTTTTTAAAAAGTTCTAATCAACAGATTTTTATGAAATTTGAATGGGACCACATGGGCCCCATACGCTTTCAAACAAAAAAAGAATTATCAAAATCGGTTCATATTTACGAAAATTATGCGTGAACAACAAATACATACAGGTCGAAATCATAACCTCCTCCTTGAAGTCGGTTAATTACGAAAAAGCTATATTTCATGCATCTAATAAAGAGATTTTTTTAAACCAAAATTTTGGTCTTTGGAAATAATAATGAAGTGGTTTCATACTCATACCTCTGCTTAGAAATGTTATTTCCAAAATTTTTTATAATATTTGAAAATGTGTATAAAAGAAACACTGCAAAAATACAATAAATCATCCTGGAATAAGCACCCTAGTTATTTTGTTGCTGTGGATATTTCTGTTAATTAAATGTCTTTAGATCTTCAAAAATCGTATTTATTTTCAAAGTAAAAGGCAAAATTTAAAAAGATACACATTTTTTGTTATTACTAAATGTTCTTCAAGTCGTTCAAAAACATAGACCTCACTTTTGAAAAAAAAAAAATAATAAACTGTGAATATATCTATATATATATATTAGTAAGGTTCAAAAAATGGCCTTTCTTTAAATACAGCAAGTTATGCCTTTATGCTATTTTGTTGAGTTGGAGGTTTGTATTTTTAGCGCATATTTAGACCTTTTAATATATATGTATTTCGGTGCAAGTATTGACAATCAAAAAATCGAACTATAATATGATTCAGTCTCTGTCGTTGTTAAGTATCTTATAGAGAACCTTCATAATATGGGTCTCAATTTTGAAAAGAAAAAAAAAGATATATTTGTATGGCCCTGAGAAGGGCCTTTTTTTGTAACTGCTGAAATTCAGTATTTTTTGCCAGCATATCCCACTCCACAGTATTTCATCCACCGAAAATACGTTTCAAATTTAAAAGTATGCACATTGCACAGTCTCCCACATTACTGATTGATGATAAACAACTTTATATTATAAAGCTCTAATATGAAAAAAAAACAATTGTATGGCCCTGAAAAGGGCCTTTAGTTATACAGAGAAATCCAGCATTTTATGCATGCGGTTCTAAATCCGAAGCATATCTTAAACCTAACAGGCGTCTCGTCAAATTAACCGTTAATCTTTTATTCGGAAACAAAGTATGCTGTGATAAAGTTTGAAGTTAAAAATTCGAGGACAGCAGCGAGAAATATGGAAGCAAGAGGGGATACACATAATGCCCTTCTACGTGAGAAACGACTATTTGTCAAAAGCCTGTGAATGCGACCGACTGGAAAGAGTGTACCCGCTCTTGTTGATCTCGATTGTTTCCGAATTTTAACTGTCATATTCACTAAATGACGAGGCAGGCTAGACGAGGATTCAAGTTAGAATAAAAGATGTGAAGGCTCGAAATGTCGGCAGCTCCCGGAACGAATGTCTGCACGCTGGAGAGTTGTAGACGGAAATGAGAGGAAGAAGTTGAGGAAAGGGTATTTATGCGGGGTGTCTGCCGGAGCAGCCAATCCGAAGAAAGGAGGGCGGGGCAAGCCCGCAGAAGAAGAAAATTAGTTTAAGTCTAAAAATATGGAATTCAAGATCAACAAGATCGAAGTAAACAGCTAAGGGCGGCAAAGCGAAAAAAAAGGCTCTCTTCAGGTACCACACATTAAAAACATTGCAAACATTAAGATGTATAAAATATTTAACTAAGCATGTGTCATTTCGTCTACATCTCAATATATGAATGTATTTTTTGTAGAAATATTTAAATGGGCACTTCCATTCTTTAAGTGTTGAAGTTTATGTTAGACATCAGAATTTGGAAACAATTTTATTTGTAATTACGAAAAAGCTATATTTCATGCATCTAATAAACAGATTTTTTTAAACCAAAATTTTGGTCTTTGGAAATAATAATGAAGTGGTTTTATACACATACCTCTGCTTAGAAATGTTATTTACAAAATTTTTTATAATATTTGAAAATGTGTATAAAAGAAACACTGCAAAAATACAATAAATCATCCTGGAATAAGCACCCTAGTTATTTTGTTCCTGTGGATATTTCTGTTAATTAAATGTCTTCAGATCTTCAAAAATCGTATTTATTTTCAAAGTAAAAGGCAAAACTTAAAAAGATACACATTTTTTGTTATTACTAAATGTTCTTCAAGTCGTTCAAAAACATAGACCTCACTTTTGAAAAAAAAAAAATAATAAACTGTGAATATATCGATATATATATATTAGTAAGGCTCAAAAAATGGCCTTTCTTTAAATACAGCAAGTTATGCCTTTATGCTATTTTGTTGACTTGGAGGTTTGTATTTTTAGCGCATATTTAGACCTTTTAATATATATGTATTTCGGTGCAAGTATTGACAATCAAAAAATCGAACTATAATATGATTCAGTCTCTGTCGTTGTTAAGTATCTTATAGAGAACCTTCATAATATGGGTCTCAATTTTGAAAAGAAAAAAAAAAGATATATTTGTATGGCTCTTAGAAGGGCCTTTTTTTGTAACTGCTGAAATTCAGTATTTTTTGCCAGCATATCCCACTCCACTGTATTTCATCCAACGAAAATACGTTTCAAATTTAAAAGTATGCACAGTCTCCCACATTACTGATTGATGATAAACAACTTTATATTATAAAGCTCTAACATGAAAAAAAAACAATTGTATGGCCCTGAAAATGGCCTTTAGTTATACAGAGAAATCCAGCATTTTATGCATGCGGTTCTAAATCCGAAGCATATCTTAAACCTAACAGGCGTCTCGTCAAATTAACCGTTAATCTTTTATTCGGAAACATAAAGTATGCTGTGATAAAGTTTGAAGTTAAAAATTCGAGGACAGCAGCGAGAAATATGGAAGCAAGAGGGGATACACATAATGCCCTTCTACGTGAGAAACGACTATTTGTCAAAAGCCTGTGAATGCGACCGACTGGAAAGAGTGTACCCGCTCTTGTCGATCTCGATTGTTTCCGAATTTTAACTGTCATATTCACTAAATGACGAGGCAGGCTAGACGAGGATTCAAGTTAGAATAAGAGTTGTGAAGGCTCGAAATGTCGGCAGCTCCCGGAACGAATGTCTGCACGCTGGAGAGTTGGAGACGGAAATGATAGGAAGAAGTTGAGGAAAGGGTATTTATGCGGGGTGTCTGCCGGAGCAGCCAATCCGAAGAAAGGAGGGCGGGGCAAGCCCGCAGAAGAAGAAAATTAGTTTAAGTCTAAAAATATGGAATTCAAGATCAACAAGATCGAAGTAAACAGCTAAGGGCGGCAAAGCGAAAAAAAAGGCTCTCTTCAGGTACCACACATTAAAAACATTGCAAACATTAAGATGTATAAAATATTTAACTAAGCATGTGTCATTTCGTCTACATCTCAATATATGAATGTATTTTTTGTAGAAATATTTAAATGGGCACTTCCATTCTTTAAGTGTTGAAGTTTATGTTAGACATCAGAATTTGGAAACAATTTTATTTGTAATTACGAAAAAGCTATATTTCATGCATCTAATAAACAGATTTTTTTAAACCAAAATTTTGGTCTTTGGAAATAATAATGAAGTGGTTTTATACACATACCTCTGCTTAGAAATGTTATTTACAAAATTTTTTATAATATTTGAAAATGTGTATAAAAGAAACACTGCAAAAATACAATAAATCATCCTGGAATAAGCACCCTAGTTATTTTGTTCCTGTGGATATTTCTGTTAATTAAATGTCTTCAGATCTTCAAAAATCGTATTTATTTTCAAAGTAAAAGGCAAAACTTAAAAAGATACACATTTTTTGTTATTACTAAATGTTCTTCAAGTCGTTCAAAAACATAGACCTCACTTTTGAAAAAAAAAAATAATAAACTGTGAATATATCGATATATATATATTAGTAAGGCTCAAAAAATGGCCTTTCTTTAAATACAGCAAGTTATGCCTTTATGCTATTTTGTTGACTTGGAGGTTTGTATTTTTAGCGCATATTTAGACCTTTTAATATATATGTATTTCGGTGCAAGTATTGACAATCAAAAAATCGAACTATAATATGATTCAGTCTCTGTCGTTGTTAAGTATCTTATAGAGAACCTTCATAATATGGGTCTCAATTTTGAAAAGAAAAAAAAAAGATATATTTGTATGGCTCTTAGAAGGGCCTTTTTTTGTAACTGCTGAAATTCAGTATTTTTTGCCAGCATATCCCACTCCACTGTATTTCATCCAACGAAAATACGTTTCAAATTTAAAAGTATGCACAGTCTCCCACATTACTGATTGATGATAAACAACTTTATATTATAAAGCTCTAACATGAAAAAAAAACAATTGTATGGCCCTGAAAATGGCCTTTAGTTATACAGAGAAATCCAGCATTTTATGCATGCGGTTCTAAATCCGAAGCATATCTTAAACCTAACAGGCGTCTCGTCAAATTAACCGTTAATCTTTTATTCGGAAACATAAAGTATGCTGTGATAAAGTTTGAAGTTAAAAATTCGAGGACAGCAGCGAGAAATATGGAAGCAAGAGGGGATACACATAATGCCCTTCTACGTGAGAAACGACTATTTGTCAAAAGCCTGTGAATGCGACCGACTGGAAAGAGTGTACCCGCTCTTGTCGATCTCGATTGTTTCCGAATTTTAACTGTCATATTCACTAAATGACGAGGCAGGCTAGACGAGGATTCAAGTTAGAATAAGAGTTGTGAAGGCTCGAAATGTCGGCAGCTCCCGGAACGAATGTCTGCACGCTGGAGAGTTGGAGACGGAAATGAGAGGAAGAAGTTGAGGAAAGGGTATTTATGCGGGGTGTCTGCCGGAGCAGCCAATCCGAAGAAAGGAGGGCGGGGCAAGCCCGCAGAAGAAGAAAATTAGTTTAAGTCTAAAAATATGGAATTCAAGATCAACAAGATCGAAGTAAACAGCTAAGGGCGGCAAAGCGAAAAAAAAGGCTCTTTTCAGGTACCACACATTAAAAACATTGCAAACATTAAGATGTATAAAATATTTAACTAAGCATGTGTCATTTCGTCTACATCTCAATATATGAATGTATTTTTTGTAGAAATCTTTAAATGGGCACTTCCATTCTTTAAGTGTTGAAGTTTATGTTAGACATCAGAATTTGGAAACAATTTTATTTGTAATTACGAAAAAGCTATATTTCATGCATCTAATAAACAGATTTTTTTAAACCAAAATTTTGGTCTTTGGAAATAATAATGAAGTGGTTTTATACACATACCTCTGCTTAGAAATGTTATTTACAAAATTTTTTATAATATTTGAAAATGTGTATAAAAGAAACACTGCAAAAATACAATAAATCATCCTGGAATAAGCACCCTAGTTATTTTGTTACTGTGGATATTTCTGTTAATTAAATGTCTTTAGATCTTCAAAAATCGTATTTATTTTCAAAGTAAAAGGCAAAACTTAAAAAGATACACATTTTTTGTTATTACTAAATGTTCTTCAAGTCGTTCAAAAAGATAGACCTCACTTTTGAAAAAAAAAAAAATAATAAACTGTGAATATATCGATATATATATATTAGTAAGGCTCAAAAAATGGCCTTTCTTTAAATACAGCAAGTTATGCCTTTATGCTATTTTGTTGACTTGGAGGTTTGTATTTTTAGCGCATATTTAGACCTTTTAATATATATGTATTTCGGTGCAAGTATTGACAATCAAAAAATCGAACTATAATATGATTCAGTCTCTGTCGTTGTTAAGTATCTTATAGAGAACCTTCATAATATGGGTCTCAATTTTGAAAAGAAAAAAAAAGATATATTTGTATGGCCCTGAGAAGGGCCTTTTTTTGTAACTGCTGAAATTCAGTATTTTTTGCCAGCATATCCCACTCCACTGTATTTCATCCAACGAAAATACGTTTCAAATTTAAAAGTATGCACAGTCTCCCACATTACTGATTGATGATAAACAACTTTATATTATAAAGCTCTAACATGAAAAAAAAAACAATTGTATGGCCCTGAAAAGGGCCTTTAGTTATACAGAGAAATCCAGCATTTTATGCATGCGGTTCTAAATCCGAAGCATATCTTAAACCTAACAGGCGTCTCGTCAAATTAACCGTTAATCTTTTATTCGGAAACATAAAGTATGCTGTGATAAAGTTTGAAGTTAAAAATTCGAGGACAGCAGCGAGAAATATGGAAGCAAGAGGGGATACACATAATGCCCTTCTACGTGAGAAACGACTATTTGTCAAAAGCCTGTGAATGCGACCGACTGGAAAGAGTGTACCCGCTCTTGTCGATCTCGATTGTTTCCGAATTTTAACTGTCATATTCACTAAATGACGAGGCAGGCTAGACGAGGATTCAAGTTAGAATAAGAGTTGTGAAGGCTCGAAATGTCGGCAGCTCCCGGAACGAATGTCTGCACGCTGGAGAGTTGGAGACGGAAATGAGAGGAACTTGAACTTGAACTTGAAGAGGCATGAGATGGACTCCCTAGTTGATGATCAACTCCACGTCCGGGCTATGAGTTGTTGACTAGCACATCTTAAGGTATGCCTGCGAAAAAAGATTAGGTGCAGAACAAGTTCTGCAGAAAGGAAGTCTAACCGTAGTGCAAGCACTACATACGAAAGAAGACTAAGAATGTCGGCAGCTCCCGGAGCACGTCTAGCACGCCGTTGAGCTTTAGACGGAAATGAGAGGAAGAGGTCGAGGAAAGTGTATTTACGCGGGGTGGCTGCCGGAGCAGCCAATCCGTGAGAAGTAGGGCGGGGCAAGCCCGCGATAGAGGAAATAGAGAAAAAGTCTAGAATTAAGTAGTTCAAGTTCAACAAGAACTTGGTAAAAGCTATGGCGGCAAAGCGAAGTAAAAAAAAGGCACATTACAAAACAAAGGCACTTATCAGGAACCACACATTTTAAAAATTACTAACTTAAAATAATAAACACTATGAGAAATTAAGAGTTAAGGATTAATACATTACATAAATTAGCTAAGGTGTGTCATTTCGTTGACATCTTTTCAATTTTTTTTTTTTCCATAATTTTCAATGATATGAAATAAATTACAATAGCAATTAAAAAAGATAAAAAATATTAACAAATTATTTACAGTTATTAGCTAACAACTCACTAAAAGTTATAAGTTTTGAGATTGGATCTTTTTGTAATTTAATTTTCTCGTAGACGCTGTTGAGTTTTTGGGGAATTTCGTCAAAAGATTTGACTTGATGTTCGGATTTTATGGCTTGTAAAATTTCAAAAATCGAAGAAACATTATTTGTTAATTCTTGGAGCTCGTAAAGCTGCTGAGTTGGAGGACTAGGTTTAGAATTAATTTTAGGATTAGTAGCAGAATTTTGATTAATTTTAGGTTGGGGTTTACTTTCTGGTTTAGCAGTTATTTGAGCATAGCTTTTGCGAAATTGGGGTTTAACAGGATATTTAGAGCAACCTTTATAGTTAGAGGGATGATCTAGATTACAATTTGAGCATTTAGGGGGCGGTTTAGGACCGTCTTTTATAAGTTTAATTTTGCAATCACTGGAAAGGTGGTCGCCACTACAACCAACGCATTTCGGATTGTTAAAGCATTGCGAACTTACATGGTTGAATTGCTGGCAACGAAAGCATTGCACAGCTTTCCTGGCAGGTCTGAATTTTTCAATATTAACCCTAAGATGGAATAGATTATGAATATTAAGGATATCAAGAGTATTGCTTTTTTTGGGGAGTTCAACCAAATAAAGTGGAAGGGTTTTGCCATCGCGTTTACTTTTTATTTGCGTTATTTTAGTGGCTGAAAAGCCCTTATTTTCGAGTTCAGTTTGTATGTCATCCATATAGACGTTATTTTTCGGAAGGCCTCTAATTACGACTTTGAATATAGCTTCTCTATCAGAGACAAGATAATGCGGGACATTAATACTTTTTAGGTGCTCATGGAGAGCCAATTTATCTTCAATACTATCGGGAATAATTTTTAAATAATTACCGGCCAATTTGGCCAAGAAGTTAAGTTTCAGATTTGAGCTAAGTTGTTCAATGAGTTGAAGGCTATTAATATTTCGATTATCTATCATAATAGGTTTAGGTTTTTTTAATTTAGTTTCACTAAGAATAGTATCTTTAGCGGTTAATTGATCATTAGTAGTTAATTCACTGCAGTTAGAAGCTGAATCCATGTCGATGACACTGTTATTATCAGTAGTTAAACTATTTAATGGACTGTTAGGTCTAGATATATTATTAATCTCAGCAGCATTACTAAGCAATTTTTTCCTACGCTTTTTCCTACTAACGGGGATAAAGCCCTCATCAGCGTCATTGGAAATACTAGTTTTAGAATCAATATCATTACTATTACCATAATAAGGTTTAGAATTATTTTTAGCATTAGAATTATTTTTAGCACTAGGCAAGACGTAATCTAATAATTTAAGTGGATCCGGTTTGAGGATATCAGAAGGATTAAAGCAAGAAATAGAAAGGGAAGATGTGCCCGACATACCATTGCCCGGCGATGATGCGACGGGCTCGCCGGCCCAAGAACTTGGATTCATCCGTCAGCAGAATAGCTATCGGGCAGGTGCTTACACACACGCTCTCATGAGAGGAAGAAGTTGAGGAAAGGGTATTTATGCGGGGTGTCTCCCGGAGCAGCCAATCCGAAGAAAGGAGGGCGGGGCAAGCCCACAGAAGAAGAAAATTAGTTTAAGTCTAAAAATATGGAATTCAAGATCAACAAGATCGAAGTAAACAGCTAAGGGCGGCAAAGCGAAAAAAAGGCTCTTTTCAGGTACCACACATTAAAAACATTGCAAACATTAAGATGTATAAAATATTTAACTAAGCATGTGTCATTTCGTCTACATCTCAATATATGAATGTATTTTTTGTAGAAATCTTTAAATGGGCACTTCCATTCTTTAAGTGTTGAAGTTTATGTTAGACATCAAAATTTGGAAACAATTTTATTTGTAATTACGAAAAAGCTATATTTCATGCATCTAATAAACAGATTTTTTTAAACCAAAATTTTGGTCTTTGGAAATAATAATGAAGTGGTTTTATACACATACCTCTGCTTAGAAATGTTATTTACAAAATTTTTTATAATATTTGAAAATGTGTATAAAAGAAACACTGCAAAAATACAATAAATCATCCTGGAATAAGCACCCTAGTTATTTTGTTGCTGTGGATATTTCTGTTAATTAAATGTCTTTAGATCTTCAAAAATCGTATTTATTTTCAAAGTAAAAGGCAAAACTTAAAAAGATACACATTTTTTGTTATTACTAAATGTTCTTCAAGTCGTTCAAAAACATAGAATTCACTTTTGAAAAAAAAAAAAAAAAAATAAACTGTGAATATATCTATATATATATATATATGTAAGGTTCAAAAAATGGCCTTTCTTTAAATACAGCAAGTTATGCCTTTATGCTATTTTGTTGACTTGGAGGTTTGTATTTTTAGCGCATATTTAGACCTTTTAATATATATGTATTTCGGTGCAAATATTGACAATCAAAAAATCGAACTATAATATGATTCAGTCTCTGTCGTTGTTAAGTATCTTATAGAGAACCTTCATAATATGGGTCTCAATTTTGAAAAGAAAAAAAAATATATTTGTATGGCCCTGAGAAGGGCCTTTTTTTGTAACTGCTGAAATTCAGTATTTTTTGCCAGCATATCCCACTCCACAGTATTTCACCCACCGAAAATACGTTTCAAATTTAAAAGTATGCACAGTCTCCCACATTACTGATTGATGATAAACAACTTTATATTATAAAGCTCTAATATGAAAAAAAAACAATTGTATGGCCCTGAAAAGGGCCTTTAGTTATACAGAGAAATCCAGCATTTTATGCATGCGGTTCTAAATCCGAAGCATATCTTAAACCTAACAGGCGTCTCGTCAAATTAACCGTTAATCTTTTATTCGGAAACATAAAGTATGCTGTGATAAAGTTTGAAGTTAAAAATTCGAGGACAGCAGCGAGAAATATGGAAGCAAGAGGGGATACACATAATGCCCTTCTACGTGAGAAACGACTATTTGTCAAAAGCCTGTGAATGCGACCGACTGGAAAGAGTGTACCCGCTCTTGTCGATCTCGATTGTTTCCGAATTTTAACTGTCATATTCACTAAATGACGAGGCAGGCTAGACGAGGATTCAATTTAGAATAAGAGTTTTGAAGGCTCGAAATGTCGGCAGCTCCCGGAACGAATGTCTGCACGCTGGAGAGTTGGAGTCGGAAATGAGAGGAAGAAGTTGAGGAAAGGGTATTTATGCGGGGTGTCTGCCGGAGCAGCCAATCCGAAGAAAGGAGGGCGGGGCAAGCCCGCAGAAGAAGAAAATTAGTTTAAGTCTAAAAATATGGAATTCAAGATCAACAAGATAGAAGTAAACAGCTAAGGGCGGCAATGCGAAAAAAAAGGCTCTTTTCAGGTACCACACATTAAAAACATTGCAAACATTAAGATGTATAAAATATTTAACTAAGCATGTGTCATTTCGTCTACATCTCAATATATGAATGTATTTTTTGTAGAAATATTTAAATGGGCACTTCCATTCTTTAAGTGTTGAAGTTTATGTTAGACATCAGAATTTGGAAACAATTTTATTTGTAATTACGAAAAAGCTATATTTCATGCATCTAATAAACAGATTTTTTTAAACCAAAATTTTGGTCTTTGGAAATAATAATGAAGTGGTTTTATACACATACCTCTGCTTAGAAATGTTATTTACAATATTTTTCATAATATTTGAAAATGTGCATAAAAGAAACACTGCAAAAATACAATAAATCATCCTGGAATAAGCACCCTAGTTATTTTGTTGCTGTGGATATTTCTGTTAATTAAATGTCTTTAGATCTTCAAAAATCGTATTTATTTGCAAAGTAAAAGGCAAAACTTAAAAAGATACACATTTTTTGTTATTACTAAATGTTCTTCAAGTCGTTCAAAAACATAGACCTCACTTTTGAAAAAAAAAAAAATAAACTGTGAATATATCTATATATATATATATTAGTAAGGTTCAAAAAATGGCCTTTCTTTAAATACAGCAAGTTATGCCTTTATGCTATTTTGTTGACTTGGAGGTTTGTATTTTTAGCGCATATTTAGACCTTTTAATATATATGTATTTCGGTGCAAGTATTGACAATCAAAAAATCGAACTATAATATGATTCAGTCTCTGTCGTTGTTAAGTATCTTATAGAGAACCTTCATAATATGGGTCTCAATTTTGAAAAGAAAAAAAAGATATATTTGTATGGCCCTGAGAAGGGCCTTTTTTTGTAACTGCTGAAATTCAGTATTTTTTGCCAGCATATCCCACTCCACAGTATTTCATCCACCGAAAATACGTTTCAAATTTAAAAGTATGCACAGTCTCCCACATTACTGATTGATGATAAACAACTTTATATTATAAAGCTCTAATATGAAAAAAAAACAATTGTATGGCCCTGAAAAGGGCCTTTAGTTATACAGAGAAATCCAGCATTTTATGCATGCGGTTCTAAATCCGAAGCATATCTTAAACCTAACAGGCGTCTCGTCAAATTAACCGTTAATCTTTTATTCGGAAACATAAAGTATGCTGTGATAAAGTTTGAAGTTAAAAATTCGAGGACAGCAGCGAGAAATATGGAAGCAAGAGGGGATACACATAATGCCCTTCTACGTGAGAAACGACTATTTGTCAAAAGCCTGTGAATGCGACCGACTGGAAAGAGTGTACCCGCTCTTGTCGATCTCGATTGTTTCCGAATTTTAACTGTCATATTCACTAAATGACGAGGCAGGCTAGACGAGGATTCAAGTTAGAATAAAAGATGTGAAGGCTCGAAATGTCGGCAGCTCCCGGAACGAATGTCTGCACGCTGGAGAGTTGTAGACGGAAATGAGAGGAAGAAGTTGAGGAAAGGGTATTTATGCGGGGTGTCTGCCGGAGCAGCCAATCCGAAGAAAGGAGGGCGGGGCAAGCCCGCAGAAGAAGAAAATTAGTTTAAGTCTAAAAATCAGACAGACGACAGACTCTTTTTTCTCGTCCGTGCGTTCTTGGAAGGAGGACGTGTTACTCCCGCCTCCTATTATCACCGCGTTTTCTACTCAGTGTGTGTTTTTTCGCCATGGCTGCGGCCGGGGTGTCGGCCTTCAACGTTAAAGCTGAGCATCTTCACGTGGAAGTTGTTGCCGGGAGATGTTTACTCGCCGCTTTCAGTGAGGACTATCCTTACCTCTCAAATCATGAACTGCATGATGTCATCACGGAAGTGTTACATAATATCGACCAGGAAATTAATTCCGTTCGTACTCATCCGGAATTTGCAGTAGATGGCTCAACAGTATTTAGTGGGGTAAGAGCACATTGTGTTTTCTATCTACAATTTACTGATTATCTTGTTAAGCCTGATAATGCTAATTTTGCTAACAAAATTATGATTAGATATTTTGACTATCTTAACGGTGATCAAATTGGAAAATTGCACGCTATACAGGGTCTTAGCTACTCTATTATTAACTCTCGCCCTAATAAACGTAAATATACAGATCCAGACATCTCCATTCCTACCAAAAATAAATTTGCTATCTTAAATTCTGAAAATATTGACAACCCTGATAATGATACCGAAATGGCTGCAAGCAGCGAGTCTGAGGAAAAAAATAAATTCCATCCTTTCTATATTCAATTTGAGGATATTTCCCATATTACCATAACTACTGAAATTGTTGCTCTTGATACTGATAACAAACCAATCATCAAATTATCTGGTGACCTTCTTAAAGTCACACCAAAAAATGAAACGCACTTTAGAATTATTCAAAACTACCTAACCAATAAAAACTTAAAATTTACAACTCTAAACCCGGAAGAACAGCGCCCCAAAAAAATATGTATTAGAGGAATCCCCCCCTATACTGACCCCCAAATAATTATAGAAGAGTTAGCTAAACTTAACTTCAAAGCAACCAGAGCAGCTATGCTTAAAAATCGCATAACCGGTAAAGGAATGCCCCTTTATATGGTAAATGTCCTCCCCCAGAAAGATTTCGAAAAAATTTACGAAATTAACGAAATTTGTAACATAAGTGTTAAAGTTGAACACTTTAAAAACAATAATAATCCTAAACAATGTTACAGATGTCAGAAATTCGGCCATGCCAGTGAGGTGTGTAATCTCACGCCTCACTGCGTTAAATGTGCTGGCGAACATCTGAGTCGTGATTGTAATCAAAAAGGCAGGATTACTCCTACCTGCGCCAACTGTAAGGGCCAGCATCCTGCTTCTTACCGAGGATGTCCAAAAAACTCCAATAAATTATCCCCCAAAAACATTTCTAAATCAAACTTAAATCAAAATATTCAAAAACCTAATTATTACTCTGATTTTATAAAAGCTCTTCAACCTTACAACTATAATAAAAAACCCACTAGCAACTTAACCACCCCAAATGAAATCCCAGATAAACCCGTCAATCAAGGGATTACTCAGGATGCCTCAGATACGGAATTTCCTCCTCTTGTTAACCCTTCAACCAGTAACGGAACTAATCCTCTTACCACACCCCCCATTCAATCTGATCTCCAAACCTCTTTCTCTGATATTTTTACTACCATAACAGATGTTAAAGAAATGTTTCACCTGACAAACCTGCTAAAATGTATCACCAACATAACAAAAAGGTTCAAAGATTGCAATGACCCATTTGGGAAAATGTTTATTATTATAGACGAACTTCAGTCTTTTGCAAAGGAGCTTAATCTTAACCATAATGAATAATCCTAACAATAGCTCTTCTTCCCTTCTTATTCTCACCTGGAATTGCAACGGGTTGCAATCCAGGATTAACGAACTCCGTTCTTTCATTTCTAATAACCCCCACTTTGACATTCTTCTCTTACAGGAAACACACAGAATAACCCACAGCATTAACATTTCTGGATACAAACATTATCACACACCGCGTGCCGACTCCGATAGGCATGGCGGCACCGCGGTTTACATAAAACACTATATTCCTCATTACACTACACAACACACACCCCTTCCTGGCGTTGATTACACAAGCATAATTATTAATTTACCTAACTACAAAATTAACTTTACATCTTTATACGCCAGGCATGTCAGACCTTATCCGGTCAATGACATATCACACATTATTTCTCAACACCATCACACTTTCATTGCAGGTGACTTCAATGCTCAAAGTAGACGGTGGAATTGCCGCACTACTTCCTGCAATGGAAGTGCCTTACACAACTTAATAATAATAACCTTAACTTACATGCAACCAATACACCTACACACATTCCAGGATATCACAGACACCACCCTTCTATTATTGACCTTGCTATCACTAAAAATTTACCCTTTCCCATAACTACTAACGTAATTAATGACCTAAGTTCCGACCATCTTCCAGTTTCTTTTAAAATAGACTTAATTAACCCTCTCTCTCCACCTCACTCCTTTTCAGTTGACTGGAAAAAATTTAAAAATATTCTTAATGACTCAAATATTGTGTATCCTGATATTTCTACTAACAATGATATTGATAATGCTGTTACTAACTTTGATAATATAATTAATAATGCCATTAAATCTGCTACTTATCCTACTTTTAAAAATAACAATTCTTACTTTATGCCTAATTATATTCGTAACTTCTGCAATCAACGTAATAACCTCCGGCGGCTTTATCAGTCCACCCGGGATCCCACCCTTAAAACTTCCATTAATAGACTTAATAATAAAATCAAATCCCTTATTCAAAAAGATAGAAATAAAAATTGGTCCAAATTCCTTGAAAGCCTTACTTGCGAGGATAATTCTCTCTGGCGTATTAAAAAGAAACTGAACAATAACTTTACCCCCATCCCCCCTTTAACTGTCAATAATACTACAGCTTATACGGACGAGGAGAAGGCAGAATGTCTTGCCAACTCCTATGAGACCCAGTTCTCACCTAATCCCTTCCTCGCAAGTCAAGCACATCTTAATCTTGTCAATGATACTGTCAATCAATATCTCTCTACCCCACCCACCCCTCTCCCTAGCATTCAACCATATGTTATAGATAATATCATTCAGAAACTTAAAAATAGAAAATCCCCGGGGTACGATGGCATCTCTAACTATGCTCTCAAACAACTACCTATCAATTGTATTCAATATATTACTGATCTAACTAACTCTATTCTTAAAAACTGCTACTTTCCCAAACCTTGGAAAACTTCTATAATAGCTCCTATACCTAAACCCTGCTCTAACCTTAACGATCCCACTAATTACCGCCCTATTAGTCTTCTTTCTTCTCTCAGTAAAGTCATCGAACGCGTCATTAGATTGCATCTCCAGGAATTCACTCATGCTAACAACATTTTAATGCCGGAGCAATTCGGCTTTAGAGTCAAGCACTCCACCCAACACCAACTTCTTCGTGTGGTAGAATTCCTTACGGAAAACTTCAACGCTAAGAAACCCACTGCCGCTGTCTTATTGGACATCGCCAAGGCATTCGACAAAGTCTGGCACGAGGGCCTCATATACAAATTAATTCGGCTTAATTTCCCGTCCGGACTTATACATTTGATACACTCTTACCTTGGCGATCGTAACTTCTACGTCCGCATTAACAACACCTTATCTACACTACATTTTATACTTTGCGGGATAATCCAAGGTTCAATCCTTGGCCCCTTCCTCTTCAACATTTATTTTAATGACATTCCACGCACACTCCTTACATTCCTCGCACTTTACGCGGATGACACTGCAATTTGCGGCACTGCTTGGAACACACTCACACTATACAGATATCTCCAAGAACACCTAAATTTATTCATGGAATGGTGCAATCTGTGGCGCATTAAAATTAATGAAACCAAAACTAATGCCATATATTTCTCTCGATATTTTCAATATCCCAATAGACTTACTCTTAACAATACTACTCTTGAATGGAAAAACGATGCTAAGTACCTTGGGGTTATCATTGACAAAAGACTTACCTTCCGTAAACATATGATCAATACCCGGGGTAAAGTCGCTGGAATTTCTAAATCCCTCTCCCCCCTTCTCCGTAATCCCAACCTGTCAATCCATAACAAAGTACTCATCTACAACGCATGCATTCTTTCTGTCCTAACATATGCTTCTCCCATCTGGGGCTTCCTGTGTGATTCAAGCATGAAATCCCTTGCCGGCTGTCATATGCGCATCATCAGAAATGGTTCTAGATTCTTGAGCAACAAAACAATCCGTAGAGATCTCAACACCACCTCCCTTCAAAAAAGGATTAAATATTTATCTAACAATTTTTACAATAGCATAAACCTTATCCCCAACGAAATAATCTATGAGCTCCCTGACTAGGATGCTTGCAGCCCTAACAATAGAAAAAGACCCCGATATTCAACCATTGTTGAGGAATAATGTAGCTAAGACTCTACCTCTTTTCATTTCTTTATTTATTTATTATGGTTTTGCCCATATTCTAATTAAAAAAAGAAAAAAAAAACTATATAAAATCGTGTAACTTTATTAACTGTTTGTTAAATTGCTATACAAAAAAAAAAAAAAAAAATACCTAGTATAGCTTATATACTCTGATAACACCTTTGCTATACTGTAAGATTAAAATTAAACTAAAAAAATAAATAAATAAATAAATGTGTGGCAATGAATTGGGCCTTTGTTTTGTGGGGAGGGACTACCTTCGCTTTCTTACCTTTTTCGTCTTGCATGCGATGATTTCTGAACAGTGAACTACTATCTTTAGACTCTCTATAATTTTATTTAAACTCTACCTTAATGTATTTTTAATATTTTTATAGTCTTAGTATTTTAAATTTTTTATACTTAACTATCATCTTTTAAATTTCTCTGCCAGCGAGCGCAGCACACAGGATCTCCGTACGGTAAAACGGGGAACCAGTGCCGTTGCGTTTGCTGAGCCCTTCAAATTTGCTCTTAAATTTAACTTAGTCTTTTCTTATTTAAATTTATTTTTTAGTTTTTGTTTTTCTTAATTTTATAGTAGACTCGTTCTACTGCTAAACTTTTTTAAGGCTTAACTCACGATGTGCTCTACAGTAACTTATAGACAGGGCGTGGAGTTGCTTCGCAACTGGGAAGCCCCTGTATAATGACTCTTCATGTTCATGTCAAAAATATGGACCTCAAGATCAACAAGATCGAAGTAAACAGCTAAGGGCGGCAAAGCGAAAAAAAGGCTCTTTTCAGGTACCACACATTAAAAACATTGCAAACATTAAGATGTATAAAATATTTAACTAAGCATGTGTCATTTCGTCTACATCTCAATATATGAATGTATTTTTTGTAGAAATCTTTAAATGGGCACTTCCATTCTTTAAGTGTTGAAGTTTATGTTAGACATCAGAATTTGGAAACAATTTTATTTGTAATTACGAAAAAGCTATATTTCATGCATCTAATAAACAGATTTTTTTAAACGAAAATTTTGGTCTTTGGAAATAATAATGAAGTGGTTTTATACACATACCTCTGCTTAGAAATGTTATTTACAAAATTTTTTATAATATTTGAAAATGTGTATAAAAGAAACACTGCAAAAATACAATAAATCATCCTGGAATAAGCACCCTAGTTATTTTGTTACTGTGGATATTTCTGTTAATTAAATGTCTTTAGATCTTCAAAAATCGTATTTATTTTCAAAGTAAAAGGCAAAACTTAAAAAGATACACATTTTTTGTTATTACTAAATGTTCTTCAAGTCGTTTAAAAACATAGACCTCACTTTTGAAAAAAAAAAAAAATAATAAACTGTGAATATATCGATATATATATATTAATAACCCTCAAAAAATGGCCTTTCTTTAAATACAGCAAGTTATGCCTTTATGCTATTTTGTTGACTTGGAGGTTTGTATTTTTAGCGCATATTTAGACCTTTTAATATATATGTATTTCGGTGCAAGTATTGACAATCAAAAAATCGAACTATAATATGATTCAGTCTCTGTCGTTGTTAAGTATCTTATAGAGAACCTTCATAATATGGATCTCAATTTTGAAAAGAAAAAAAAAGATATATTTGTATGGCCCTGAGAAGGGCCTTTTTTTGTAACTGCTGAAATTCAGTATTTTTTGCCAGCATATCCCACTCCACAGTATTTCATCCACCGAGAATACGTTTCAAATTTAAAAGTATGCACAGTCTCCCACATTACTGATTGATGATAAACAACTTTATATTATAAAGCTCTAATATGAAAAAAAAAAACACAATTGTATGGCCCTGAAAAGGGCCTATAGTTATACAGAGAAATCCAGCATTTTATGCATGCGGTTCTAAATCCGAAGCATATCTTAAACCTAACAGGCGTCTCGTCAAATTAACCGTTAATCTTTTATTCGGAAACATAAAGTATGCTGTGATAAAGTTTGAAGTTAAAAATTCGAGGACAGCAGCGAGAAATATGGAAGCAAGATGGGATACACATAATGCCCTTCTACGTGAGAAACGACTATATGTCAAAAGCCTGTGAATGCGACCGACTGGAAAGAGTGTACCCGCTCTTGTCGATCTCGATTGTTTCCGAATTTTAACTGTCATATTCACTAAATGACGAGGCAGGCTAGACGAGGATTCAAGTTAGAATAAGAGATGTGAAGGCTCGAAATTTCGGCAGCTCCCGGAACGAATGTCTGCACGCTGGAGAGTTGGAGACGGAAATGAGAGGAAGAAGTTGAGGAAAGGGTATTTATGCGGGGTGTCTGCCGGAGCAGCCAATCCGAAGAAAGGAGGTCGGGGCAAGCCCGCAGAAGAAGAAAATTAGTTTAAGTCTAAAAATATGGAATTCAAGATCAACAAGATCGAAGTAAACAGCTAAGGGCGGCAAAGCGAAAAAAAAGGCTCTTTTCAGGTACCGCACATTAAAAACATTGCAAACATTAAGATGTATAAAATATTTAACTAAGCATGTGTCATTTCGTCTACATCTCAATATATGAATGTATTTTTTGTAGAAAAATTTAAATGGGCACTTCCATTCTTTAAGTGTTGAAGTTTATGTTAGACATCAGAATTTGGAAACAATTTTATTTGTAATTACGAAAAAGCTATATTTCATGCATCTAATAAACAGATTTTTTTAAACCAAAATTTTGGTCTTTGGAAATAATAATGAAGTGGTTTTATACACATACCTCTGCTTAGAAATGTTATTTACAAAATTTTTTATAATATTTGAAAATGTGTATAAAAGAAACACTGCAAAAATACAATAAATCATCCTGGAATAAGCACCCTAGTTATTTTGTTGCTGTGGATATTTCTGTTAATTAAATGTCTTTAGATCTTCAAAAATCGTATTTATTTTCAAAGTAAAAGGCAAAACTTAAAAAGATACACATTTTTTGTTATTACTAAATGTTCTTCAAGTCGTTAAAAAACATAGACCTCACTTTTGAAAAAAAAAAATATAATAAACTGTGACTATATCTATATATATATATTAGTAAGGTTCAAAAAATGGCCTTTCTTTAAATAGAGCAAGTTATGCCTTTATGCTATTTTGTTGACTTGGAGGTTTGTATTTTTAGCGCATATTTAGACCTTTTAATATATATGTATTTCGGTGCAAGTATTGACAATCAAAAAATCGAACTATAATATGATTCAGTCTCTGTCGTTGTTAAGTGTCTTATAGAGAACCTTCATAATATGGGTCTCAATTTTGAAAAGAAAAAAAAAGACATATTTGTATGGCCCTGAGAAGGGCCTTTTTTTGTAACTGCTGAAATTCAGTATTTTTTGCCAGCATATCCCACTCCACAGTATTTCATCCACCGAAAATACGTTTCAAATTTAAAAGTATGCACAGTCTCCCACATTACTGATTGATGATAAACAACTTTATATTATAAAGCTCTAATATGAAAAAAAAACACAATTGTATGGCCCTGAAAAGGGCCTTTAGTTATACAGAGAAATCCAGCATTTTATGCATGCGGTTCTAAATCCGAAGCATACCTTAAATCTAACAGGCGTCTCGTCAAATTAACCGTTAATCTTTTATTCGGAAACATAAAGTATGCTGTGATAAAGTTTTAAGTTAAAAATTCGAGGACAGCAGCGAGAAATATGGAAGCAAGAGGGGATACACATAATGCCCTTCTACGTGAGAAACGACTATTTGTCAAAAGCCTGTGAATGCGACCGACTGGAAAGAGTGTACCCGCTCTTGTCGATCTCGATTGTTTCCGAATTTTAACTGTCATATTCACTAAATGACGAGGCAGGCTAGACGAGGATTCAACTTAGAATAAGAGATGTGAAGGCTCGAAATGTCGGCAGCTCCCGGAACGAATGTCTGCACGCTGGAGAGTTGGAGACGGAAATGAGAGGAAGAAGTTGAGGAACCCTAGTTATTTTGTTGCTGTGGATATTTCTGTTAATTAAATGTCTTTAGATCTTCAAAAATCGTATTTATTTGCAAAGTAAAAGGCAAAACTTAAAAAGTTACACATTTTTTGTTATTACTAAATGTTCTTCAAGTCGTTCAAAAACATAGACCTCACTTTTGAAAAAAAAAAAAAAATAAACTGTGAATATATCTATATATATATATTAGTAAGGTTCAAAAAATGGCCTTTCTTTAAATACAGCAAGTTATGCCTTTATGCTATTTTGTTGACTTGGAGGTTTGTATTTTTAGCGCATATTTAGACCTTTTAATATATATGTATTTCGGTGCAAGTATTGACAATCAAAAAATCGAACTATAATATGATTCAGTCTCTGTCGTTGTTAAGTATCTTATAGAGAACTTTCATAATATGGGTCTCAATTTTGAAAAGAAAAAAAAAGATATATTTGTATGGCCCTGAGAAGGGCCTTTTTTTGTAACTGCTGAAATTCAGTATTTTTTGCCAGCATATTCCACTCCACAGTATTTCATCCACCGAAAATACGTTTCAAATTTAAAAGTATGCACAGTCTCCCACATTACTGATTGATGATAAACAACTTTATATTATAAAGCTCTAATATGAAAAAAAAACACAATTGTATGGCCCTGAAAAGGGCCTTTAGTTATACAGAGAAATCCAGCATTTTATGCATGCGGTTCTAAATCCGAAGCATACCTTAAATCTAACAGGCGTCTCGTCAAATTAACCGTTAATCTTTTATTCGGAAACATAAAGTATGCTGTGATAAAGTTTGAAGTTAAAAATTCGAGGACAGCAGCGAGAAATATGGAAGCAAGAGGGGATACACATAATGCCCTTCTACGTGAGAAACGACTATTTGTCAAAAGCCTGTGAATGCGACCGACTGGAAAGAGTGTACCCGCTCTTGTCGATCTCGATTGTTTCCGAATTTTAACTGTCATATTCACTAAATGACGAGGCAGGCTACACGAGGATTCAAGTTAGAATAAGAGATGTGAAGGCTCGAAATGTCGGCAGCTCCCGGAACGAATGTCTGCACGCTGGAGAGTTGGAGACGGAAATGAGAGGAAGAAGTTGAGGAAAGGGTATTTATGCGGGGTGTCTGCCGGAGCAGCCAATCCGAAGAAAGGAGGGCGGGGCAAGCCCGCAGAAGAAGAAAATTAGTTTAAGTCTAAAAATATGGAATTCAAGATCAACAAGATCGAAGTAAAGAGCTAAGGGCGGCAAAGCGAAAAAAAAGGCTTTTTTCAGGTACCACACATTAAAAACATTGCAAACATTAAGATGTATAAAATATTTAACTAAGCATGTGTCATTTCGTCTACATCTCAATATATGAATGTATTTTTTGTAGAAATCTTTAAATGGGCACTTCCATTCTTTAAGTGTTGAAGTTTATGTTAGACATCAGAATTTGGAAACAATTTTATTTGTAATTACGAAAAAGCTATATTTCATGCATCTAATAAACAGATTTTTTTAAACCAAAATTTTGGTCTTTGGAAATAATAATGAAGTGGTTTTATACACATACCTCTGCTTAGAAATGTTATTTACAAAATTTTTTATAATATTTGAAAATGTGTATAAAAGAAACACTGCAAAAATACAATAAATCATCCTGGAATAAGCACCCTAGTTATTTTGTTACTGTGGATATTTCTGTTAATTAAATGTCTTTAGATCTTCAAAAATCGTATTTATTTTCAAAGTAAAAGGCAAAACTTAAAAAGATACACATTTTTTGTTATTACTAAATGTTCTTCAAGTCGTTCAAAAACATAGACCTCACTTTTGAAAAAAAAAAAATAATAAACTGTGAATATATCGATATATATATATTAGTAACCCTCAAAAAATGGCCTTTCTTTAAATACAGCAAGTTATGCCTTTATGCTATTTTGTTGACTTGGAGGTTTGTATTTTTAGCGCATATTTAGACCTTTTAATATATATGTATTTCGGTGCAAGTATTGACAATCAAAAAATCGAACTATAATATGATTCAGTCTCTGTCGTTGTTAAGTATCTTATAGAGAACCTTCATAATATGGATCTCAATTTTGAAAAGAAAAAAAAAGATATATTTGTATGGCCCTGAGAAGGGCCTTTTTTTGTAACTGCTGAAATTCAGTATTTTTTGCCAGCATATCCCACTCCACAGTATTTCATCCACCGAGAATACGTTTCAAATTTAAAAGTATGCACAGTCTCCCACATTACTGATTGATGATAAACAACTTTATATTATAAAGCTCTAATATGAAAAAAAAAACACAATTGTATGGCCCTGAAAAGGGCCTATAGTTATACAGAGAAATCCAGCATTTTATGCATGCGGTTCTAAATCCGAAGCATATCTTAAACCTAACAGGCGTCTCGTCAAATTAACCGTTAATCTTTTATTCGGAAACATAAAGTATGCTGTGATAAAGTTTGAAGTTAAAAATTCGAGGACAGCAGCGAGAAATATGGAAGCAAGATGGGATACACATAATGCCCTTCTACGTGAGAAACGACTATATGTCAAAAGCCTGTGAATGCGACCGACTGGAAAGAGTGTACCCGCTCTTGTCGATCTCGATTGTTTCCGAATTTTAACTGTCATATTCACTAAATGACGAGGCAGGCTAGACGAGGATTCAAGTTAGAATAAGAGATGTGAAGGCTCGAAATTTCGGCAGCTCCCGGAACGAATGTCTGCACGCTGGAGAGTTGGAGACGGAAATGAGAGGAAGAAGTTGAGGAAAGGGTATTTATGCGGGGTGTCTGCCGGAGCAGCCAATCCGAAGAAAGGAGGTCGGGGCAAGCCCGCAGAAGAAGAAAATTAGTTTAAGTCTAAAAATATGGAATTCAAGATCAACAAGATCGAAGTAAACAGCTAAGGGCGGCAAAGCGAAAAAAAAGGCTCTTTTCAGGTACCGCACATTAAAAACATTGCAAACATTAAGATGTATAAAATATTTAACTAAGCATGTGTCATTTCGTCTACATCTCAATATATGAATGTATTTTTTGTAGAAAAATTTAAATGGGCACTTCCATTCTTTAAGTGTTGAAGTTTATGTTAGACATCAGAATTTGGAAACAATTTTATTTGTAATTACGAAAAAGCTATATTTCATGCATCTAATAAACAGATTTTTTTAAACCAAAATTTTGGTCTTTGGAAATAATAATGAAGTGGTTTTATACACATACCTCTGCTTAGAAATGTTATTTACAAAATTTTTTATAATATTTGAAAATGTGTATAAAAGAAACACTGCAAAAATACAATAAATCATCCTGGAATAAGCACCCTAGTTATTTTGTTGCTGTGGATATTTCTGTTAATTAAATGTCTTTAGATCTTCAAAAATCGTATTTATTTTCAAAGTAAAAGGCAAAACTTAAAAAGATACACATTTTTTGTTATTACTAAATGTTCTTCAAGTCGTTAAAAAACATAGACCTCACTTTTGAAAAAAAAAAAATATAATAAACTGTGACTATATCTATATATATATATTAGTAAGGTTCAAAAAATGGCCTTTCTTTAAATAGAGCAAGTTATGTCTTTATGCTATTTTGTTGACTTGGAGGTTTGTATTTTTAGCGCATATTTAGACCTTTTAATATATATGTATTTCGGTGCAAGTATTGACAATCAAAAAATCGAACTATAATATGATTCAGTCTCTGTCGTTGTTAAGTATCTTATAGAGAACCTTCATAATATGGGTCTCAATTTTGAAAAGAAAAAAAAAGACATATTTGTATGGCCCTGAGAAGGGCCTTTTTTTGTAACTGCTGAAATTCAGTATTTTTTGCCAGCATATCCCACTCCACAGTATTTCATCCACCGAAAATACGTTTCAAATTTAAAAGTATGCACAGTCTCCCACATTACTGATTGATGATAAACAACTTTATATTATAAAGCTCTAATATGAAAAAAAAACACAATTGTATGGCCCTGAAAAGGGCCTTTAGTTATACAGAGAAATCCAGCATTTTATGCATGCGGTTCTAAATCCGAAGCATACCTTAAATCTAACAGGCGTCTCGTCAAATTAACCGTTAATCTTTTATTCGGAAACATAAAGTATGCTGTGATAAAGTTTGAAGTTAAAAATTCGAGGACAGCAGCGAGAAATATGGAAGCAAGAGGGGATACACATAATGCCCTTCTACGTGAGAAACGACTATTTGTCAAAAGCCTGTGAATGCGACCGACTGGAAAGAGTGTACCCGCTCTTGTCGATCTCGATTGTTTCCGAATTTTAACTGTCATATTCACTAAATGACGAGGCAGGCTAGACGAGGATTCAACTTAGAATAAGAGATGTGAAGGCTCGAAATGTCGGCAGCTCCCGGAACGAATGTCTGCACGCTGGAGAGTTGGAGACGGAAATGAGAGGAAGAAGTTGAGGAACCCTAGTTATTTTGTTGCTGTGGATATTTCTGTTAATTAAATGTCTTTAGATCTTCAAAAATCGTATTTATTTGCAAAGTAAAAGGCAAAACTTAAAAAGTTACACATTTTTTGTTATTACTAAATGTTCTTCAAGTCGTTCAAAAACATAGACCTCACTTTTGAAAAAAAAAAAAATAATAAACTGTGAATATATCTATATATATATATTAGTAAGGTTCAAAAAATGGCCTTTCTTTAAATACAGCAAGTTATGCCTTTATGCTATTTTGTTGACTTGGAGGTTTGTATTTTTAGCGCATATTTAGACCTTTTAATATATATGTATTTCGGTGCAAGTATTGACAATCAAAAAATCGAACTATAATATGATTCAGTCTCTGTCGTTGTTAAGTATCTTATAGAGAACTTTCATAATATGGGTCTCAATTTTGAAAAGAAAAAAAAAGATATATTTGTATGGCCCTGAGAAGGGCCTTTTTTTGTAACTGCTGAAATTCAGTATTTTTTGCCAGCATATTCCACTCCACAGTATTTCATCCACCGAAAATACGTTTCAAATTTAAAAGTATGCACAGTCTCCCACATTACTGATTGTTGATAAACAACTTTATATTATAAAGCTCTAATATGAAAAAAAAACACAATTGTATGGCCCTGAAAAGGGCCTTTAGTTATACAGAGAAATCCAGCATTTTATGCATGCGGTTATAAATCCGAAGCATACCTTAAATCTAACAGGCGTCTCGTCAAATTAACCGTTAATCTTTTATTCGGAAACATAAAGTATGCTGTGATAAAGTTTGAAGTTAAAAATTCGAGGACAGCAGCGAGAAATATGGAAGCAAGAGGGGATACACATAATGCCCTTCTACGTGAGAAACGACTATTTGTCAAAAGCCTGTGAATGCGACCGACTGGAAAGAGTGTACCCGCTCTTGTCGATCTCGATTGTTTCCGAATTTTAACTGTCATATTCACTAAATGACGAGGCAGGCTACACGAGGATTCAAGTTAGAATAAGAGATGTGAAGGCTCGAAATGTCGGCAGCTCCCGGAACGAATGTCTGCACGCTGGAGAGTTGGAGACGGAAATGAGAGGAAGAAGTTGAGGAAAGGGTATTTATGCGGGGTGTCTGCCGGAGCAGCCAATCCGAAGAAAGGAGGGCGGGGCAAGCCCGCAGAAGAAGAAAATTAGTTTAAGTCTAAAAATATGGAATTCAAGATCAACAAGATCGAAGTAAAGAGCTAAGGGCGGCAAAGCGAAAAAAAAGGCTTTTTTCAGGTACCACACATTAAAAACATTGCAAACATTAAGATGTATAAAATATTTAACTAAGCATGTGTCATTTCGTCTACATCTCAATATATGAATGTATTTTTTGGAGAAATCTTTAAATGGGCACTTCCATTCTTTAAGTGTTGAAGTTTATGTTAGACATCAGAATTTGGAAACAATTTTATTTGTAATTACGAAAAAGCTATATTTCATGCATCTAATAAACAGATTTTTTTAAACCAAAATTTTGGTCTTTGGAAATAATAATGAAGTGGTTTTATACACATACCTCTGCTTAGAAATGTTATTTACAAAATTTTTTATAATATTTGAAAATGTGTATAAAAGAAACACTGCAAAAATACAATAAATCATCCTGGAATAAGCACCCTAGTTATTTTGTTGCTGTGGATATTTCTGTTAATTAAATGTCTTTAGATCTTCAAAAATCGTATTTATTTGCAAAGCAAAAGGCAAAACTTAAAAAGATACACATTTTTTGTTATTACTAAATTTTCTTCAAGTCGTTCAAAAACATAGACCTCACTTTTGAAAAAAAAAAAAATAATAAACTGTGAATATATCTATATATATATTAGTAAGGTTCAAAAAATGGCCTTTCTTTAAATAGAGCAAGTTATGCCTTTATGCTATTTTGTTGACTTGGAGGTTTGTATTTTTAGCGCATATTTAGACCTTTTAATATATATGTATTTCGGTGCAAGTATTGACAATCAAAAAATCGAACTATAATATGATTCAGTCTCTGTCGTTGTTAAGTATCTTATAGAGAACCTTCATAATATGGGTCTCAATTTTGAAAAGAAAAAAAAGATATATTTGTATGGCCCCGAGAAGGGCCTTTTTTTGTAACTGCTGAAATTCAGTATTTTTTGCCAGCATATCCCACTCTACAGTATTTCATCCACCGAAAATACGTTTCAAATTTAAAAGTATGCACAGTCTCCCACATTACTGATTGATGATAAACAACTTTATATTATAAAGCTCTAATATGAAAAAAAAACACAATTGTATGGCCCTGAAAAGGGCCTTTAGTTATACAGAGAAATCCAGCATTTTATGCATGCGGTTCTAAATCCGAAGCATACCTTAAATCTAACAGGCGTCTCGTCAAATTAACCGTTAATCTTTTATTCGGAAACATAAAGTATGCTGTGATAAAGTTTGAAGTTAAAAATTCGAGGACAGCAGCGAGAAATATGGAAGCAAGAGGGGATACACATAATGCCCTTCTACGTGAGAAACGACTATTTGTCAAAAGCCTGTGAATGCGACCGACTGGAAAGAGTGTACCCGCTCTTGTCGATCTCGATTGTTTCCGAATTTTAACTGTCATATTCACTAAATGACGAGGCAGGCTAGACGAGGATTCAACTTAGAATAAGAGATGTGAAGGCTCGAAATGTCGGCAGCTCCCGGAACGAATGTCTGGATGCTGGAGAGTTGGAGTCGGGAATGAGAGGAACTTGAACTTGTTGAGGCATGAAGGGACTTCCTAGTTGTCAAACAACTCCACGTCCGGGCTAGGAGTGACTGGTTAGCACATCTTGAGGTACGCCTTCAAAAAAAGAGTAGGTGCAGAATAATTCTGCAGGAAGAAAGTCTAGCCGTAGTGCAAGCACTACATATGATAGAAGACTATAGAATGTCGGCAGCTCCCGGAGCGCATCTGCACGCCGTTGAGCTGGAGACGGAAATGAGAGTAAGTGGTTGAGGAAAGTGTATTTACGCGGGGTGGCGGCCGGAGCAGCCAATCCGTGAGAAGTAGGGCGGGGCAAGCCCGCGATAGAGGAAAAAAAGAAAAGTCTAGAGATAAGTAATTCAAGTTCAAAAGAACGGGGTAAAAGCTAAGGCGGCAAAGCGAAATCAAAACAAAGGCACTTTCAGGAACCACATATTTTAAAATTACTAAATTAAATAATAAAAACACTACAAATAATAAAAGTTAAATAAAAGATAAGTTACAATAATTAAGATAATTAACTACAGTGTGTCATTTCGTTGACATCTTTTCATTTTTTTTTCCAATTTTTCATTTAGATAACAGATTAACATAATAATTAAAAGATAAGTAACAATTAACAAGTTATTTAGAGTTATTGTTAGAGTTCACTAATAATTCACTGAAAGTTAATAATTTGGAAATCGGATCTTTTTTAAATTTAATTTTCTCATAGACGCTGTTGAGTTTTTGGAGAATATCGTCAAAAGATTTGACTTGAAGTTCAGATTTTATAGCTTCTAATATTTCAATGATTGATGAGATATTATTTGATAGCTCATGAAGCTCGTAAAGCTGCAGAGTTGGTGGGTTAGGTTTACTATTAATTTTAGGAATTTTAACTTGATTAGAAATAATTTTAGTCTCAGGTTTATTTTCCGGTTTAGCGGTAATTTGGGCATAAGTTTTACGAAATTGAGGTTTAAGGGGATATTTATTACAACCTTTGTAATTAGAGGGATGTTGGAGATTACAATTTGCACATTTAGGAGGCGGTTTAGGACCGTCTTTAATGAGTTTAATATTACAGTCAGAAGATAAGTGGTCGCCATTGCAACCTACGCATTTAGGATTATTGAAGCATTGAGAACTGACATGATTAAATTGCTGGCAGCGAAAGCACTGCACAGCTTTTTTAGAGGGTCGAAATTTTTCTACGTTAACTCTGAGATGGAAAAGATTACGGATATTGAGAATTTCATAATTTTTACTATTTTTAGGGAGCTCAACCAGATATAACGGAAGAATTATACCATCCCTTTTACTTTTCATTTGCGTAATTTTGTTGGCAGAGAAGCCCTTATTAAGAAGTTCTGTTTGGATGTCATCCATATAAACGTTGTTTTTAGGGAGACCCCTTATAACTATAAGATAATGCGGAACATTAGTTTTTTTGAAGTAATCGTGCATAGCCATTTCATCTTCAAGACTTTCCGGGAGAATTTTAAGATAGTTGCCGGCCAATTTGGCCTCGAATTTAAGTTTAAGATTAGATTTAAGTTGCTCAGTTAATTGGATAGGATTAAGTTGGCGGTTATCGACCATAATAGGATTAGGTTTTTTATCTATTTTAGCATTATTGTTAGTAATTCCACTAACGATAGATTCGCAATCAGATTGCATTTCGATAACATTATCGTTGTCTTTATTTACACAATTTTGCGGGTTGTTAAGCTTAGATATTTTATCATACTCAGCAGCGTTACTTTGTAATTTTTTCCTACGCTTTTTATTTTTAACAGGGATAAAGTCCCCATCAGCGTCTATAGAATTAGTTAGATTAGAGTCATTTTCATTAATTTTACAAGAATCAGATTTAGAATTTAAGTTATGAGTATTAGAAGTACTAGTTTTAGAATCGTTATTATTGATATTACTAGAATAAGGTTTAGAATTAATATTAGCAGCGCTAAGATTAGCTAATTCTAATAAGCTAAGAGGCTTCGGATAGAGTTGACTATCATGATGAAGCAGAGTAGGATCGAAAATTTCATTTTTATCTTTAGCAGCTATTTCGATCATATGCAAATAATTGGGATCGGTCTTCATTTTAACGATCATATCCTCAGGACTAGTGCGCCATAATCTAGCAAAGCCGTTAACAGTTATAGAAGTAGGATCAAAGCAAGAGATAGAAAGGGAAGATGTGCCCGACATACCATTACCCGGCGATGATGCGACGGGCTCGCCGGCCCGAGAACTTGGATTCATCCGTCAGCTAAAAAGCGGTCAGGCAGGTGCTTACACACACGCTCTCGAATGAGAGGAAGAAGTTGAGGAAAGGGTATTTATGCGGGGTGTCTGCCGGAGCAGCCAATCCGAAGAAAGGAAGGCGGGGCAAGCCCGCAGAAGAAGAAAATTAGTTTAAGTCTAAAAATATGGAATTCAAGATCAACAAGATCGAAGTAAACAGCTAAGGGCGGCAAAGCGGAAAAAAAAGGCTCTTTTCAGGTACCACACATTAAAAACATTGCAAACATTAAGATATATAAAATATTTAACTAAGCAAGTGTCATTTCGTCTACATCTCAATATATGAATGTATTTTTTGTAGAAATCTTTAAATGGGCACTTCCATTCTTTAAGTGTTGAAGTTTATGTTAGACATCAGAATTTGGAAACAATTTTATTTGTAATTACGAAAAAGCTATATTTCATGCATCTAATAAACAGATTTTTTTAAACCAAAATTTTGGTCTTTGGAAATAATAATGAAGTGGTTTTATACACATACCTCTGCTTAGAAATGTTATTTACAAAATTTTTTATAATATTTGAAAATGTGTATAAAAGAAACACTGCAAAAATACAATAAATCATCCTGGAATAAGCACCCTAGTTATTTTGTTGCTGTGGATATTTCTGTTAATTAAATGTCTTTAGATCTTCAAAAATCGTATTTATTTTCAAAGTAAAAGGCAAAACTTAAAAAGATACACATTTTTGTTATTACTAAATGTTCTTCAAGTCGTTCAAAAACATAGACCTCACTTTTGAAAAAAAAAAAATAATAAACTGTGAATATATCTATATATATATTAGTAAGGTTCAAAAAATGGCCTTTCTTTAAATACAGCAAGTTATGCCTTTATGCTATTTTGTTGACTTGGAGGTTTGTATTTTTAGCGCATATTTAGACCTTTTAATACATATGTATTTCGGTGCAAGTATTGACAATCAAAAAAAGGAACTATAATATGATTCAGTCTCTGTCGTTGTTAAGTATCTTATAGAGAACCTTCATAATATGGGTCTCAATTTTGAAAAGAAAAAAAAGATATATTTGTATGGCCCTGAGAAGGGCCTTTTTTTGTAACTGCTGAAATTCAGTATTTTTTGCCAGCATATCCCACTCCACAGTATTTCATCCACCGAAAATACGTTTCAAATTTAAAAGTATGCACAGTCTCCCACATTACTGATTGATGATAAACAACTTTATATTATAAAGCTCTAATATGAAAAAAAAACACAATTGTATGGCCCTGAAAAGGGCCTTTAGTTATACAGAGAAATCCAGCATTTTATGCATGCGGTTCTAAATCCGAAGCATACCTTAAATCTAACAGGCGTCTCGTCAAATTAACCGTTAATCTTTTATTCGGAAATATAAAGTATGCTGTGATAAAGTTTGAAGTTAAAAATTCGAGGACAGCAGCGAGAAATATGGAAGCAAGAGGGGATACACATAATGCCCTTCTACGTGAGAAACGACTATTTGTCAAAAGCCTGTGAATGCGACCGACTGGAAAGAGTGTACCCGCTCTTGTCGATCTAGATTGTTTCCGAATTTTAACTGTCATATTCACTAAATGACGAGGCAGGCTAGACGAGGATTCAAGTTAGAATAAGAGATGTGAAGGCTCGAAATGTCGGCAGCTCCCGGAACGAATGTCTGCACGCTGGAGAGTTGGAGACGGAAATGAGAGGAAGAAGTTGAGGAAAGGGTATTTATTCGGGGTGTCTGCCGGAGCAGCCAATCCGAAGAAAGGAGGGCGGGGCAAGCCCGCAGAAGAAGAAAATTAGTTTAAGTCTAAAAATATGGAATTCAAGATAAACAAGATCGAAGTAAACAGCTAAGGGCGGCAAAGCGAAAAAAAAAGCTCTTTTCAGGTACCACACATTAAAAACATTGCAAACATTAAGATGTATAAAATATTTAACTAAGCATGTGTCATTTCGTCTACATCTCAATATATGAATGTATTTTTTGTAGAAATCTTTAAATGGGCACTTCCATTCTTTAAGTGTTGAAGTTTATGTTAGACATCAGAATTTGGAAACAATTTTATTTGTAATTACGAAAAAGCTATATTTCATGCATCTAATAAACAGATTTTTTTAAACCAAAATTTTGGTCTTTGGAAATAATAATTAAGTGGTTTTATACACATACCTCTGCTTAGAAATGTTATTTACAAAATTTTTTATAATATTTGAAAATGTGTATAAAAGAAACACTGCAAAAATACAATAAATCATCCAGGAATAAGCACCCTAGTTATTTTGTTGCTGTGGATATTTCTGTTAATTAAATGTCATTATATCTTCAAAAATCGTATTTATTTGCAAAGTAAAAGGCAAAACTTAAAAAGATACACATTTTTTGTTATTACTAAATTTTCTTCAAGTCGTTCAAAAACATAGACCTCACTTTTGAAAAAAAAAAAATAATAAACTGTGAATATATCTATATATATATTAGTAAGGTTCAAAAAATGGCCTTTCTTTAAATACAGCAAGTTATGCCTTTATGCTATTTTGTTGACTTGGAGGTTTGTATTTTTAGCGCATATTTAGACCTTTTAATATATATGTATTTCGGTGCAAGTATTGACAATCAAAAAATCGAACTATAATATGATTCAGTCTCTGTCGTTGTTAAGTATCTTATAGAGAACCTTCATAATATGGGTCTCAATTTTGAAAAGAAAAAAAAAGATATATTTGTATGGCCCTGAGAAGGGCCTTTTTTTGTAACTGCTGAAATTCAGTATTTTTTGCCAGCATATCCCACTCCACAGTATTTCATCCACCGAAAATACGTTTCAAATTTAAAAGTATGCACAGTCTCCAACATTACTGATTGATGATAAACAACTTTATATTATAAAGCTCTAATATGAAAAAAAAAACAATTGTATGGCCCTGAAAAGGGCCTTTAGTTATACAGAGAAATCCAGCATTTTATGCATGCGGTTCTAAATCCGAAGCATATCTTAAACCTAACAGGCGTATCGTCAAATTAACCGTTAATCTTTTATTCGGAAACATAAAGTATGCTGTGATAAAGTTTGAAGTTAAAAATTCGAGGACAGCAGCGAGATATATGGCAGCAAGAGGGGATACACATAATGCCCTTCTACGTGAGAAATGACTATTTGCCAAAAGCCTGTGAATGCGACCGACTGGAAAGAGTGTACCCGCTCTTGTCGATCTCGATTGTTTCCGAATTTTAACTGTCATATTCACTAAATGACGAGGCAGGCTAGACGAGGATTCAAGTTAGAATAAGAGATGTGAAGGCTCGAAATGTCGGCAGCTCCCGGAACGAATGTCTGGATGCTGGAGAGTTCGAGTCGGGAATGAGAGGAACTGGAACTTGTTGAGGCATGAAGGGACTTCCTAGTTGTCAAACAACTCCACGTCCGGGCTAGGAGTGACTGGTTAGCACATCTTGAGGTACGCCTTCAAAAAAAGAGTAGGTGCAGAATAATTCTGCAGGAAGAAAGTCTAGCCGTAGTGCAAGCACTACATATGATAGAAGACTATAGAATGTCGGCAGCTCCCGGAGCGCATCTGCACGCCGTTGAGCTTGAGACGGAAATGAGAGTAAGAGGTTGAGGAAAGTGTATTTACGCGGGGTGGCGGCCGGAGCAGCCAATCCGTGAGAAGTAGGGCGAGGGAAGCCCGCGATAGAGGAAAAAAAGAAAAGTCTAGAGATAAGTAATTCAAGTTCAAAAGAACGGTTTAAAAGCTAAGGCGGCAAAGCGAAATCAAAACAAAGGCACTTTTCAGGAACCACATATTTTAAAATTACTAAATTAAATAATAAAAACACTACAAATAATAAAAGTTAAAAAAAAGATAAGTTACAATAATTAAGATAATTAACTACAGTGTGTCATTTCGTTGACATCTTTTCATTTTTTTTTCCAATTTTTCATTTAGATAACAGATTAACATAATAATTAAAAGATAAGTAACAATTAACAAGTTATTTAGAGTTATTGTTAGAGTTCACTAATAATTCACTGAAAGTTAATAATTTGGAAATCGGATCTTTTTTAAGTTTAATTTTCTCATAGACGCTGTTGAGTTTTTGGGGAATATCGTCAAAAAATTTGACTTGAAGTTCAGATTTTATAGCTTCTAATATTTCAATGATTGATGAGATATTATTTGATAGCTCATGAAGCTCGTAAAGCTGCTGAGTTGGTGGGTTAGGTTTACTATTAATTTTAGGAATTATAACTTGATTAGAAATAATTTTAGTCTCAGGTTTATTTTCCGGTTTAGCGGAAATTTGGGCATAAGTTTTACGAAATTGAGGTTTAAGGGGATATTTATTACAACCTTTGTAATTAGAGGGATGTTGGAGATTACAATTTGCACATTTAGGAGGCGGTTTAGGACCGTCTTTAATGAGTTTAATATTACAGTTAGAAGATAAGTGGTCGCCATTGCAACCTACGCATTTAGGATTATTGAAGCTTTGAGAACTGACATGATTAAATTGCTGGCAGCGAAAGCACTGCACAGCTTTTTTAGAGGGTCGAAATTTTTTTACGTTAACTCTGAGATGGAAAAGATTACGGATATTGAGAATTTCATAATTTTTACTATTTTTAGGGAGCTCAACCAGATATAACGGAAGAATTATACCATCCCTTTTACTTTTCATTTGCGTAATTTTGTTGGCAGAGAAGCCCTTATTAAGAAGTTCTGTTTGGATGTCGTCCATATAAACGTTGTTTTTAGGGAGACCCCTTATAACTATAAGATAATGCGGAACATTAGTTTTTTTGAAGTAATCGTGCATAGCCATTTTATCTACAAGACTTTCCGGGAGAATTTTAAGATAGTTGCCGGCCAATTTGGCCTCGAATTTAAGTTTAAGATTAGATTTAAGTTGCTCAGTTAATTGGATAGGATTAAGTTGGCGGTTATCGACCATAATAGGATTAGGTTTTTTATCTATTTTAGCATTATTGTTAGTAATTCCACTAACGATAGATTCGCAATCAGATTGCATTTCGATAACATTATCGTTGTCTTTATTTACACAATTTTGCGGGTTGTTAGGCTTAGATATTTTATCATACTCAGCAGCGTTACTTTGTAATTTTTTCCTACGCTTTTTATTTTTAACAGGGATAAAGTCCCCATCAGCGTCTATAGAATTAGTTAGATTAGAGTCATTTTCATTAATTTTACAAGAATCAGATTTAGAATTTAAGTTATGAGTATTAGAAGTACTAGTTTTAGAATCGTTATTATTGATATTACTAGAATAAGGTTTAGAATTAATATTAGCAGCGCTACGATTAGCTAATTCTAATAAGCTAAGAGGCTTCGGATAGAGTTGACTATCATGATGAAGCAGAGTAGGATCGAAAATTTCATTTTTATCTTTAGCAGCTATTTCGATCATATGCAAATAATTGGGATCGGTCTTCATTTTAACGATCATATCCTCAGGACTAGTGCGCCATAATCTAGCAAAGCCGTTAACAGTTATAGAAGTAGGATCAAAGCAAGAGATAGAAAGGGAAGATGTGCCCGACATACCATTACCCGACGATGATGCGACGGGCTCGCCGGCCCGAGAACTTGGATTCATCCTTCAGCTAAAAAGCGGTCAGGCAGGTGCTTACACACACGCTCTCGAATGAGAGGAAGAAGTTGAGGAAAGGGTATTTATGCGGGGTGTCTGCCGGAGAAGCCAATCCGAAGAAAGGAAGGCGGGGCAAGCCCGCAGAAGAAGAAAATTAGTTTAAGTCTAAAAATATGGAATTCAAGATCAACAAGATCGAAGTAAACAGCTAAGGGCGGCAAAGCGAAAAAAAAAGGCTTTTTTCAGGTACCACACATTAAAAACATTGCAAACATTAAAATGTATAAAATATTTAACTAAGCATGTGTCATTTCGTCTACATCTCAATATATGAATGTATTTTTTGTAGAAATCTTTAAATGGGCACTTCCATTCTTTAAGTGTTGAAGTTTATGTTAGACATCAGAATTTGGAAACAATTTTATTTGTAATTACGAAAAAGCTATATTTCATGCATCTAATAAACAGATTTTTTTAAACCAAAATTTTGGTCTTTGGAAATAATAATGAAGTGGTTTTATACACATACCTCTGCTTAGAAATGTTATTTACAAAATTTTTTATAATATTTGAAAATGTGTATAAAAGAAACACTGCAAAAATACAATAAATCATCCTGGAATAAGCACCCTAGTTATTTTGTTGCTGTGGATATTTCTGTTAATTAAATGTCTTTAGATCTTCAAAAATCGTATTTATTTTCAAAGTAAAAGGCAAAACTTAAAAAGATACACATTTTTGTTATTACTAAATGTTCTTCAAGTCATTCAAAAACATAGACCTCACTTTTGAAAAAAAAAATAATAAACTGTGAATATATCTATATTAGTAAGGTTCAAAAAATGGCCTTTCTTTAAATACAGCAAGTTATGCCTTTATGCTATTTTGTTGACTTGGAGGTTTGTATTTTTAGCGCATATTTAGACCTTTTAATATATATGTATTTCGGTGCAAGTATTGACAATCAAAAAAAAGAACTATAATATGATTCAGTCTCTGTCGTTGTTAAGTATCTTATAGAGAACCTTCATAATATGGGTCTCAATTTTGAAAAGAAAAAAAAAGATATATTTGTATGGCCCTGAGAAGGGCCTTTTTTTGTAACTGCTGAAATTCAGTATTTTTTGCCAGCATATCCCACTCCACAGTATTTCACCCACCGAAAATACGTTTCAAATTAAAAAGTATGCACAGTCTCCCACATTACTGATTGATGACAAATAACTTTATATTATAAAGCTCTAATATGAAAAAAAAAACAATTGTATGGCCCTGAAAAGGGCCTTTAGTTATACAGAGAAATGCAGCATTTTATGCATGCGGTTCTAAAACCGAAGCATATCTTAAACCTAACAGGCGTCTCGTCAAATTAACCGTTAATCTTTTATTCGGAAACATAAAGTATGCTGTGATAAAGTTTGAAGTTAAAAATTCGAGGACAGCAGCGAGATATATGGCAGCAAGAGGGGATACACATAATGCCCTTCTACGTGAGAAACGACTATTTGTCAAAAGCCTGTGAATGCGACCGACTGGAAGGAGTGTACCCGCCCTTGTCGATCTGGACTGTTTCCGAATTTAAACTGTCATATTCACTAAATGACGAGGCAGGCTAGACGAGGATTCAAGTTAGAATAAGAGATGTGAAGAGTGCAAACTTAAGAGTGTGCAAACTTAACACACACTGAGTAAAAAACGCGGTGATAATAGGAGGCGGGAGTAACACGTCCTCCTTCCAAGAACGCACGGACGAGAATGTCTCATGAGAGGAAGAAGTTGAGGAAAGGGTATTTATGCGGGGTGTCTGCCGGAGCAGCCAATCCGAAGAAAGGAGGGCGGGACAAGCCCGCAGAAGAAGAAAATTAGTTTAAGTCTAAAAATATGGAATTCAAGATCAACAAGATCGAAGTAAACAGCTAAGGGCGGCAAAGCGAAAAAAAAAAGGCTCTTTTCAGGTACCACACATTAAAAACATTGCAAACATTAAGATATATAAAATATTTAACTAAGCATGTGTCATTTCGTCTACATCTCAATATATGAATGTATTTTTTGTAGAAATCTTTAAATGGGCACTTCCATTCTTTAAGTGTTGAAGTTTATGTTAGACATGAGAATTTCGAAACAATTTTATTTGTAATTACGAAAAAGCTATATTTCATGCATCTAATAAACAGATTTTTTTAAACCAAAATTTTGGTCTTTGGAAATAATAATGAAGTGGTTTTATGCACATACCTCTGCTTAGAAATGTTATTTACAAAATTTTTTACAATATTTGAAAATGTGTATAAAAGAAACACTGCAAAAATACAATAAATCATCCTGGAATAAGCACCCTAGTTATTTTGTTGCTGTGGATATTTCTGTTAATTAAATGTCTTTAGATCTTCAAAAATCGTATTTATTTGCAAAGTAAAAGGCAAAACTTAAAAAGATACACATTTTTTGTTATTACTAAATGTTCTTCAAATCGTTCAAAAACATAGACCTCACTTTTGGAAAAAATAAAATAAAATAAACTGTGAATATATCTATATATATATATTAGTAAGGTTCAAAAAATGGCCTTTCTTTAAATACAGCAAGTTATGCCTTTATGCTATTTTGTTGATTTGGAGGTTTGTATTTTTAACATATTTAGACCTTTTAATATATATGTATTTCGGTGCAAGTATTGACAATCAAAAAATCGAACTATAATATGATTCTGTCTCTGTCGTTGTTAAGTATCTTATAGAGAACCTTCATAATATGGGTCTCAATTTTGAAAAGAAAAAAAAATATATCTGTATGGCCCTGAGAAGGGCCTTTTTTTGTAACTGCTGAAATTCAGTATTTTTTGCCAGCATACCCCACTCCACAGTATTTCACCCACCGAAAATACGTTTCAAATTTAAAAGTATGCACAGTCTCCCACATTACTGATGGATGATAAACAACTTTATATTATAAAGCTCTAATATGAAAAAAAAAAAAAAACAATTGTATGGCCCTGAAAAGGGCCTTTAGTTATACAGAGAAATGCAGCATTTTATGCATGCGGCTCTAAATCCGCAGCATATCTTAAACCTAACAGGCGTCTCGTCAAATTAACCGTTAATCTTTTATTCGGAAACATAAAGTATGCTGTGATAAAGTTTGAAGTTAAAAATTCGAGGACAGCAGCGAGATATATGGCAGCAAGGGGGGATACACATAATGCCCTTCTACGCGAGAAACGACTATTTGTCAAAAGCCTGTGAATGCGACCGACTGGAAAGAGTGTACCCGCTCTTGTCGATCTCGATTGTTTCCGAATTTTAACTGTCATATTCACTAAATGACGAGGCAGGCTAGACGAGGATTCAAGTTAGAATAAGAGATGTGAAGGCTCGAGATGTCGCCAGCTCCCGGAACGAATGTCTGCACGCTGGAGAGTTGGAGACGGAAATGAGAGGAAGAAGTTGAGGAAAGGGTATTTATGCGGGGTGTCTGCCGGAGCAGCCAATCCGAAGAAAGGAGGGCGGGACAAGCCCGCAGAAGAAGAAAATTAGTTTAAGTCTAAAAATATGGAATTCAAGATCAACAAGATTGAAGTAAACAGCTAAGGGCGGCAAAGCGAAAAAAAAGGCTCTTTTCAGGTACCACACATTAAAAACATTGCAAACATTAAGATATATAAAATATTTAACTAAGCATGTGTCATTTCGTCTACATCTCAATATATGAATGTATTTTTTGTAGAAATCTTTAAATGGGCACTTCCATTCTTTAAGTGTTGAAGTTTATGTTAGACATGAGAATTTCGAAACAATTTTATTTGTAATTACGAAAAAGCTATATTTCATGCATCTAATAAACAGATTTTTTAAAACCAAAATTTTGGTCTTTGGAAATAATAATGAAGTGGTTTTATACACATACCTCTGCTTCCCAGGTATTAAAATGTCAAATTTAAGAAAAATAAGGTATTTAATATATCACCTCCAAGAAATTATAAATAATAACATCAAGTCTAGAAATATTCAGTAATCCATAGGGTTTTACAAAAAGAATCTTAGAAATGTTATTTACAAAATTTTTTATAATATTTGAAAATGTGTATAAAAGAAACACTGTAAAAATACAATAAATCATCCTGGAATAAGCACCCTAGTTATTTTGTTGCTGTGGATATTTCTGTTAATTAAATGTCTTTAGATCTTCAAAAATCGTATTTATTTGCAAAGTAAAAGGCAAAACTTAAAAAGATACACATTTTTTGTTATTACTAAATGTTCTTCAAGTCGTTCAAAAACATAGACCTCACTTTTGAAAAAAATAAAATAAAATAAACTGTGAATATATCTATATATATATATTAGTAAGGTTCAAAAAATGGCCTTTCTTTAAATACAGCAAGTTATGCCTTTATGCTATTTTTTTGACTTTGAGGTTTGTATTTTTAACATACTTAGACCTTTTAATATATATGTATTTCGGTGCAAGTATTGACAATCAAAAAATCGAACTATAATATGATTCAGTCTCTGTCGTTGTTAAGTATCTTATAGAGAACCTTCATAATATGGGTCTCAATTTTGAAAAGAAAAAAAAAATATATTTGTATGGCCCTGAGAAGGGCCTTTTTTTGTAACTGCTGAAATTCAGTATTTTTTGCCAGCATATCCCACTCCACAGTATTTCACCCACCGAAAATACGTTTCAAATTTAAAAGTATGCACAGTCTCCCACATTACTGATTGATGATAAACAACTTTATATTATAAAGCTCTAATATGAAAAAAAAACAATTGTATGGCCCTGAAAATGGCCTTTAGTTATACAGAGAAATCCAGCATTTTATGCATGCGGTTCTAAATCCGAAGCATATCTTAAACCTAACAGGCGTCTCGTCAAATTAACCGTTAATCTTTTATTCGGAAACATAAAGTATGCTGTGATAAAGTTTGAAGTTAAAAATTCGAGGACAGCAGCGAGAAATATGGAAGCAAGAGGGGATACACATAATGCCCTTCTACGTGAGAAACGACTATTTGTCAAAAGCCTGTGAATGCGACCGACTGGAAAGAGTGTACCCGCTCTTGTCGATCTCGATTGTTTCCGAATTTTAACTGTCATATTCACTAAATGACGAGGCAGGCTAGACGAGGATTCAAGTTAGAATAAGAGTTGTGAAGGCTCGAAATGTCGGCAGCTCCCGGAACGAATGTCTGCACGCTGGAGAGTTGGAGACGGAAATGAGAGGAAGAAGTTGAGGAAAGGGTATTTATGCGGGGTGTCTGCCGGAGCAGCCAATCCGAAGAAAGGAGGGCGGGGCAAGCCCGCAGAAGAAGAAAATTAGTTTAAGTCTAAAAATATGGAATTCAAGATCAACAAGATCGAAGTAAACAGCTAAGGGCGGCAAAGCGAAAAAAAAGGCTCTTTTCAGGTACCACACATTAAAAACATTGCAAACATTAAGATGTATAAAATATTTAACTAAGCATGTGTCATTTCGTCTACATCTCAATATATGAATGTATTTTTTGTAGAAATCTTTAAATGGGCACTTCCATTCTTTAAGTGTTGAAGTTTATGTTAGACATCAGAATTTGGAAACAATTTTATTTGTAATTACGAAAAAGCTATATTTCATGCATCTAATAAACAGATTTTTTTAAACCAAAATTTTGGTCTTTGGAAATAATAATGAAGTGGTTTTATACACATACCTCTGCTTAGAAATGTTATTTACAAAATTTTTTATAATATTTGAAAATGTGTATAAAAGAAACACTGCAAAAATACAATAAATCATCCTGGAATAAGCACCCTAGTTATTTTGTTACTGTGGATATTTCTGTTAATTAAATGTCTTTAGATCTTCAAAAATCGTATTTATTTTCAAAGTAAAAGGCAAAACTTAAAAAGATACACATTTTTTGTTATTACTAAATGTTCTTCAAGTCGTTCAAAAAGATAGACCTCACTTTTGAAAAAAAAAAAAATAATAAACTGTGAATATATCGATATATATATATTAGTAAGGCTCAAAAAATGGCCTTTCTTTAAATACAGCAAGTTATGCCTTTATGCTATTTTGTTGACTTGGAGGTTTGTATTTTTAGCGCATATTTAGACCTTTTAATATATATGTATTTCGGTGCAAGTATTGACAATCAAAAAATCGAACTATAATATGATTCAGTCTCTGTCGTTGTTAAGTATCTTATAGAGAACCTTCATAATATGGGTCTCAATTTTGAAAAGAAAAAAAAAGATATATTTGTATGGCCCTGAGAAGGGCCTTTTTTTGTAACTGCTGAAATTCAGTATTTTTTGCCAGCATATCCCACTCCACTGTATTTCATCCAACGAAAATACGTTTCAAATTTAAAAGTATGCACAGTCTCCCACATTACTGATTGATGATAAACAACTTTATATTATAAAGCTCTAACATGAAAAAAAAAACAATTGTATGGCCCTGAAAAGGGCCTTTAGTTATACAGAGAAATCCAGCATTTTATGCATGCGGTTCTAAATCCGAAGCATATCTTAAACCTAACAGGCGTCTCGTCAAATTAACCGTTAATCTTTTATTCGGAAACATAAAGTATGCTGTGATAAAGTTTGAAGTTAAAAATTCGAGGACAGCAGCGAGAAATATGGAAGCAAGAGGGGATACACATAATGCCCTTCTACGTGAGAAACGACTATTTGTCAAAAGCCTGTGAATGCGACCGACTGGAAAGAGTGTACCCGCTCTTGTCGATCTCGATTGTTTCCGAATTTTAACTGTCATATTCACTAAATGACGAGGCAGGCTAGACGAGGATTCAAGTTAGAATAAGAGTTGTGAAGGCTCGAAATGTCGGCAGCTCCCGGAACGAATGTCTGCACGCTGGAGAGTTGGAGACGGAAATGAGAGGAACTTGAACTTGAACTTGAAGAGGCATGAGATGGACTCCCTAGTTGATGATCAACTCCACGTCCGGGCTATGAGTTGTTGACTAGCACATCTTAAGGTATGCCTGCGAAAAAAGATTAGGTGCAGAACAAGTTCTGCAGAAAGGAAGTCTAACCGTAGTGCAAGCACTACATACGAAAGAAGACTAAGAATGTCGGCAGCTCCCGGAGCACGTCTAGCACGCCGTTGAGCTTTAGACGGAAATGAGAGGAAGAGGTCGAGGAAAGTGTATTTACGCGGGGTGGCTGCCGGAGCAGCCAATCCGTGAGAAGTAGGGCGGGGCAAGCCCGCGATAGAGGAAATAGAGAAAAAGTCTAGAATTAAGTAGTTCAAGTTCAACAAGAACTTGGTAAAAGCTATGGCGGCAAAGCGAAGTAAAAAAAAGGCACATTACAAAACAAAGGCACTTATCAGGAACCACACATTTTAAAAATTACTAACTTAAAATAATAAACACTATGAGAAATTAAGAGTTAAGGATTAATACATTACATAAATTAGCTAAGGTGTGTCATTTCGTTGACATCTTTTCAATTTTTTTTTTTTCCATAATTTTCAATGATATGAAATAAATTACAATAGCAATTAAAAAAGATAAAAAATATTAACAAATTATTTACAGTTATTAGCTAACAACTCACTAAAAGTTATAAGTTTTGAGATTGGATCTTTTTGTAATTTAATTTTCTCGTAGACGCTGTTGAGTTTTTGGGGAATTTCGTCAAAAGATTTGACTTGATGTTCGGATTTTATGGCTTGTAAAATTTCAAAAATCGAAGAAACATTATTTGTTAATTCTTGGAGCTCGTAAAGCTGCTGAGTTGGAGGACTAGGTTTAGAATTAATTTTAGGATTAGTAGCAGAATTTTGATTAATTTTAGGTTGGGGTTTACTTTCTGGTTTAGCAGTTATTTGAGCATAGCTTTTGCGAAATTGGGGTTTAACAGGATATTTAGAGCAACCTTTATAGTTAGAGGGATGATCTAGATTACAATTTGAGCATTTAGGGGGCGGTTTAGGACCGTCTTTTATAAGTTTAATTTTGCAATCACTGGAAAGGTGGTCGCCACTACAACCAACGCATTTCGGATTGTTAAAGCATTGCGAACTTACATGGTTGAATTGCTGGCAACGAAAGCATTGCACAGCTTTCCTGGCAGGTCTGAATTTTTCAATATTAACCCTAAGATGGAATAGATTATGAATATTAAGGATATCAAGAGTATTGCTTTTTTTGGGGAGTTCAACCAAATAAAGTGGAAGGGTTTTGCCATCGCGTTTACTTTTTATTTGCGTTATTTTAGTGGCTGAAAAGCCCTTATTTTCGAGTTCAGTTTGTATGTCATCCATATAGACGTTATTTTTCGGAAGGCCTCTAATTACGACTTTGAATATAGCTTCTCTATCAGAGACAAGATAATGCGGGACATTAATACTTTTTAGGTGCTCATGGAGAGCCAATTTATCTTCAATACTATCGGGAATAATTTTTAAATAATTACCGGCCAATTTGGCCAAGAAGTTAAGTTTCAGATTTGAGCTAAGTTGTTCAATGAGTTGAAGGCTATTAATATTTCGATTATCTATCATAATAGGTTTAGGTTTTTTTAATTTAGTTTCACTAAGAATAGTATCTTTAGCGGTTAATTGATCATTAGTAGTTAATTCACTGCAGTTAGAAGCTGAATCCATGTCGATGACACTGTTATTATCAGTAGTTAAACTATTTAATGGACTGTTAGGTCTAGATATATTATTAATCTCAGCAGCATTACTAAGCAATTTTTTCCTACGCTTTTTCCTACTAACGGGGATAAAGCCCTCATCAGCGTCATTGGAAATACTAGTTTTAGAATCAATATCATTACTATTACCATAATAAGGTTTAGAATTATTTTTAGCATTAGAATTATTTTTAGCACTAGGCAAGACGTAATCTAATAATTTAAGTGGATCCGGTTTGAGGATATCAGAAGGATTAAAGCAAGAAATAGAAAGGGAAGATGTGCCCGACATACCATTGCCCGGCGATGATGCGACGGGCTCGCCGGCCCAAGAACTTGGATTCATCCGTCAGCAGAATAGCTATCGGGCAGGTGCTTACACACACGCTCTCATGAGAGGAAGAAGTTGAGGAAAGGGTATTTATGCGGGGTGTCTCCCGGAGCAGCCAATCCGAAGAAAGGAGGGCGGGGCAAGCCCACAGAAGAAGAAAATTAGTTTAAGTCTAAAAATATGGAATTCAAGATCAACAAGATCGAAGTAAACAGCTAAGGGCGGCAAAGCGAAAAAAAAGGCTCTTTTCAGGTACCACACATTAAAAACATTGCAAACATTAAGATGTATAAAATATTTAACTAAGCATGTGTCATTTCGTCTACATCTCAATATATGAATGTATTTTTTGTAGAAATCTTTAAATGGGCACTTCCATTCTTTAAGTGTTGAAGTTTATGTTAGACATCAAAATTTGGAAACAATTTTATTTGTAATTACGAAAAAGCTATATTTCATGCATCTAATAAACAGATTTTTTTAAACCAAAATTTTGGTCTTTGGAAATAATAATGAAGTGGTTTTATACACATACCTCTGCTTAGAAATGTTATTTACAAAATTTTTTATAATATTTGAAAATGTGTATAAAAGAAACACTGCAAAAATACAATAAACCATCCTGGAATAAGCACCCTAGTTATTTTGTTGCTGTGGATATTTCTGTTAATTAAATGTCTTTAGATCTTCAAAAATCGTATTTATTTTCAAAGTAAAAGGCAAAACTTAAAAAGATACACATTTTTTGTTATTACTAAATGTTCTTCAAGTTGTTCAAAAACATAGACCTCACTTTTGAAAAAAAAAAAATAAAATAAACTGTGAATATATCTATATATATATTAGTAAGGTTCAAAAAATGGCCTTTCTTTAAATACAGCAAGTTATGCCTTTATGCTATTTTGTTGACTTGGAGGTTTGTATTTTTAACGCATATTTAGACCTTTTAATATATATGTATTTCGGTGCAAGTATTGACAATCAAAAAATCTAACTATAATATGATTCAGTCTCTGTCGTTGTTAAGTATCTTATAGAGAACCTTCATAATATGGGTCTCAATTTTGAAAAGAAAAAAAATATATATTTGTATGGCCCTGAGAAGGGCCTTTTTTTGTAACTGCTGAAATTCAGTATTTTTTGCCAGCATATCCCACTCCACAGTATTTCACCCACCGAAAATACGTTTCAAATTTAAAAGTATGCACAGTCTCCCACATTACTGATTGATGATAAACAACTTTATATTATAAAGCTCTAATATGAAAAAAAAAACAATTCTATGGCCCTGAAAAGGGCCTTTAGTTATACAGAGAAATGCAGCATTTTATGCATGCGGCTCTAATTCCGCAGCATATCTTAAACCTAACAGGCGTCTCGTCAAATTAACCGTTAATCTTTTATTCGGAAACATAAAGTATGCTGTGATAAAGTTTGAAGTTAAAAATTCGAGGACAGCAGCGAGATATATGGCAGCAAGAGGGGATACACATAATGCCTTTCTACGTGAGAAACGACTATTTGTCAAAAGCCTGTGAATGCGACCGACTGGAAAGAGTGTACCCGCCCTTGTCGATCTGGACTGTTTCCGAATTTTAACTGCCATATTCACTAAATGACAATGCAGAATGAATGTCTGACAATTGGAACTCTCCTTACATAAGGAATTCTCAAGAAACAGTAATTTCACAAGCCAATGAAATTCATCCATTCGTATTCACTGACAACGTATATTGCGGTACTTTTCCTGTAGTAATATGATTTTACTGAATTCACTCTATTTGACTATGATTAACAATTGTTTATTTGTGGTTAAAACAAGAAAAGCAATCTAAAAAAAAAGACTGACAACGTTATTATTATGTTAAAATACTGAAAAGGTCAACAATATTTAAGTGAGAAAGAATTTTTTAAAAGTAAAATTTTTTTTAAAGTATTCACAGTGTCCCACATTATTAATTGATGTTTAAGTACTTTATATAAAAGAGCTAAATTTTGAGAAAAAAATATTTGAATAATATACATCAATTTGTATAAATTTAAAAGTATGCACAGTGTCCCACATTACTGATTGATGATAAACAACTTTATATTATAAAGCTCTAATATGAAAAAAAAATTGTATATTGAAAAGGGCCTTTAGTTATACAGAGAAATCCAGCATTTTATGCATGCGGTTCTAAATCCGAAGCATATCTTAAACCTAACAGGCGTCTCGTCAAATTAACCGTTAATCTTTTATTCGGAAACATAAAATATGCTGTGATAAAGTTTGAAGTTAAAAATTCGAGGACAGCAGCGAGATATATGGCAGCAAGAGGGGATACACATAATGCCCTTCTACGTGAGAAACGACTATTTGTCAAAAGCCTGTGAATGCGACCGACTGGAAAGAGTGTACCCGTTCTTGTCGATCTCGATTGTTTCCGAATTTTAACTGTCATATTCACTAAATGACGAGGCAGGCTAGACGAGGATTCAAGTTAGAATAAGAGATGTGAAGGCTCGAAATGTCGGCAGCTCCCGGAACGAATGTCTGCACGCTGGAGAGTTGGAGACGGAAATGAGAGGAAGAAGTTGAGGAAAGGGTATTTATGCGGGGTGTCTGCCGGAGCAGCCAATCCGAAGAAAGGAGGGCGGGGGAAGCCCGCAGAAGAAGAAAATTAGTTTAAATCTAAAAATATGGAATTCAAGATCAACAAGATCGAAGTGAACAGCTAAGGGCGGCAAAGCGAAAAAAAAGGCTCTTTTCAGGTACCACACATTAAAAACATTGCAAACATTAAGATGTATAAAATATTTAACTAAGCATGTGTCATTTCGTCTACATCTCAATATATGAATGTATTTTTTGTAGAAATCTTTAAATGGGCACTTCCATTCTTTAAGTGTTGAAGTTTATGTTAGACATCAGAATTTGGAAACAATTTTATTTGTAATTACGAAAAAGCTATATTTCATGCATCTAATAAACAGATTTTTTTAAACCAAAATTTTGGTCTTTGGAAATAATAATGAAGTGGTTTTATACACATACCTCTGCTTAGAAATGTTATTTACAAAATTTTTTATAATATTTGAAAATGTGTATAAAAGAAACACTGTAAAAATACAATAAATCATCCTGGAATAAGCACCCTATTATTTTGTTGCTGTGGATATTTCTGTTAATTAAATGTCTTTAGATCTTCAAAAATCGTATTTATTTGCAAAGTAAAAGGCAAAACTTAAAAAGATACACATTTTTTGTTATTACTAAATGTTCTTCAAGTCGTTCAAAAACATAGACCTCACTTTTGAAAAAAATAAAATAAAATAAACTGTGAATATATCTATATATATATATTAGTAAGGTTCAAAAAATGGCCTTTCTTTAAATACAGCAAGTTATGCCTTTATGCTATTTTTTTGACTTTGAGGTTTGTATTTTTAACATACTTAGACCTTTTAATATATATGTATTTCGGTGCAAGTATTGACAATCAAAAAATCGAACTATAATATGATTCAGTCTCTGTCGTTGTTAAGTATCTTATAGAGAACCTTCATAATATGGGTCTCAATTTTGAAAAGAAAAAAAAAATATATTTGTATGGCCCTGAGAAGGGCCTTTTTTTGCAACTGCTGAAATTCAGTATTTTTTGCCAGCATATCCCACTCCACAGTATTTCACCCACCGAAAATACGTTTCAAATTTAAAAGTATGCACAGTCTCCCACATTACTGATTGATGATAAACAACTTTATATTATAAAGCTCTAATATGAAAAAAAAACAATTGTATGGCCCTGAAAATGGCCTTTAGTTATACAGAGAAATCCAGCATTTTATGCATGCGGTTCTAAATCCGAAGCATATCTTAAACCTAACAGGCGTCTCGTCAAATTAACCGTTAATCTTTTATTCGGAAACATAAAGTATGCTGTGATAAAGTTTGAAGTTAAAAATTCGAGGACAGCAGCGAGAAATATGGAAGCAAGAGGGGATACACATAATGCCCTTCTACGTGAGAAACGACTATTTGTCAAAAGCCTGTGAATGCGACCGACTGGAAAGAGTGTACCCGCTCTTGTCGATCTCGATTGTTTCCGAATTTTAACTGTCATATTCACTAAATGACGAGGCAGGCTAGACGAGGATTCAAGTTAGAATAAGAGTTGTGAAGGCTCGAAATGTCGGCAGCTCCCGGAACGAATGTCTGCACGCTGGAGAGTTGGAGACGGAAATGAGAGGAAGAAGTTGAGGAAAGGGTATTTATGCGGGGTGTCTGCCGGAGCAGCCAATCCGAAGAAAGGAGGGCGGGGCAAGCCCGCAGAAGAAGAAAATTAGTTTAAGTCTAAAAATATGGAATTCAAGATCAACAAGATCGAAGTAAACAGCTAAGGGCGGCAAAGCGAAAAAAAAGGCTCTTTTCAGGTACCACACATTAAAAACATTGCAAACATTAAGATGTATAAAATATTTAACTAAGCATGTGTCATTTCGTCTACATCTCAATATATGAATGTATTTTTTGTAGAAATCTTTAAATGGGCACTTCCATTCTTTAAGTGTTGAAGTTTATGTTAGACATCAGAATTTGGAAACAATTTTATTTGTAATTACGAAAAAGCTATATTTCATGCATCTAATAAACAGATTTTTTTAAACCAAAATTTTGGTCTTTGGAAATAATAATGAAGTGGTTTTATACACATACCTCTGCTTAGAAATGTTATTTACAAAATTTTTTATAATATTTGAAAATGTGTATAAAAGAAACACTGCAAAAATACAATAAATCATCCTGGAATAAGCACCCTAGTTATTTTGTTACTGTGGATATTTCTGTTAATTAAATGTCTTTAGATCTTCAAAAATCGTATTTATTTTCAAAGTAAAAGGCAAAACTTAAAAAGATACACATTTTTTGTTATTACTAAATGTTCTTCAAGTCGTTCAAAAAGATAGACCTCACTTTTGAAAAAAAAAAAAATAATAAACTGTGAATATATCGATATATATATATTAGTAAGGCTCAAAAAATGGCCTTTCTTTAAATACAGCAAGTTATGCCTTTATGCTATTTTGTTGACTTGGAGGTTTGTATTTTTAGCGCATATTTAGACCTTTTAATATATATGTATTTCGGTGCAAGTATTGACAATCAAAAAATCGAACTATAATATGATTCAGTCTCTGTCGTTGTTAAGTATCTTATAGAGAACCTTCATAATATGGGTCTCAATTTTGAAAAGAAAAAAAAAGATATATTTGTATGGCCCTGAGAAGGGCCTTTTTTTGTAACTGCTGAAATTCAGTATTTTTTGCCAGCATATCCCACTCCACTGTATTTCATCCAACGAAAATACGTTTCAAATTTAAAAGTATGCACAGTCTCCCACATTACTGATTGATGATAAACAACTTTATATTATAAAGCTCTAACATGAAAAAAAAAACAATTGTATGGCCCTGAAAAGGGCCTTTAGTTATACAGAGAAATCCAGCATTTTATGCATGCGGTTCTAAATCCGAAGCATATCTTAAACCTAACAGGCGTCTCGTCAAATTAACCGTTAATCTTTTATTCGGAAACATAAAGTATGCTGTGATAAAGTTTGAAGTTAAAAATTCGAGGACAGCAGCGAGAAATATGGAAGCAAGAGGGGATACACATAATGCCCTTCTACGTGAGAAACGACTATTTGTCAAAAGCCTGTGAATGCGACCGACTGGAAAGAGTGTACCCGCTCTTGTCGATCTCGATTGTTTCCGAATTTTAACTGTCATATTCACTAAATGACGAGGCAGGCTAGACGAGGATTCAAGTTAGAATAAGAGTTGTGAAGGCTCGAAATGTCGGCAGCTCCCGGAACGAATGTCTGCACGCTGGAGAGTTGGAGACGGAAATGAGAGGAACTTGAACTTGAACTTGAAGAGGCATGAGATGGACTCCCTAGTTGATGATCAACTCCACGTCCGGGCTATGAGTTGTTGACTAGCACATCTTAAGGTATGCCTGCGAAAAAAGATTAGGTGCAGAACAAGTTCTGCAGAAAGGAAGTCTAACCGTAGTGCAAGCACTACATACGAAAGAAGACTAAGAATGTCGGCAGCTCCCGGAGCACGTCTAGCACGCCGTTGAGCTTTAGACGGAAATGAGAGGAAGAGGTCGAGGAAAGTGTATTTACGCGGGGTGGCTGCCGGAGCAGCCAATCCGTGAGAAGTAGGGCGGGGCAAGCCCGCGATAGAGGAAATAGAGAAAAAGTCTAGAATTAAGTAGTTCAAGTTCAACAAGAACTTGGTAAAAGCTATGGCGGCAAAGCGAAGTAAAAAAAAGGCACATTACAAAACAAAGGCACTTATCAGGAACCACACATTTTAAAAATTACTAACTTAAAATAATAAACACTATGAGAAATTAAGAGTTAAGGATTAATACATTACATAAATTAGCTAAGGTGTGTCATTTCGTTGACATCTTTTCAATTTTTTTTTTTTCCATAATTTTCAATGATATGAAATAAATTACAATAGCAATTAAAAAAGATAAAAAATATTAACAAATTATTTACAGTTATTAGCTAACAACTCACTAAAAGTTATAAGTTTTGAGATTGGATCTTTTTGTAATTTAATTTTCTCGTAGACGCTGTTGAGTTTTTGGGGAATTTCGTCAAAAGATTTGACTTGATGTTCGGATTTTATGGCTTGTAAAATTTCAAAAATCGAAGAAACATTATTTGTTAATTCTTGGAGCTCGTAAAGCTGCTGAGTTGGAGGACTAGGTTTAGAATTAATTTTAGGATTAGTAGCAGAATTTTGATTAATTTTAGGTTGGGGTTTACTTTCTGGTTTAGCAGTTATTTGAGCATAGCTTTTGCGAAATTGGGGTTTAACAGGATATTTAGAGCAACCTTTATAGTTAGAGGGATGATCTAGATTACAATTTGAGCATTTAGGGGGCGGTTTAGGACCGTCTTTTATAAGTTTAATTTTGCAATCACTGGAAAGGTGGTCGCCACTACAACCAACGCATTTCGGATTGTTAAAGCATTGCGAACTTACATGGTTGAATTGCTGGCAACGAAAGCATTGCACAGCTTTCCTGGCAGGTCTGAATTTTTCAATATTAACCCTAAGATGGAATAGATTATGAATATTAAGGATATCAAGAGTATTGCTTTTTTTGGGGAGTTCAACCAAATAAAGTGGAAGGGTTTTGCCATCGCGTTTACTTTTTATTTGCGTTATTTTAGTGGCTGAAAAGCCCTTATTTTCGAGTTCAGTTTGTATGTCATCCATATAGACGTTATTTTTCGGAAGGCCTCTAATTACGACTTTGAATATAGCTTCTCTATCAGAGACAAGATAATGCGGGACATTAATACTTTTTAGGTGCTCATGGAGAGCCAATTTATCTTCAATACTATCGGGAATAATTTTTAAATAATTACCGGCCAATTTGGCCAAGAAGTTAAGTTTCAGATTTGAGCTAAGTTGTTCAATGAGTTGAAGGCTATTAATATTTCGATTATCTATCATAATAGGTTTAGGTTTTTTTAATTTAGTTTCACTAAGAATAGTATCTTTAGCGGTTAATTGATCATTAGTAGTTAATTCACTGCAGTTAGAAGCTGAATCCATGTCGATGACACTGTTATTATCAGTAGTTAAACTATTTAATGGACTGTTAGGTCTAGATATATTATTAATCTCAGCAGCATTACTAAGCAATTTTTTCCTACGCTTTTTCCTACTAACGGGGATAAAGCCCTCATCAGCGTCATTGGAAATACTAGTTTTAGAATCAATATCATTACTATTACCATAATAAGGTTTAGAATTATTTTTAGCATTAGAATTATTTTTAGCACTAGGCAAGACGTAATCTAATAATTTAAGTGGATCCGGTTTGAGGATATCAGAAGGATTAAAGCAAGAAATAGAAAGGGAAGATGTGCCCGACATACCATTGCCCGGCGATGATGCGACGGGCTCGCCGGCCCAAGAACTTGGATTCATCCGTCAGCAGAATAGCTATCGGGCAGGTGCTTACACACACGCTCTCATGAGAGGAAGAAGTTGAGGAAAGGGTATTTATGCGGGGTGTCTCCCGGAGCAGCCAATCCGAAGAAAGGAGGGCGGGGCAAGCCCACAGAAGAAGAAAATTAGTTTAAGTCTAAAAATATGGAATTCAAGATCAACAAGATCGAAGTAAACAGCTAAGGGCGGCAAAGCGAAAAAAAAGGCTCTTTTCAGGTACCACACATTAAAAACATTGCAAACATTAAGATGTATAAAATATTTAACTAAGCATGTGTCATTTCGTCTACATCTCAATATATGAATGTATTTTTTGTAGAAATCTTTAAATGGGCACTTCCATTCTTTAAGTGTTGAAGTTTATGTTAGACATCAAAATTTGGAAACAATTTTATTTGTAATTACGAAAAAGCTATATTTCATGCATCTAATAAACAGATTTTTTTAAACCAAAATTTTGGTCTTTGGAAATAATAATGAAGTGGTTTTATACACATACCTCTGCTTAGAAATGTTATTTACAAAATTTTTTATAATATTTGAAAATGTGTATAAAAGAAACACTGCAAAAATACAATAAATCATCCTGGAATAAGCACCCTAGTTATTTTGTTGCTGTGGATATTTCTGTTAATTAAATGTCTTTAGATCTTCAAAAATCGTATTTATTTGCAAAGTAAAAGGCAAAACTTAAAAAGATACACATTTTTTGTTATTACTAAATGTTCTTCAAGTCGTTCAAAAACATAGACCTCACTTTTGAAAAAAAAAAAATAAACTGTGAATATATCTATATATATATATATTAGTAAGGTTCAAAAAATGGCCTTTCTTTAAATACAGCAAGTTATGCCTTTATGCTATTTTGTTGACTTGGAGGTTTGTATTTTTAGCGCATATTTAGACCTTTTAATATATATGTATTTCGGTGCAAGTATTGACAATCAAAAAATCGAACTATAATATGATTCAGTCTCTGTCGTTGTTAAGTATCTTATAGAGAACCTTCATAATATGGGTCTCAATTTTGAAAAGAAAAAAAAGATATATTTGTATGGCCCTGAGAAGGGCCTTTTTTTGTAACTGCTGAAATTCAGTATTTTTTGCCAGCATATCCCACTCCACAGTATTTCATCCACCGAAAATACGTTTCAAATTTAAAAGTATGCACAGTCTCCCACATTACTGATTGATGATAAACAACTTTATATTATAAAGCTCTAATATGAAAAAAAAACAATTGTATGGCCCTGAAAAGGGCCTTTAGTTATACAGAGAAATCCAGCATTTTATGCATGCGGTTCTAAATCCGAAGCATATCTTAAACCTAACAGGCGTCTCGTCAAATTAACCGTTAATCTTTTATTCGGAAACATAAAGTATGCTGTGATAAAGTTTGAAGTTAAAAATTCGAGGACAGCAGCGAGAAATATGGAAGCAAGAGGGGATACACATAATGCCCTTCTACGTGAGAAACGACTATTTGTCAAAAGCCTGTGAATGCGACCGACTGGAAAGAGTGTACCCGCTCTTGTCGATCTCGATTGTTTCCGAATTTTAACTGTCATATTCACTAAATGACGAGGCAGGCTAGACGAGGATTCAAGTTAGAATAAAAGATGTGAAGGCTCGAAATGTCGGCAGCTCCCGGAACGAATGTCTGCACGCTGGAGAGTTGTAGACGGAAATGAGAGGAAGAAGTTGAGGAAAGGGTATTTATGCGGGGTGTCTGCCGGAGCAGCCAATCCGAAGAAAGGAGGGCGGGGCAAGCCCGCAGAAGAAGAAAATTAGTTTAAGTCTAAAAATCAGACAGACGACAGACTCTTTTTTCTCGTCCGTGCGTTCTTGGAAGGAGGACGTGTTACTCCCGCCTCCTATTATCACCGCGTTTTCTACTCAGTGTGTGTTTTTTCGCCATGGCTGCGGCCGGGGTGTCGGCCTTCAACGTTAAAGCTGAGCATCTTCACGTGGAAGTTGTTGCCGGGAGATGTTTACTCGCCGCTTTCAGTGAGGACTATCCTTACCTCTCAAATCATGAACTGCATGATGTCATCACGGAAGTGTTACATAATATCGACCAGGAAATTAATTCCGTTCGTACTCATCCGGAATTTGCAGTAGATGGCTCAACAGTATTTAGTGGGGTAAGAGCACATTGTGTTTTCTATCTACAATTTACTGATTATCTTGTTAAGCCTGATAATGCTAATTTTGCTAACAAAATTATGATTAGATATTTTGACTATCTTAACGGTGATCAAATTGGAAAATTGCACGCTATACAGGGTCTTAGCTACTCTATTATTAACTCTCGCCCTAATAAACGTAAATATACAGATCCAGACATCTCCATTCCTACCAAAAATAAATTTGCTATCTTAAATTCTGAAAATATTGACAACCCTGATAATGATACCGAAATGGCTGCAAGCAGCGAGTCTGAGGAAAAAAATAAATTCCATCCTTTCTATATTCAATTTGAGGATATTTCCCATATTACCATAACTACTGAAATTGTTGCTCTTGATACTGATAACAAACCAATCATCAAATTATCTGGTGACCTTCTTAAAGTCACACCAAAAAATGAAACGCACTTTAGAATTATTCAAAACTACCTAACCAATAAAAACTTAAAATTTACAACTCTAAACCCGGAAGAACAGCGCCCCAAAAAAATATGTATTAGAGGAATCCCCCCCTATACTGACCCCCAAATAATTATAGAAGAGTTAGCTAAACTTAACTTCAAAGCAACCAGAGCAGCTATGCTTAAAAATCGCATAACCGGTAAAGGAATGCCCCTTTATATGGTAAATGTCCTCCCCCAGAAAGATTTCGAAAAAATTTACGAAATTAACGAAATTTGTAACATAAGTGTTAAAGTTGAACACTTTAAAAACAATAATAATCCTAAACAATGTTACAGATGTCAGAAATTCGGCCATGCCAGTGAGGTGTGTAATCTCACGCCTCACTGCGTTAAATGTGCTGGCGAACATCTGAGTCGTGATTGTAATCAAAAAGGCAGGATTACTCCTACCTGCGCCAACTGTAAGGGCCAGCATCCTGCTTCTTACCGAGGATGTCCAAAAAACTCCAATAAATTATCCCCCAAAAACATTTCTAAATCAAACTTAAATCAAAATATTCAAAAACCTAATTATTACTCTGATTTTATAAAAGCTCTTCAACCTTACAACTATAATAAAAAACCCACTAGCAACTTAACCACCCCAAATGAAATCCCAGATAAACCCGTCAATCAAGGGATTACTCAGGATGCCTCAGATACGGAATTTCCTCCTCTTGTTAACCCTTCAACCAGTAACGGAACTAATCCTCTTACCACACCCCCCATTCAATCTGATCTCCAAACCTCTTTCTCTGATATTTTTACTACCATAACAGATGTTAAAGAAATGTTTCACCTGACAAACCTGCTAAAATGTATCACCAACATAACAAAAAGGTTCAAAGATTGCAATGACCCATTTGGGAAAATGTTTATTATTATAGACGAACTTCAGTCTTTTGCAAAGGAGCTTAATCTTAACCATAATGAATAATCCTAACAATAGCTCTTCTTCCCTTCTTATTCTCACCTGGAATTGCAACGGGTTGCAATCCAGGATTAACGAACTCCGTTCTTTCATTTCTAATAACCCCCACTTTGACATTCTTCTCTTACAGGAAACACACAGAATAACCCACAGCATTAACATTTCTGGATACAAACATTATCACACACCGCGTGCCGACTCCGATAGGCATGGCGGCACCGCGGTTTACATAAAACACTATATTCCTCATTACACTACACAACACACACCCCTTCCTGGCGTTGATTACACAAGCATAATTATTAATTTACCTAACTACAAAATTAACTTTACATCTTTATACGCCAGGCATGTCAGACCTTATCCGGTCAATGACATATCACACATTATTTCTCAACACCATCACACTTTCATTGCAGGTGACTTCAATGCTCAAAGTAGACGGTGGAATTGCCGCACTACTTCCTGCAATGGAAGTGCCTTACACAACTTAATAATAATAACCTTAACTTACATGCAACCAATACACCTACACACATTCCAGGATATCACAGACACCACCCTTCTATTATTGACCTTGCTATCACTAAAAATTTACCCTTTCCCATAACTACTAACGTAATTAATGACCTAAGTTCCGACCATCTTCCAGTTTCTTTTAAAATAGACTTAATTAACCCTCTCTCTCCACCTCACTCCTTTTCAGTTGACTGGAAAAAATTTAAAAATATTCTTAATGACTCAAATATTGTGTATCCTGATATTTCTACTAACAATGATATTGATAATGCTGTTACTAACTTTGATAATATAATTAATAATGCCATTAAATCTGCTACTTATCCTACTTTTAAAAATAACAATTCTTACTTTATGCCTAATTATATTCGTAACTTCTGCAATCAACGTAATAACCTCCGGCGGCTTTATCAGTCCACCCGGGATCCCACCCTTAAAACTTCCATTAATAGACTTAATAATAAAATCAAATCCCTTATTCAAAAAGATAGAAATAAAAATTGGTCCAAATTCCTTGAAAGCCTTACTTGCGAGGATAATTCTCTCTGGCGTATTAAAAAGAAACTGAACAATAACTTTACCCCCATCCCCCCTTTAACTGTCAATAATACTACAGCTTATACGGACGAGGAGAAGGCAGAATGTCTTGCCAACTCCTATGAGACCCAGTTCTCACCTAATCCCTTCCTCGCAAGTCAAGCACATCTTAATCTTGTCAATGATACTGTCAATCAATATCTCTCTACCCCACCCACCCCTCTCCCTAGCATTCAACCATATGTTATAGATAATATCATTCAGAAACTTAAAAATAGAAAATCCCCGGGGTACGATGGCATCTCTAACTATGCTCTCAAACAACTACCTATCAATTGTATTCAATATATTACTGATCTAACTAACTCTATTCTTAAAAACTGCTACTTTCCCAAACCTTGGAAAACTTCTATAATAGCTCCTATACCTAAACCCTGCTCTAACCTTAACGATCCCACTAATTACCGCCCTATTAGTCTTCTTTCTTCTCTCAGTAAAGTCATCGAACGCGTCATTAGATTGCATCTCCAGGAATTCACTCATGCTAACAACATTTTAATGCCGGAGCAATTCGGCTTTAGAGTCAAGCACTCCACCCAACACCAACTTCTTCGTGTGGTAGAATTCCTTACGGAAAACTTCAACGCTAAGAAACCCACTGCCGCTGTCTTATTGGACATCGCCAAGGCATTCGACAAAGTCTGGCACGAGGGCCTCATATACAAATTAATTCGGCTTAATTTCCCGTCCGGACTTATACATTTGATACACTCTTACCTTGGCGATCGTAACTTCTACGTCCGCATTAACAACACCTTATCTACACTACATTTTATACTTTGCGGGATAATCCAAGGTTCAATCCTTGGCCCCTTCCTCTTCAACATTTATTTTAATGACATTCCACGCACACTCCTTACATTCCTCGCACTTTACGCGGATGACACTGCAATTTGCGGCACTGCTTGGAACACACTCACACTATACAGATATCTCCAAGAACACCTAAATTTATTCATGGAATGGTGCAATCTGTGGCGCATTAAAATTAATGAAACCAAAACTAATGCCATATATTTCTCTCGATATTTTCAATATCCCAATAGACTTACTCTTAACAATACTACTCTTGAATGGAAAAACGATGCTAAGTACCTTGGGGTTATCATTGACAAAAGACTTACCTTCCGTAAACATATGATCAATACCCGGGGTAAAGTCGCTGGAATTTCTAAATCCCTCTCCCCCCTTCTCCGTAATCCCAACCTGTCAATCCATAACAAAGTACTCATCTACAACGCATGCATTCTTTCTGTCCTAACATATGCTTCTCCCATCTGGGGCTTCCTGTGTGATTCAAGCATGAAATCCCTTGCCGGCTGTCATATGCGCATCATCAGAAATGGTTCTAGATTCTTGAGCAACAAAACAATCCGTAGAGATCTCAACACCACCTCCCTTCAAAAAAGGATTAAATATTTATCTAACAATTTTTACAATAGCATAAACCTTATCCCCAACGAAATAATCTATGAGCTCCCTGACTAGGATGCTTGCAGCCCTAACAATAGAAAAAGACCCCGATATTCAACCATTGTTGAGGAATAATGTAGCTAAGACTCTACCTCTTTTCATTTCTTTATTTATTTATTATGGTTTTGCCCATATTCTAATTAAAAAAAGAAAAAAAAAACTATATAAAATCGTGTAACTTTATTAACTGTTTGTTAAATTGCTATACAAAAAAAAAAAAAAAAAAATACCTAGTATAGCTTATATACTCTGATAACACCTTTGCTATACTGTAAGATTAAAATTAAACTAAAAAAATAAATAAATAAATAAATGTGTGGCAATGAATTGGGCCTTTGTTTTGTGGGGAGGGACTACCTTCGCTTTCTTACCTTTTTCGTCTTGCATGCGATGATTTCTGAACAGTGAACTACTATCTTTAGACTCTCTATAATTTTATTTAAACTCTACCTTAATGTATTTTTAATATTTTTATAGTCTTAGTATTTTAAATTTTTTATACTTAACTATCATCTTTTAAATTTCTCTGCCAGCGAGCGCAGCACACAGGATCTCCGTACGGTAAAACGGGGAACCAGTGCCGTTGCGTTTGCTGAGCCCTTCAAATTTGCTCTTAAATTTAACTTAGTCTTTTCTTATTTAAATTTATTTTTTAGTTTTTGTTTTTCTTAATTTTATAGTAGACTCGTTCTACTGCTAAACTTTTTTAAGGCTTAACTCACGATGTGCTCTACAGTAACTTATAGACAGGGCGTGGAGTTGCTTCGCAACTGGGAAGCCCCTGTATAATGACTCTTCATGTTCATGTCAAAAATATGGACCTCAAGATCAACAAGATCGAAGTAAACAGCTAAGGGCGGCAAAGCGAAAAAAAAGGCTCTTTTCAGGTACCACACATTAAAAACATTGCAAACATTAAGATGTATAAAATATTTAACTAAGCATGTGTCATTTCGTCTACATCTCAATATATGAATGTATTTTTTGTAGAAATCTTTAAATGGGCACTTCCATTCTTTAAGTGTTGAAGTTTATGTTAGACATCAGAATTTGGAAACAATTTTATTTGTAATTACGAAAAAGCTATATTTCATGCATCTAATAAACAGATTTTTTTAAACGAAAATTTTGGTCTTTGGAAATAATAATGAAGTGGTTTTATACACATACCTCTGCTTAGAAATGTTATTTACAAAATTTTTTATAATATTTGAAAATGTGTATAAAAGAAACACTGCAAAAATACAATAAATCATCCTGGAATAAGCACCCTAGTTATTTTGTTACTGTGGATATTTCTGTTAATTAAATGTCTTTAGATCTTCAAAAATCGTATTTATTTTCAAAGTAAAAGGCAAAACTTAAAAAGATACACATTTTTTGTTATTACTAAATGTTCTTCAAGTCGTTCAAAAACATAGACCTCACTTTTGAAAAAAAAAAAAATAATAAACTGTGAATATATCGATATATATATATTAATAACCCTCAAAAAATGGCCTTTCTTTAAATACAGCAAGTTATGCCTTTATGCTATTTTGTTGACTTGGAGGTTTGTATTTTTAGCGCATATTTAGACCTTTTAATATATATGTATTTCGGTGCAAGTATTGACAATCAAAAAATCGAACTATAATATGATTCAGTCTCTGTCGTTGTTAAGTATCTTATAGAGAACCTTCATAATATGGATCTCAATTTTGAAAAGAAAAAAAAAGATATATTTGTATGGCCCTGAGAAGGGCCTTTTTTTGTAACTGCTGAAATTCAGTATTTTTTGCCAGCATATCCCACTCCACAGTATTTCATCCACCGAGAATACGTTTCAAATTTAAAAGTATGCACAGTCTCCCACATTACTGATTGATGATAAACAACTTTATATTATAAAGCTCTAATATGAAAAAAAAAACACAATTGTATGGCCCTGAAAAGGGCCTATAGTTATACAGAGAAATCCAGCATTTTATGCATGCGGTTCTAAATCCGAAGCATATCTTAAACCTAACAGGCGTCTCGTCAAATTAACCGTTAATCTTTTATTCGGAAACATAAAGTATGCTGTGATAAAGTTTGAAGTTAAAAATTCGAGGACAGCAGCGAGAAATATGGAAGCAAGATGGGATACACATAATGCCCTTCTACGTGAGAAACGACTATATGTCAAAAGCCTGTGAATGCGACCGACTGGAAAGAGTGTACCCGCTCTTGACGATCTCGATTGTTTCCGAATTTTAACTGTCATATTCACTAAATGACGAGGCAGGCTAGACGAGGATTCAAGTTAGAATAAGAGATGTGAAGGCTCGAAATTTCGGCAGCTCCCGGAACGAATGTCTGCACGCTGGAGAGTTGGAGACGGAAATGAGAGGAAGAAGTTGAGGAAAGGGTATTTATGCGGGGTGTCTGCCGGAGCAGCCAATCCGAAGAAAGGAGGTCGGGGCAAGCCCGCAGAAGAAGAAAATTAGTTTAAGTCTAAAAATATGGAATTCAAGATCAACAAGATCGAAGTAAACAGCTAAGGGCGGCAAAGCGAAAAAAAAGGCTCTTTTCAGGTACCGCACATTAAAAACATTGCAAACATTAAGATGTATAAAATATTTAACTAAGCATGTGTCATTTCGTCTACATCTCAATATATGAATGTATTTTTTGTAGAAAAATTTAAATGGGCACTTCCATTCTTTAAGTGTTGAAGTTTATGTTAGACATCAGAATTTGGAAACAATTTTATTTGTAATTACGAAAAAGCTATATTTCATGCATCTAATAAACAGATTTTTTTAAACCAAAATTTTGGTCTTTGGAAATAATAATGAAGTGGTTTTATACACATACCTCTGCTTAGAAATGTTATTTACAAAATTTTTTATAATATTTGAAAATGTGTATAAAAGAAACACTGCAAAAATACAATAAATCATCCTGGAATAAGCACCCTAGTTATTTTGTTGCTGTGGATATTTCTGTTAATTAAATGTCTTTAGATCTTCAAAAATCGTATTTATTTTCAAAGTAAAAGGCAAAACTTAAAAAGATACACATTTTTTGTTATTACTAAATGTTCTTCAAGTCGTTAAAAAACATAGACCTCACTTTTGAAAAAAAAAAATATAATAAACTGTGACTATATCTATATATATATATTAGTAAGGTTCAAAAAATGGCCTTTCTTTAAATAGAGCAAGTTATGCCTTTATGCTATTTTGTTGACTTGGAGGTTTGTATTTTTAGCGCATATTTAGACCTTTTAATATATATGTATTTCGGTGCAAGTATTGACAATCAAAAAATCGAACTATAATATGATTCAGTCTCTGTCGTTGTTAAGTGTCTTATAGAGAACCTTCATAATATGGGTCTCAATTTTGAAAAGAAAAAAAAAGACATATTTGTATGGCCCTGAGAAGGGCCTTTTTTTGTAACTGCTGAAATTCAGTATTTTTTGCCAGCATATCCCACTCCACAGTATTTCATCCACCGAAAATACGTTTCAAATTTAAAAGTATGCACAGTCTCCCACATTACTGATTGATGATAAACAACTTTATATTATAAAGCTCTAATATGAAACAAAAACACAATTGTATGGCCCTGAAAAGGGCCTTTAGTTATACAGAGAAATCCAGCATTTTATGCATGCGGTTCTAAATCCGAAGCATACCTTAAATCTAACAGGCGTCTCGTCAAATTAACCGTTAATCTTTTATTCGGAAACATAAAGTATGCTGTGATAAAGTTTCAAGTTAAAAATTCGAGGACAGCAGCGAGAAATATGGAAGCAAGAGGGGATACACATAATGCCCTTCTACGTGAGAAACGACTATTTGTCAAAAGCCTGTGAATGCGACCGACTGGAAAGAGTGTACCCGCTCTTGTCGATCTCGATTGTTTCCGAATTTTAACTGTCATATTCACTAAATGACGAGGCAGGCTAGACGAGGATTCAACTTAGAATAAGAGATGTGAAGGCTCGAAATGTCGGCAGCTCCCGGAACGAATGTCTGCACGCTGGAGAGTTGGAGACGGAAATGAGAGGAAGAAGTTGAGGAACCCTAGTTATTTTGTTGCTGTGGATATTTCTGTTAATTAAATGTCTTTAGATCTTCAAAAATCGTATTTATTTGCAAAGTAAAAGGCAAAACTTAAAAAGTTACACATTTTTTGTTATTACTAAATGTTCTTCAAGTCGTTCAAAAACATAGACCTCACTTTTGAAAAAAAAAAAATAATAAACTGTGAATATATCTATATATATATATTAGTAAGGTTCAAAAAATGGCCTTTCTTTAAATACAGCAAGTTATGCCTTTATGCTATTTTGTTGACTTGGAGGTTTGTATTTTTAGCGCATATTTAGACCTTTTAATATATATGTATTTCGGTGCAAGTATTGACAATCAAAAAATCGAACTATAATATGATTCAGTCTCTGTCGTTGTTAAGTATCTTATAGAGAACTTTCATAATATGGGTCTCAATTTTGAAAAGAAAAAAAAAGATATATTTGTATGGCCCTGAGAAGGGCCTTTTTTTGTAACTGCTGAAATTCAGTATTTTTTGCCAGCATATTCCACTCCACAGTATTTCATCCACCGAAAATACGTTTCAAATTTAAAAGTATGCACAGTCTCCCACATTACTGATTGATGATAAACAACTTTATATTATAAAGCTCTAATATGAAAAAAAAACACAATTGTATGGCCCTGAAAAGGGTTTTTAGTTATACAGAGAAATCCAGCATTTTATGCATGCGGTTATAAATCCGAAGCATACCTTAAATCTAACAGGCGTCTCGTCAAATTAACCGTTAATCTTTTATTCGGAAACATAAAGTATGCTGTGATAAAGTTTGAAGTTAAAAATTCGAGGACAGCAGCGAGAAATATGGAAGCAAGAGGGGATACACATAATGCCCTTCTACGTGAGAAACGACTATTTGTCAAAAGCCTGTGAATGCGACCGACTGGAAAGAGTGTACCCGCTCTTGTCGATCTCGATTGTTTCCGAATTTTAACTGTCATATTCACTAAATGACGAGGCAGGCTACACGAGGATTCAAGTTAGAATAAGAGATGTGAAGGCTCGAAATGTCGGCAGCTCCCGGAACGAATGTCTGCACGCTGGAGAGTTGGAGACGGAAATGAGAGGAAGAAGTTGAGGAAAGGGTATTTATGCGGGGTGTCTGCCGGAGCAGCCAATCCGAAGAAAGGAGGGCGGGGCAAGCCCGCAGAAGAAGAAAATTAGTTTAAGTCTAAAAATATGGAATTCAAGATCAACAAGATCGAAGTAAAGAGCTAAGGGCGGCAAAGCGAAAAAAAAGGCTTTTTTCAGGTACCACACATTAAAAACATTGCAAACATTAAGATGTATAAAATATTTAACTAAGCATGTGTCATTTCGTCTACATCTCAATATATGAATGTATTTTTTGTAGAAATCTTTAAATGGGCACTTCCATTCTTTAAGTGTTGAAGTTTATGTTAGACATCAGAATTTGGAAACAATTTTATTTGTAATTACGAAAAAGCTATATTTCATGCATCTAATAAACAGATTTTTTTAAACCAAAATTTTGGTCTTTGGAAATAATAATGAAGTGGTTTTATACACATACCTCTGCTTAGAAATGTTATTTACAAAATTTTTTATAATATTTGAAAATGTGTATAAAAGAAACACTGCAAAAATACAATAAATCATCCTGGAATAAGCACCCTAGTTATTTTGTTACTGTGGATATTTCTGTTAATTAAATGTCTTTAGATCTTCAAAAATCGTATTTATTTTCAAAGTAAAAGGCAAAACTTAAAAAGATACACATTTTTTGTTATTACTAAATGTTCTTCAAGTCGTTCAAAAACATAGACCTCACTTTTGAAAAAAAAAAAAAATAATAAACTGTGAATATATCGATATATATATATTAGTAACCCTCAAAAAATGGCCTTTCTTTAAATACAGCAAGTTATGCCTTTATGCTATTTTGTTGACTTGGAGGTTTGTATTTTTAGCGCATATTTAGACCTTTTAATATATATGTATTTCGGTGCAAGTATTGACAATCAAAAAATCGAACTATAATATGATTCAGTCTCTGTCGTTGTTAAGTATCTTATAGAGAACCTTCATAATATGGATCTCAATTTTGAAAAGAAAAAAAAAGATATATTTGTATGGCCCTGAGAAGGGCCTTTTTTTGTAACTGCTGAAATTCAGTATTTTTTGCCAGCATATCCCACTCCACAGTATTTCATCCACCGAGAATACGTTTCAAATTTAAAAGTATGCACAGTCTCCCACATTACTGATTGATGATAAACAACTTTATATTATAAAGCTCTAATATGAAAAAAAAAACACAATTGTATGGCCCTGAAAAGGGCCTATAGTTATACAGAGAAATCCAGCATTTTATGCATGCGGTTCTAAATCCGAAGCATATCTTAAACCTAACAGGCGTCTCGTCAAATTAACCGTTAATCTTTTATTCGGAAACATAAAGTATGCTGTGATAAAGTTTGAAGTTAAAAATTCGAGGACAGCAGCGAGAAATATGGAAGCAAGATGGGATACACATAATGCCCTTCTACGTGAGAAACGACTATATGTCAAAAGCCTGTGAATGCGACCGACTGGAAAGAGTGTACCCGCTCTTGTCGATCTCGATTGTTTCCGAATTTTAACTGTCATATTCACTAAATGACGAGGCAGGCTAGACGAGGATTCAAGTTAGAATAAGAGATGTGAAGGCTCGAAATTTCGGCAGCTCCCGGAACGAATGTCTGCACGCTGGAGAGTTGGAGACGGAAATGAGAGGAAGAAGTTGAGGAAAGGGTATTTATGCGGGGTGTCTGCCGGAGCAGCCAATCCGAAGAAAGGAGGTCGGGGCAAGCCCGCAGAAGAAGAAAATTAGTTTAAGTCTAAAAATATGGAATTCAAGATCAACAAGATCGAAGTAAACAGCTAAGGGCGGCAAAGCGAAAAAAAAGGCTCTTTTCAGGTACCGCACATTAAAAACATTGCAAACATTAAGATGTATAAAATATTTAACTAAGCATGTGTCATTTCGTCTACATCTCAATATATGAATGTATTTTTTGTAGAAAAATTTAAATGGGCACTTCCATTCTTTAAGTGTTGAAGTTTATGTTAGACATCAGAATTTGGAAACAATTTTATTTGTAATTACGAAAAAGCTATATTTCATGCATCTAATAAACAGATTTTTTTAAACCAAAATTTTGGTCTTTGGAAATAATAATGAAGTGGTTTTATACACATACCTCTGCTTAGAAATGTTATTTACAAAATTTTTTATAATATTTGAAAATGTGTATAAAAGAAACACTGCAAAAATACAATAAATCATCCTGGAATAAGCACCCTAGTTATTTTGTTGCTGTGGATATTTCTGTTAATTAAATGTCTTTAGATCTTCAAAAATCGTATTTATTTTCAAAGTAAAAGGCAAAACTTAAAAAGATACACATTTTTTGTTATTACTAAATGTTCTTCAAGTCGTTAAAAAACATAGACCTCACTTTTGAAAAAAAAAAAAATATAATAAACTGTGACTATATCTATATATATATATTAGTAAGGTTCAAAAAATGGCCTTTCTTTAAATAGAGCAAGTTATGCCTTTATGCTATTTTGTTGACTTGGAGGTTTGTATTTTTAGCGCATATTTAGACCTTTTAATATATATGTATTTCGGTGCAAGTATTGACAATCAAAAAATCGAACTATAATATGATTCAGTCTCTGTCGTTGTTAAGTATCTTATAGAGAACCTTCATAATATGGGTCTCAATTTTGAAAAGAAAAAAAAAGACATATTTGTATGGCCCTGAGAAGGGCCTTTTTTTGTAACTGCTGAAATTCAGTATTTTTTGCCAGCATATCCCACTCCACAGTATTTCATCCACCGAAAATACGTTTCAAATTTAAAAGTATGCACAGTCTCCCACATTACTGATTGATGATAAACAACTTTATATTATAAAGCTCTAATATGAAAAAAAAACACAATTGTATGGCCCTGAAAAGGGCCTTTAGTTATACAGAGAAATCCAGCATTTTATGCATGCGGTTCTAAATCCGAAGCATACCTTAAATCTAACAGGCGTCTCGTCAAATTAACCGTTAATCTTTTATTCGGAAACATAAAGTATGCTGTGATAAAGTTTGAAGTTAAAAATTCGAGGACAGCAGCGAGAAATATGGAAGCAAGAGGGGATACACATAATGCCCTTCTACGTGAGAAACGACTATTTGTCAAAAGCCTGTGAATGCGACCGACTGGAAAGAGTGTACCCGCTCTTGTCGATCTCGATTGTTTCCGAATTTTAACTGTCATATTCACTAAATGACGAGGCAGGCTAGACGAGGATTCAACTTAGAATAAGAGATGTGAAGGCTCGAAATGTCGGCAGCTCCCGGAACGAATGTCTGCACGCTGGAGAGTTGGAGACGGAAATGAGAGGAAGAAGTTGAGGAACCCTAGTTATTTTGTTGCTGTGGATATTTCTGTTAATTAAATGTCTTTAGATCTTCAAAAATCGTATTTATTTGCAAAGTAAAAGGCAAAACTTAAAAAGTTACACATTTTTTGTTATTACTAAATGTTCTTCAAGTCGTTCAAAAACATAGACCTCACTTTTGAAAAAAAAAAAAATAATAAACTGTGAATATATCTATATATATATATTAGTAAGGTTCAAAAAATGGCCTTTCTTTAAATACAGCAAGTTATGCCTTTATGCTATTTTGTTGACTTGGAGGTTTGTATTTTTAGCGCATATTTAGACCTTTTAATATATATGTATTTCGGTGCAAGTATTGACAATCAAAAAATCGAACTATAATATGATTCAGTCTCTGTCGTTGTTAAGTATCTTATAGAGAACTTTCATAATATGGGTCTCAATTTTGAAAAGAAAAAAAAAGATATATTTGTATGGCCCTGAGAAGGGCCTTTTTTTGTAACTGCTGAAATTCAGTATTTTTTGCCAGCATATTCCACTCCACAGTATTTCATCCACCGAAAATACGTTTCAAATTTAAAAGTATGCACAGTCTCCCACATTACTGATTGTTGATAAACAACTTTATATTATAAAGCTCTAATATGAAAAAAAAACACAATTGTATGGCCCTGAAAAGGGCCTTTAGTTATACAGAGAAATCCAGCATTTTATGCATGCGGTTATAAATCCGAAGCATACCTTAAATCTAACAGGCGTCTCGTCAAATTAACCGTTAATCTTTTATTCGGAAACATAAAGTATGCTGTGATAAAGTTTGAAGTTAAAAATTCGAGGACAGCAGCGAGAAATATGGAAGCAAGAGGGGATACACATAATGCCCTTCTACGTGAGAAACGACTATTTGTCAAAAGCCTGTGAATGCGACCGACTGGAAAGAGTGTACCCGCTCTTGTCGATCTCGATTGTTTCCGAATTTTAACTGTCATATTCACTAAATGACGAGGCAGGCTACACGAGGATTCAAGTTAGAATAAGAGATGTGAAGGCTCGAAATGTCGGCAGCTCCCGGAACGAATGTCTGCACGCTGGAGAGTTGGAGACGGAAATGAGAGGAAGAAGTTGAGGAAAGGGTATTTATGCGGGGTGTCTGCCGGAGCAGCCAATCCGAAGAAAGGAGGGCGGGGCAAGCCCGCAGAAGAAGAAAATTAGTTTAAGTCTAAAAATATGGAATTCAAGATCAACAAGATCGAAGTAAAGAGCTAAGGGCGGCAAAGCGAAAAAAAAGGCTTTTTTCAGGTACCACACATTAAAAACATTGCAAACATTAAGATGTATAAAATATTTAACTAAGCATGTGTCATTTCGTCTACATCTCAATATATGAATGTATTTTTTGGAGAAATCTTTAAATGGGCACTTCCATTCTTTAAGTGTTGAAGTTTATGTTAGACATCAGAATTTGGAAACAATTTTATTTGTAATTACGAAAAAGCTATATTTCATGCATCTAATAAACAGATTTTTTTAAACCAAAATTTTGGTCTTTGGAAATAATAATGAAGTGGTTTTATACACATACCTCTGCTTAGAAATGTTATTTACAAAATTTTTTATAATATTTGAAAATGTGTATAAAAGAAACACTGCAAAAATACAATAAATCATCCTGGAATAAGCACCCTAGTTATTTTGTTGCTGTGGATATTTCTGTTAATTAAATGTCTTTAGATCTTCAAAAATCGTATTTATTTGCAAAGCAAAAGGCAAAACTTAAAAAGATACACATTTTTTGTTATTACTAAATTTTCTTCAAGTCGTTCAAAAACATAGACCTCACTTTTGAAAAAAAAAAAAATAATAAACTGTGAATATATCTATATATATATTAGTAAGGTTCAAAAAATGGCCTTTCTTTAAATAGAGCAAGTTATGCCTTTATGCTATTTTGTTGACTTGGAGGTTTGTATTTTTAGCGCATATTTAGACCTTTTAATATATATGTATTTCGGTGCAAGTATTGACAATCAAAAAATCGAACTATAATATGATTCAGTCTCTGTCGTTGTTAAGTATCTTATAGAGAACCTTCATAATATGGGTCTCAATTTTGAAAAGAAAAAAAAGATATATTTGTATGGCCCCGAGAAGGGCCTTTTTTTGTAACTGCTGAAATTCAGTATTTTTTGCCAGCATATCCCACTCTACAGTATTTCATCCACCGAAAATACGTTTCAAATTTAAAAGTATGCACAGTCTCCCACATTACTGATTGATGATAAACAACTTTATATTATAAAGCTCTAATATGAAAAAAAAACACAATTGTATGGCCCTGAAAAGGGCCTTTAGTTATACAGAGAAATCCAGCATTTTATGCATGCGGTTCTAAATCCGAAGCATACCTTAAATCTAACAGGCGTCTCGTCAAATTAACCGTTAATCTTTTATTCGGAAACATAAAGTATGCTGTGATAAAGTTTGAAGTTAAAAATTCGAGGACAGCAGCGAGAAATATGGAAGCAAGAGGGGATACACATAATGCCCTTCTACGTGAGAAACGACTATTTGTCAAAAGCCTGTGAATGCGACCGACTGGAAAGAGTGTACCCGCTCTTGTCGATCTCGATTGTTTCCGAATTTTAACTGTCATATTCACTAAATGACGAGGCAGGCTAGACGAGGATTCAACTTAGAATAAGAGATGTGAAGGCTCGAAATGTCGGCAGCTCCCGGAACGAATGTCTGGATGCTGGAGAGTTGGAGTCGGGAATGAGAGGAACTTGAACTTGTTGAGGCATGAAGGGACTTCCTAGTTGTCAAACAACTCCACGTCCGGGCTAGGAGTGACTGGTTAGCACATCTTGAGGTACGCCTTCAAAAAAAGAGTAGGTGCAGAATAATTCTGCAGGAAGAAAGTCTAGCCGTAGTGCAAGCACTACATATGATAGAAGACTATAGAATGTCGGCAGCTCCCGGAGCGCATCTGCACGCCGTTGAGCTGGAGACGGAAATGAGAGTAAGAGGTTGAGGAAAGTGTATTTACGCGGGGTGGCGGCCGGAGCAGCCAATCCGTGAGAAGTAGGGCGGGGCAAGCCCGCGATAGAGGAAAAAAAGAAAAGTCTAGAGATAAGTAATTCAAGTTCAAAAGAACGGGGTAAAAGCTAAGGCGGCAAAGCGAAATCAAAACAAAGGCACTTTCAGGAACCACATATTTTAAAATTACTAAATTAAATAATAAAAACACTACAAATAATAAAAGTTAAATAAAAGATAAGTTACAATAATTAAGATAATTAACTACAGTGTGTCATTTCGTTGACATCTTTTCATTTTTTTTTTCCAATTTTTCATTTAGATAACAGATTAACATAATAATTAAAAGATAAGTAACAATTAACAAGTTATTTAGAGTTATTGTTAGAGTTCACTAATAATTCACTGAAAGTTAATAATTTGGAAATCGGATCTTTTTTAAATTTAATTTTCTCATAGACGCTGTTGAGTTTTTGGAGAATATCGTCAAAAGATTTGACTTGAAGTTCAGATTTTATAGCTTCTAATATTTCAATGATTGATGAGATATTATTTGATAGCTCATGAAGCTCGTAAAGCTGCAGAGTTGGTGGGTTAGGTTTACTATTAATTTTAGGAATTTTAACTTGATTAGAAATAATTTTAGTCTCAGGTTTATTTTCCGGTTTAGCGGTAATTTGGGCATAAGTTTTACGAAATTGAGGTTTAAGGGGATATTTATTACAACCTTTGTAATTAGAGGGATGTTGGAGATTACAATTTGCACATTTAGGAGGCGGTTTAGGACCGTCTTTAATGAGTTTAATATTACAGTCAGAAGATAAGTGGTCGCCATTGCAACCTACGCATTTAGGATTATTGAAGCATTGAGAACTGACATGATTAAATTGCTGGCAGCGAAAGCACTGCACAGCTTTTTTAGAGGGTCGAAATTTTTCTACGTTAACTCTGAGATGGAAAAGATTACGGATATTGAGAATTTCATAATTTTTACTATTTTTAGGGAGCTCAACCAGATATAACGGAAGAATTATACCATCCCTTTTACTTTTCATTTGCGTAATTTTGTTGGCAGAGAAGCCCTTATTAAGAAGTTCTGTTTGGATGTCATCCATATAAACGTTGTTTTTAGGGAGACCCCTTATAACTATAAGATAATGCGGAACATTAGTTTTTTTGAAGTAATCGTGCATAGCCATTTCATCTTCAAGACTTTCCGGGAGAATTTTAAGATAGTTGCCGGCCAATTTGGCCTCGAATTTAAGTTTAAGATTAGATTTAAGTTGCTCAGTTAATTGGATAGGATTAAGTTGGCGGTTATCGACCATAATAGGATTAGGTTTTTTATCTATTTTAGCATTATTGTTAGTAATTCCACTAACGATAGATTCGCAATCAGATTGCATTTCGATAACATTATCGTTGTCTTTATTTACACAATTTTGCGGGTTGTTAAGCTTAGATATTTTATCATACTCAGCAGCGTTACTTTGTAATTTTTTCCTACGCTTTTTATTTTTAACAGGGATAAAGTCCCCATCAGCGTCTATAGAATTAGTTAGATTAGAGTCATTTTCATTAATTTTACAAGAATCAGATTTAGAATTTAAGTTATGAGTATTAGAAGTACTAGTTTTAGAATCGTTATTATTGATATTACTAGAATAAGGTTTAGAATTAATATTAGCAGCGCTAAGATTAGCTAATTCTAATAAGCTAAGAGGCTTCGGATAGAGTTGACTATCATGATGAAGCAGAGTAGGATCGAAAATTTCATTTTTATCTTTAGCAGCTATTTCGATCATATGCAAATAATTGGGATCGGTCTTCATTTTAACGATCATATCCTCAGGACTAGTGCGCCATAATCTAGCAAAGCCGTTAACAGTTATAGAAGTAGGATCAAAGCAAGAGATAGAAAGGGAAGATGTGCCCGACATACCATTACCCGGCGATGATGCGACGGGCTCGCCGGCCCGAGAACTTGGATTCATCCGTCAGCTAAAAAGCGGTCAGGCAGGTGCTTACACACACGCTCTCGAATGAGAGGAAGAAGTTGAGGAAAGGGTATTTATGCGGGGTGTCTGCCGGAGCAGCCAATCCGAAGAAAGGAAGGCGGGGCAAGCCCGCAGAAGAAGAAAATTAGTTTAAGTCTAAAAATATGGAATTCAAGATCAACAAGATCGAAGTAAACAGCTAAGGGCGGCAAAGCGGAAAAAAAAGGCTCTTTTCAGGTACCACACATTAAAAACATTGCAAACATTAAGATATATAAAATATTTAACTAAGCAAGTGTCATTTCGTCTACATCTCAATATATGAATGTATTTTTTGTAGAAATCTTTAAATGGGCACTTCCATTCTTTAAGTGTTGAAGTTTATGTTAGACATCAGAATTTGGAAACAATTTTATTTGTAATTACGAAAAAGCTATATTTCATGCATCTAATAAACAGATTTTTTTAAACCAAAATTTTGGTCTTTGGAAATAATAATGAAGTGGTTTTATACACATACCTCTGCTTAGAAATGTTATTTACAAAATTTTTTATAATATTTGAAAATGTGTATAAAAGAAACACTGCAAAAATACAATAAATCATCCTGGAATAAGCACCCTAGTTATTTTGTTGCTGTGGATATTTCTGTTAATTAAATGTCTTTAGATCTTCAAAAATCGTATTTATTTTCAAAGTAAAAGGCAAAACTTAAAAAGATACACATTTTTGTTATTACTAAATGTTCTTCAAGTCGTTCAAAAACATAGACCTCACTTTTGAAAAAAAAAAAATAATAAACTGTGAATATATCTATATATATATTAGTAAGGTTCAAAAAATGGCCTTTCTTTAAATACAGCAAGTTATGCCTTTATGCTATTTTGTTGACTTGGAGGTTTGTATTTTTAGCGCATATTTAGACCTTTTAATACATATGTATTTCGGTGCAAGTATTGACAATCAAAAAAAGGAACTATAATATGATTCAGTCTCTGTCGTTGTTAAGTATCTTATAGAGAACCTTCATAATATGGGTCTCAATTTTGAAAAGAAAAAAAAGATATATTTGTATGGCCCTGAGAAGGGCCTTTTTTTGTAACTGCTGAAATTCAGTATTTTTTGCCAGCATATCCCACTCCACAGTATTTCATCCACCGAAAATACGTTTCAAATTTAAAAGTATGCACAGTCTCCCACATTACTGATTGATGATAAACAACTTTATATTATAAAGCTCTAATATGAAAAAAAAACACAATTGTATGGCCCTGAAAAGGGCCTTTAGTTATACAGAGAAATCCAGCATTTTATGCATGCGGTTCTAAATCCGAAGCATACCTTAAATCTAACAGGCGTCTCGTCAAATTAACCGTTAATCTTTTATTCGGAAATATAAAGTATGCTGTGATAAAGTTTGAAGTTAAAAATTCGAGGACAGCAGCGAGAAATATGGAAGCAAGAGGGGATACACATAATGCCCTTCTACGTGAGAAACGACTATTTGTCAAAAGCCTGTGAATGCGACCGACTGGAAAGAGTGTACCCGCTCTTGTCGATCTAGATTGTTTCCGAATTTTAACTGTCATATTCACTAAATGACGAGGCAGGCTAGACGAGGATTCAAGTTAGAATAAGAGATGTGAAGGCTCGAAATGTCGGCAGCTCCCGGAACGAATGTCTGCACGCTGGAGAGTTGGAGACGGAAATGAGAGGAAGAAGTTGAGGAAAGGGTATTTATTCGGGGTGTCTGCCGGAGCAGCCAATCCGAAGAAAGGAGGGCGGGGCAAGCCCGCAGAAGAAGAAAATTAGTTTAAGTCTAAAAATATGGAATTCAAGATAAACAAGATCGAAGTAAACAGCTAAGGGCGGCAAAGCGAAAAAAAAAGCTCTTTTCAGGTACCACACATTAAAAACATTGCAAACATTAAGATGTATAAAATATTTAACTAAGCATGTGTCATTTCGTCTACATCTCAATATATGAATGTATTTTTTGTAGAAATCTTTAAATGGGCACTTCCATTCTTTAAGTGTTGAAGTTTATGTTAGACATCAGAATTTGGAAACAATTTTATTTGTAATTACGAAAAAGCTATATTTCATGCATCTAATAAACAGATTTTTTTAAACCAAAATTTTGGTCTTTGGAAATAATAATTAAGTGGTTTTATACACATACCTCTGCTTAGAAATGTTATTTACAAAATTTTTTATAATATTTGAAAATGTGTATAAAAGAAACACTGCAAAAATACAATAAATCATCCAGGAATAAGCACCCTAGTTATTTTGTTGCTGTGGATATTTCTGTTAATTAAATGTCATTATATCTTCAAAAATCGTATTTATTTGCAAAGTAAAAGGCAAAACTTAAAAAGATACACATTTTTTGTTATTACTAAATTTTCTTCAAGTCGTTCAAAAACATAGACCTCACTTTTGAAAAAAAAAAAATAATAAACTGTGAATATATCTATATATATATTAGTAAGGTTCAAAAAATGGCCTTTCTTTAAATACAGCAAGTTATGCCTTTATGCTATTTTGTTGACTTGGAGGTTTGTATTTTTAGCGCATATTTAGACCTTTTAATATATATGTATTTCGGTGCAAGTATTGACAATCAAAAAATCGAACTATAATATGATTCAGTCTCTGTCGTTGTTAAGTATCTTATAGAGAACCTTCATAATATGGGTCTCAATTTTGAAAAGAAAAAAAAAGATATATTTGTATGGCCCTGAGAAGGGCCTTTTTTTGTAACTGCTGAAATTCAGTATTTTTTGCCAGCATATCCCACTCCACAGTATTTCATCCACCGAAAATACGTTTCAAATTTAAAAGTATGCACAGTCTCCAACATTACTGATTGATGATAAACAACTTTATATTATAAAGCTCTAATATGAAAAAAAAAAACAATTGTATGGCCCTGAAAAGGGCCTTTAGTTATACAGAGAAATCCAGCATTTTATGCATGCGGTTCTAAATCCGAAGCATATCTTAAACCTAACAGGCGTATCGTCAAATTAACCGTTAATCTTTTATTCGGAAACATAAAGTATGCTGTGATAAAGTTTGAAGTTAAAAATTCGAGGACAGCAGCGAGATATATGGCAGCAAGAGGGGATACACATAATGCCCTTCTACGTGAGAAATGACTATTTGCCAAAAGCCTGTGAATGCGACCGACTGGAAAGAGTGTACCCGCTCTTGTCGATCTCGATTGTTTCCGAATTTTAACTGTCATATTCACTAAATGACGAGGCAGGCTAGACGAGGATTCAAGTTAGAATAAGAGATGTGAAGGCTCGAAATGTCGGCAGCTCCCGGAACGAATGTCTGGATGCTGGAGAGTTCGAGTCGGGAATGAGAGGAACTGGAACTTGTTGAGGCATGAAGGGACTTCCTAGTTGTCAAACAACTCCACGTCCGGGCTAGGAGTGACTGGTTAGCACATCTTGAGGTACGCCTTCAAAAAAAAGTAGGTGCAGAATAATTCTGCAGGAAGAAAGTCTAGCCGTAGTGCAAGCACTACATATGATAGAAGACTATAGAATGTCGGCAGCTCCCGGAGCGCATCTGCACGCCGTTGAGCTTGAGACGGAAATGAGAGTAAGAGGTTGAGGAAAGTGTATTTACGCGGGGTGGCGGCCGGAGCAGCCAATCCGTGAGAAGTAGGGCGAGGGAAGCCCGCGATAGAGGAAAAAAGAAAAGTCTAGAGATAAGTAATTCAAGTTCAAAAGAACGGTTTAAAAGCTAAGGCGGCAAAGCGAAATCAAAACAAAGGCACTTTTCAGGAACCACATATTTTAAAATTACTAAATTAAATAATAAAAACACTACAAATAATAAAAGTTAAAAAAAAGATAAGTTACAATAATTAAGATAATTAACTACAGTGTGTCATTTCGTTGACATCTTTTCATTTTTTTTTCCAATTTTTCATTTAGATAACAGATTAACATAATAATTAAAAGATAAGTAACAATTAACAAGTTATTTAGAGTTATTGTTAGAGTTCACTAATAATTCACTGAAAGTTAATAATTTGGAAATCGGATCTTTTTTAAGTTTAATTTTCTCATAGACGCTGTTGAGTTTTTGGGGAATATCGTCAAAAAATTTGACTTGAAGTTCAGATTTTATAGCTTCTAATATTTCAATGATTGATGAGATATTATTTGATAGCTCATGAAGCTCGTAAAGCTGCTGAGTTGGTGGGTTAGGTTTACTATTAATTTTAGGAATTATAACTTGATTAGAAATAATTTTAGTCTCAGGTTTATTTTCCGGTTTAGCGGAAATTTGGGCATAAGTTTTACGAAATTGAGGTTTAAGGGGATATTTATTACAACCTTTGTAATTAGAGGGATGTTGGAGATTACAATTTGCACATTTAGGAGGCGGTTTAGGACCGTCTTTAATGAGTTTAATATTACAGTTAGAAGATAAGTGGTCGCCATTGCAACCTACGCATTTAGGATTATTGAAGCTTTGAGAACTGACATGATTAAATTGCTGGCAGCGAAAGCACTGCACAGCTTTTTTAGAGGGTCGAAATTTTTTTACGTTAACTCTGAGATGGAAAAGATTACGGATATTGAGAATTTCATAATTTTTACTATTTTTAGGGAGCTCAACCAGATATAACGGAAGAATTATACCATCCCTTTTACTTTTCATTTGCGTAATTTTGTTGGCAGAGAAGCCCTTATTAAGAAGTTCTGTTTGGATGTCGTCCATATAAACGTTGTTTTTAGGGAGACCCCTTATAACTATAAGATAATGCGGAACATTAGTTTTTTTGAAGTAATCGTGCATAGCCATTTTATCTACAAGACTTTCCGGGAGAATTTTAAGATAGTTGCCGGCCAATTTGGCCTCGAATTTAAGTTTAAGATTAGATTTAAGTTGCTCAGTTAATTGGATAGGATTAAGTTGGCGGTTATCGACCATAATAGGATTAGGTTTTTTATCTATTTTAGCATTATTGTTAGTAATTCCACTAACGATAGATTCGCAATCAGATTGCATTTCGATAACATTATCGTTGTCTTTATTTACACAATTTTGCGGGTTGTTAGGCTTAGATATTTTATCATACTCAGCAGCGTTACTTTGTAATTTTTTCCTACGCTTTTTATTTTTAACAGGGATAAAGTCCCCATCAGCGTCTATAGAATTAGTTAGATTAGAGTCATTTTCATTAATTTTACAAGAATCAGATTTAGAATTTAAGTTATGAGTATTAGAAGTACTAGTTTTAGAATCGTTATTATTGATATTACTAGAATAAGGTTTAGAATTAATATTAGCAGCGCTAAGATTAGCTAATTCTAATAAGCTAAGAGGCTTCGGATAGAGTTGACTATCATGATGAAGCAGAGTAGGATCGAAAATTTCATTTTTATCTTTAGCAGCTATTTCGATCATATGCAAATAATTGGGATCGGTCTTCATTTTAACGATCATATCCTCAGGACTAGTGCGCCATAATCTAGCAAAGCCGTTAACAGTTATAGAAGTAGGATCAAAGCAAGAGATAGAAAGGGAAGATGTGCCCGACATACCATTACCCGACGATGATGCGACGGGCTCGCCGGCCCGAGAACTTGGATTCATCCTTCAGCTAAAAAGCGGTCAGGCAGGTGCTTACACACACGCTCTCGAATGAGAGGAAGAAGTTGAGGAAAGGGTATTTATGCGGGGTGTCTGCCGGAGAAGCCAATCCGAAGAAAGGAAGGCGGGGCAAGCCCGCAGAAGAAGAAAATTAGTTTAAGTCTAAAAATATGGAATTCAAGATCAACAAGATCGAAGTAAACAGCTAAGGGCGGCAAAGCGAAAAAAAAAGGCTTTTTTCAGGTACCACACATTAAAAACATTGCAAACATTAAAATGTATAAAATATTTAACTAAGCATGTGTCATTTCGTCTACATCTCAATATATGAATGTATTTTTTGTAGAAATCTTTAAATGGGCACTTCCATTCTTTAAGTGTTGAAGTTTATGTTAGACATCAGAATTTGGAAACAATTTTATTTGTAATTACGAAAAAGCTATATTTCATGCATCTAATAAACAGATTTTTTTAAACCAAAATTTTGGTCTTTGGAAATAATAATGAAGTGGTTTTATACACATACCTCTGCTTAGAAATGTTATTTACAAAATTTTTTATAATATTTGAAAATGTGTATAAAAGAAACACTGCAAAAATACAATAAATCATCCTGGAATAAGCACCCTAGTTATTTTGTTGCTGTGGATATTTCTGTTAATTAAATGTCTTTAGATCTTCAAAAATCGTATTTATTTTCAAAGTAAAAGGCAAAACTTAAAAAGATACACATTTTTGTTATTACTAAATGTTCTTCAAGTCGTTCAAAAACATAGACCTCACTTTTGAAAAAAAAAAAATAATAAACTGTGAATATATCTATATATATATTAGTAAGGTTCAAAAAATGGCCTTTCTTTAAATACAGCAAGTTATGCCTTTATGCTATTTTGTTGACTTGGAGGTTTGTATTTTTAGCGCATATTTAGACCTTTTAATACATATGTATTTCGGTGCAAGTATTGACAATCAAAAAAAGGAACTATAATATGATTCAGTCTCTGTCGTTGTTAAGTATCTTATAGAGAACCTTCATAATATGGGTCTCAATTTTGAAAAGAAAAAAAAGATATATTTGTATGGCCCTGAGAAGGGCCTTTTTTTGTAACTGCTGAAATTCAGTATTTTTTGCCAGCATATCCCACTCCACAGTATTTCATCCACCGAAAATACGTTTCAAATTTAAAAGTATGCACAGTCTCCCACATTACTGATTGATGATAAACAACTTTATATTATAAAGCTCTAATATGAAAAAAAAACACAATTGTATGGCCCTGAAAAGGGCCTTTAGTTATACAGAGAAATCCAGCATTTTATGCATGCGGTTCTAAATCCGAAGCATACCTTAAATCTAACAGGCGTCTCGTCAAATTAACCGTTAATCTTTTATTCGGAAATATAAAGTATGCTGTGATAAAGTTTGAAGTTAAAAATTCGAGGACAGCAGCGAGAAATATGGAAGCAAGAGGGGATACACATAATGCCCTTCTACGTGAGAAACGACTATTTGTCAAAAGCCTGTGAATGCGACCGACTGGAAAGAGTGTACCCGCTCTTGTCGATCTAGATTGTTTCCGAATTTTAACTGTCATATTCACTAAATGACGAGGCAGGCTAGACGAGGATTCAAGTTAGAATAAGAGATGTGAAGGCTCGAAATGTCGGCAGCTCCCGGAACGAATGTCTGCACGCTGGAGAGTTGGAGACGGAAATGAGAGGAAGAAGTTGAGGAAAGGGTATTTATTCGGGGTGTCTGCCGGAGCAGCCAATCCGAAGAAAGGAGGGCGGGGCAAGCCCGCAGAAGAAGAAAATTAGTTTAAGTCTAAAAATATGGAATTCAAGATAAACAAGATCGAAGTAAACAGCTAAGGGCGGCAAAGCGAAAAAAAAAGCTCTTTTCAGGTACCACACATTAAAAACATTGCAAACATTAAGATGTATAAAATATTTAACTAAGCATGTGTCATTTCGTCTACATCTCAATATATGAATGTATTTTTTGTAGAAATCTTTAAATGGGCACTTCCATTCTTTAAGTGTTGAAGTTTATGTTAGACATCAGAATTTGGAAACAATTTTATTTGTAATTACGAAAAAGCTATATTTCATGCATCTAATAAACAGATTTTTTTAAACCAAAATTTTGGTCTTTGGAAATAATAATTAAGTGGTTTTATACACATACCTCTGCTTAGAAATGTTATTTACAAAATTTTTTATAATATTTGAAAATGTGTATAAAAGAAACACTGCAAAAATACAATAAATCATCCAGGAATAAGCACCCTAGTTATTTTGTTGCTGTGGATATTTCTGTTAATTAAATGTCATTATATCTTCAAAAATCGTATTTATTTGCAAAGTAAAAGGCAAAACTTAAAAAGATACACATTTTTTGTTATTACTAAATTTTCTTCAAGTCGTTCAAAAACATAGACCTCACTTTTGAAAAAAAAAAAATAATAAACTGTGAATATATCTATATATATATTAGTAAGGTTCAAAAAATGGCCTTTCTTTAAATACAGCAAGTTATGCCTTTATGCTATTTTGTTGACTTGGAGGTTTGTATTTTTAGCGCATATTTAGACCTTTTAATATATATGTATTTCGGTGCAAGTATTGACAATCAAAAAATCGAACTATAATATGATTCAGTCTCTGTCGTTGTTAAGTATCTTATAGAGAACCTTCATAATATGGGTCTCAATTTTGAAAAGAAAAAAAAAGATATATTTGTATGGCCCTGAGAAGGGCCTTTTTTTGTAACTGCTGAAATTCAGTATTTTTTGCCAGCATATCCCACTCCACAGTATTTCATCCACCGAAAATACGTTTCAAATTTAAAAGTATGCACAGTCTCCAACATTACTGATTGATGATAAACAACTTTATATTATAAAGCTCTAATATGAAAAAAAAAAACAATTGTATGGCCCTGAAAAGGGCCTTTAGTTATACAGAGAAATCCAGCATTTTATGCATGCGGTTCTAAATCCGAAGCATATCTTAAACCTAACAGGCGTATCGTCAAATTAACCGTTAATCTTTTATTCGGAAACATAAAGTATGCTGTGATAAAGTTTGAAGTTAAAAATTCGAGGACAGCAGCGAGATATATGGCAGCAAGAGGGGATACACATAATGCCCTTCTACGTGAGAAATGACTATTTGCCAAAAGCCTGTGAATGCGACCGACTGGAAAGAGTGTACCCGCTCTTGTCGATCTCGATTGTTTCCGAATTTTAACTGTCATATTCACTAAATGACGAGGCAGGCTAGACGAGGATTCAAGTTAGAATAAGAGATGTGAAGGCTCGAAATGTCGGCAGCTCCCGGAACGAATGTCTGGATGCTGGAGAGTTCGAGTCGGGAATGAGAGGAACTGGAACTTGTTGAGGCATGAAGGGACTTCCTAGTTGTCAAACAACTCCACGTCCGGGCTAGGAGTGACTGGTTAGCACATCTTGAGGTACGCCTTCAAAAAAAAGTAGGTGCAGAATAATTCTGCAGGAAGAAAGTCTAGCCGTAGTGCAAGCACTACATATGATAGAAGACTATAGAATGTCGGCAGCTCCCGGAGCGCATCTGCACGCCGTTGAGCTTGAGACGGAAATGAGAGTAAGAGGTTGAGGAAAGTGTATTTACGCGGGGTGGCGGCCGGAGCAGCCAATCCGTGAGAAGTAGGGCGAGGGAAGCCCGCGATAGAGGAAAAAAGAAAAGTCTAGAGATAAGTAATTCAAGTTCAAAAGAACGGTTTAAAAGCTAAGGCGGCAAAGCGAAATCAAAACAAAGGCACTTTTCAGGAACCACATATTTTAAAATTACTAAATTAAATAATAAAAACACTACAAATAATAAAAGTTAAAAAAAAGATAAGTTACAATAATTAAGATAATTAACTACAGTGTGTCATTTCGTTGACATCTTTTCATTTTTTTTTCCAATTTTTCATTTAGATAACAGATTAACATAATAATTAAAAGATAAGTAACAATTAACAAGTTATTTAGAGTTATTGTTAGAGTTCACTAATAATTCACTGAAAGTTAATAATTTGGAAATCGGATCTTTTTTAAGTTTAATTTTCTCATAGACGCTGTTGAGTTTTTGGGGAATATCGTCAAAAAATTTGACTTGAAGTTCAGATTTTATAGCTTCTAATATTTCAATGATTGATGAGATATTATTTGATAGCTCATGAAGCTCGTAAAGCTGCTGAGTTGGTGGGTTAGGTTTACTATTAATTTTAGGAATTATAACTTGATTAGAAATAATTTTAGTCTCAGGTTTATTTTCCGGTTTAGCGGAAATTTGGGCATAAGTTTTACGAAATTGAGGTTTAAGGGGATATTTATTACAACCTTTGTAATTAGAGGGATGTTGGAGATTACAATTTGCACATTTAGGAGGCGGTTTAGGACCGTCTTTAATGAGTTTAATATTACAGTTAGAAGATAAGTGGTCGCCATTGCAACCTACGCATTTAGGATTATTGAAGCTTTGAGAACTGACATGATTAAATTGCTGGCAGCGAAAGCACTGCACAGCTTTTTTAGAGGGTCGAAATTTTTTTACGTTAACTCTGAGATGGAAAAGATTACGGATATTGAGAATTTCATAATTTTTACTATTTTTAGGGAGCTCAACCAGATATAACGGAAGAATTATACCATCCCTTTTACTTTTCATTTGCGTAATTTTGTTGGCAGAGAAGCCCTTATTAAGAAGTTCTGTTTGGATGTCGTCCATATAAACGTTGTTTTTAGGGAGACCCCTTATAACTATAAGATAATGCGGAACATTAGTTTTTTTGAAGTAATCGTGCATAGCCATTTTATCTACAAGACTTTCCGGGAGAATTTTAAGATAGTTGCCGGCCAATTTGGCCTCGAATTTAAGTTTAAGATTAGATTTAAGTTGCTCAGTTAATTGGATAGGATTAAGTTGGCGGTTATCGACCATAATAGGATTAGGTTTTTTATCTATTTTAGCATTATTGTTAGTAATTCCACTAACGATAGATTCGCAATCAGATTGCATTTCGATAACATTATCGTTGTCTTTATTTACACAATTTTGCGGGTTGTTAGGCTTAGATATTTTATCATACTCAGCAGCGTTACTTTGTAATTTTTTCCTACGCTTTTTATTTTTAACAGGGATAAAGTCCCCATCAGCGTCTATAGAATTAGTTAGATTAGAGTCATTTTCATTAATTTTACAAGAATCAGATTTAGAATTTAAGTTATGAGTATTAGAAGTACTAGTTTTAGAATCGTTATTATTGATATTACTAGAATAAGGTTTAGAATTAATATTAGCAGCGCTAAGATTAGCTAATTCTAATAAGCTAAGAGGCTTCGGATAGAGTTGACTATCATGATGAAGCAGAGTAGGATCGAAAATTTCATTTTTATCTTTAGCAGCTATTTCGATCATATGCAAATAATTGGGATCGGTCTTCATTTTAACGATCATATCCTCAGGACTAGTGCGCCATAATCTAGCAAAGCCGTTAACAGTTATAGAAGTAGGATCAAAGCAAGAGATAGAAAGGGAAGATGTGCCCGACATACCATTACCCGACGATGATGCGACGGGCTCGCCGGCCCGAGAACTTGGATTCATCCTTCAGCTAAAAAGCGGTCAGGCAGGTGCTTACACACACGCTCTCGAATGAGAGGAAGAAGTTGAGGAAAGGGTATTTATGCGGGGTGTCTGCCGGAGAAGCCAATCCGAAGAAAGGAAGGCGGGGCAAGCCCGCAGAAGAAGAAAATTAGTTTAAGTCTAAAAATATGGAATTCAAGATCAACAAGATCGAAGTAAACAGCTAAGGGCGGCAAAGCGAAAAAAAAAGGCTTTTTTCAGGTACCACACATTAAAAACATTGCAAACATTAAAATGTATAAAATATTTAACTAAGCATGTGTCATTTCGTCTACATCTCAATATATGAATGTATTTTTTGTAGAAATCTTTAAATGGGCACTTCCATTCTTTAAGTGTTGAAGTTTATGTTAGACATCAGAATTTGGAAACAATTTTATTTGTAATTACGAAAAAGCTATATTTCATGCATCTAATAAACAGATTTTTTTAAACCAAAATTTTGGTCTTTGGAAATAATAATGAAGTGGTTTTATACACATACCTCTGCTTAGAAATGTTATTTACAAAATTTTTTATAATATTTGAAAATGTGTATAAAAGAAACACTGCAAAAATACAATAAATCATCCTGGAATAAGCACCCTAGTTATTTTGTTGCTGTGGATATTTCTGTTAATTAAATGTCTTTAGATCTTCAAAAATCGTATTTATTTTCAAAGTAAAAGGCAAAACTTAAAAAGATACACATTTTTGTTATTACTAAATGTTCTTCAAGTCATTCAAAAACATAGACCTCACTTTTGAAAAAAAAAAATAATAAACTGTGAATATATCTATATTAGTAAGGTTCAAAAAATGGCCTTTCTTTAAATACAGCAAGTTATGCCTTTATGCTATTTTGTTGACTTGGAGGTTTGTATTTTTAGCGCATATTTAGACCTTTTAATATATATGTATTTCGGTGCAAGTATTGACAATCAAAAAAAAGAACTATAATATGATTCAGTCTCTGTCGTTGTTAAGTATCTTATAGAGAACCTTCATAATATGGGTCTCAATTTTGAAAAGAAAAAAAAAGATATATTTGTATGGCCCTGAGAAGGGCCTTTTTTTGTAACTGCTGAAATTCAGTATTTTTTGCCAGCATATCCCACTCCACAGTATTTCACCCACCGAAAATACGTTTCAAATTAAAAAGTATGCACAGTCTCCCACATTACTGATTGATGACAAATAACTTTATATTATAAAGCTCTAATATGAAAAAAAAAACAATTGTATGGCCCTGAAAAGGGCCTTTAGTTATACAGAGAAATGCAGCATTTTATGCATGCGGTTCTAAAACCGAAGCATATCTTAAACCTAACAGGCGTCTCGTCAAATTAACCGTTAATCTTTTATTCGGAAACATAAAGTATGCTGTGATAAAGTTTGAAGTTAAAAATTCGAGGACAGCAGCGAGATATATGGCAGCAAGAGGGGATACACATAATGCCCTTCTACGTGAGAAACGACTATTTGTCAAAAGCCTGTGAATGCGACCGACTGGAAGGAGTGTACCCGCCCTTGTCGATCTGGACTGTTTCCGAATTTTAACTGTCATATTCACTAAATGACGAGGCAGGCTAGACGAGGATTCAAGTTAGAATAAGAGATGTGAAGAGTGCAAACTTAAGAGTGTGCAAACTTAACACACACTGAGTAAAAAACGCGGTGATAATAGGAGGCGGGAGTAACACGTCCTCCTTCCAAGAACGCACGGACGAGAATGTCTCATGAGAGGAAGAAGTTGAGGAAAGGGTATTTATGCGGGGTGTCTGCCGGAGCAGCCAATCCGAAGAAAGGAGGGCGGGACAAGCCCGCAGAAGAAGAAAATTAGTTTAAGTCTAAAAATATGGAATTCAAGATCAACAAGATCGAAGTAAACAGCTAAGGGCGGCAAAGCGAAAAAAAAAGGCTCTTTTCAGGTACCACACATTAAAAACATTGCAAACATTAAGATATATAAAATATTTAACTAAGCATGTGTCATTTCGTCTACATCTCAATATATGAATGTATTTTTTGTAGAAATCTTTAAATGGGCACTTCCATTCTTTAAGTGTTGAAGTTTATGTTAGACATGAGAATTTCGAAACAATTTTATTTGTAATTACGAAAAAGCTATATTTCATGCATCTAATAAACAGATTTTTTTAAACCAAAATTTTGGTCTTTGGAAATAATAATGAAGTGGTTTTATACACATACCTCTGCTTCCCAGGTATTAAAATGTCAAATTTAAGAAAAATAAGGTATTTAATATATCACCTCCAAGAAATTATAAATAATAACATCAAGTCTAGAAATATTCAGTAATCCATAGGGTTTTACAAAAAGAATCTTAGAAATGTTATTTACAAAATTTTTTATAATATTTGAAAATGTGTATAAAAAAACACTGTAAAAATACAATAAATCATCCTGGAATAAGCACCCTAGTTATTTTGTTGCTGTGGATATTTCTGTTAATTAAATGTCTTTATATCTTCAAAAATCGTATTTATTTGCAAAGTAAAAGGCAAAACTTAAAAAGATACACATTTTTTGTTATTACTAAATGTTCTTCAAAAACATAGACCTCACTTTTGAAAAAAAAAAAAAATAAACTGTGAATATATCTATATATATATTAGTAAGGTTCAAAAAATGGCCTTTCTTTAAATACAGCAAGTTATGCCTTTATGCTATTTTGTTGACTTGGAGGTTTGTATTTTTAACGCATATTTAGACCTTTTAATATATATGTATTTCGGTGCAAGTATTGACAATCAAAAAATCTAAATATAATATGATTCAGTCTCTGTCGTTGTTAAGTATCTTATAGAGAACTTTCATAATATGGGTCTCAATTTTGAAAAGAAAAAAAAAATATATTTGTATGGCCCTGAGAAGGGCCTTTTTTTGTAACTGCTGAAATTCAGTATTTTTTGCCAGCATATCCCACTCCACAGTATTTCACCCACCGAAAATACGTTTCAAATTTAAAAGTATGCACAGTCTCCCACATTACTGATTGATGATAAACAACTTTATATTATAAAGCTCTAATATGAAAAAAAAACAATTCTATGGCCCTGAAAAGGGCCTTTAGTCATACAGAGAAATGCAGCATTTTATGCATGCGGCTCTAAATCCGAAGCATATCTTAAACCTAACAGGCGTCTCGTCAAATTAACCGTTAATCTTTTATTCGGAAACATAAAGTATGCTGTGATAAAGTTTGAAGTTAAAAATTCGAGGACAGCAGCGAGATATATGGCAGCAAGGGGGGATACACATAATGCCCTTCTACGTGAGAAACGACTATTTGTCAAAAGCCTGTGAATGCGACCGACTGGAAAGAGTGTACCCGCTCTTGTCGATCTCGATTGTTTCCGAATTTTAATTGTCATATTCACTAAATGACGAGGCAGGCTAGACGAGGATTCAAGTTAGAATAAGAGATGTGAAGGCTCGAAATGTCGGCAGCTCCCGGAACGAATGTCTGCACGCTGGAGAGTTGGAGACGGAAATGAGAGGAAGCAGTTGAGGAAAGGGTATTTATGCGGGGTGTCTGCCGGAGCAGCCAATCCGAAGAAAGGAGGGCGGGACAAGCCCGCAGAAGAAGAAAATTAGTTTAAGTCTAAAAATATGGAATTCAAGATCAACAAGATCGAAGTAAACAGCTAAGGGCGGCAAAGCGAAAAAAAAAGGCTCTTTTCAGGTACCACACATTAAAAACATTGCAAACATTAAGATATATAAAATATTTAACTAAGCATGTGTCATTTCGTCTACATCTCAATATATGAATGTATTTTTTGTAGAAATCTTTAAATGGGCACTTCCATTCTTTAAGTGTTGAAGTTTATGTTAGACATCAGAATTTGGAAACAATTTTATTTGTAATTACGAAAAAGCTATATTTCATGCATCTAATAAACAGATTTTTTTAAACCAAAATTTTGGTCTTTGGAAATAATAATGAAGTGGTTTTATGCACATACCTCTGCTTAGAAATGTTATTTACAAAATTTTTTACAATATTTGAAAATGTGTATAAAAGAAACACTGCAAAAATACAATAAATCATCCTGGAATAAGCACCCTAGTTATTTTGTTGCTGTGGATATTTCTGTTAATTAAATGTCTTTAGATCTTCAAAAATCGTATTTATTTGCAAAGTAAAAGGCAAAACTTAAAAAGATACACATTTTTTGTTATTACTAAATGTTCTTCAAATCGTTCAAAAACATAGACCTCACTTTTGGAAAAAATAAAATAAAATAAACTGTGAATATATCTATATATATATATTAGTAAGGTTCAAAAAATGGCCTTTCTTTAAATACAGCAAGTTATGCCTTTATGCTATTTTGTTGACTTGGAGGTTTGTATTTTTAACATATTTAGACCTTTTAATATATATGTATTTCGGTGCAAGTATTGACAATCAAAAAATCGAACTATAATATGATTCTGTCTCTGTCGTTGTTAAGTATCTTATAGAGAACCTTCATAATATGGGTCTCAATTTTGAAAAGAAAAAAAAATATATCTGTATGGCCCTGAGAAGGGCCTTTTTTTGTAACTGCTGAAATTCAGTATTTTTTGCCAGCATACCCCACTCCACAGTATTTCACCCACCGAAAATACGTTTCAAATTTAAAAGTATGCACAGTCTCCCACATTACTGATGGATGATAAACAACTTTATATTATAAAGCTCTAATATGAAAAAAAAAAAAAAAACAATTGTATGGCCCTGAAAAGGGCCTTTAGTTATACAGAGAAATGCAGCATTTTATGCATGCGGCTCTAAATCCGCAGCATATCTTAAACCTAACAGGCGTCTCGTCAAATTAACCGTTAATCTTTTATTCGGAAACATAAAGTATGCTGTGATAAAGTTTGAAGTTAAAAATTCGAGGACAGCAGCGAGATATATGGCAGCAAGGGGGGATACACATAATGCCCTTCTACGCGAGAAACGACTATTTGTCAAAAGCCTGTGAATGCGACCGACTGGAAAGAGTGTACCCGCTCTTGTCGATCTCGATTGTTTCCGAATTTTAACTGTCATATTCACTAAATGACGAGGCAGGCTAGACGAGGATTCAAGTTAGAATAAGAGATGTGAAGGCTCGAGATGTCGCCAGCTCCCGGAACGAATGTCTGCACGCTGGAGAGTTGGAGACGGAAATGAGAGGAAGAAGTTGAGGAAAGGGTATTTATGCGGGGTGTCTGCCGGAGCAGCCAATCCGAAGAAAGGAGGGCGGGACAAGCCCGCAGAAGAAGAAAATTAGTTTAAGTCTAAAAATATGGAATTCAAGATCAACAAGATTGAAGTAAACAGCTAAGGGCGGCAAAGCGAAAAAAAAGGCTCTTTTCAGGTACCACACATTAAAAACATTGCAAACATTAAGATATATAAAATATTTAACTAAGCATGTGTCATTTCGTCTACATCTCAATATATGAATGTATTTTTTGTAGAAATCTTTAAATGGGCACTTCCATTCTTTAAGTGTTGAAGTTTATGTTAGACATGAGAATTTCGAAACAATTTTATTTGTAATTACGAAAAAGCTATATTTCATGCATCTAATAAACAGATTTTTTAAAACCAAAATTTTGGTCTTTGGAAATAATAATGAAGTGGTTTTATACACATACCTCTGCTTCCCAGGTATTAAAATGTCAAATTTAAGAAAAATAAGGTATTTAATATATCACCTCCAAGAAATTATAAATAATAACATCAAGTCTAGAAATATTCAGTAATCCATAGGGTTTTACAAAAAGAATCTTAGAAATGTTATTTACAAAATTTTTTATAATATTTGAAAATGTGTATAAAAAAACACTGTAAAAATACAATAAATCATCCTGGAATAAGCACCCTAGTTATTTTGTTGCTGTGGATATTTCTGTTAATTAAATGTCTTTATATCTTCAAAAATCGTATTTATTTGCAAAGTAAAAGGCAAAACTTAAAAAGATACACATTTTTTGTTATTACTAAATGTTCTTCAAGTTGTTCAAAAACATAGACCTCACTTTTGAAAAAAAAAAAAATAAAATAAACTGTGAATATATCTATATATATATTAGTAAGGTTCAAAAAATGGCCTTTCTTTAAATACAGCAAGTTATGCCTTTATGCTATTTTGTTGACTTGGAGGTTTGTATTTTTAACGCATATTTAGACCTTTTAATATATATGTATTTCGGTGCAAGTATTGACAATCAAAAAATCTAACTATAATATGATTCAGTCTCTGTCGTTGTTAAGTATCTTATAGAGAACCTTCATAATATGGGTCTCAATTTTGAAAAGAAAAAAAATATATATTTGTATGGCCCTGAGAAGGGCCTTTTTTTGTAACTGCTGAAATTCAGTATTTTTTGCCAGCATATCCCACTCCACAGTATTTCACCCACCGAAAATACGTTTCAAATTTAAAAGTATGCACAGTCTCCCACATTACTGATTGATGATAAACAACTTTATATTATAAAGCTCTAATATGAAAAAAAAACAATTCTATGGCCCTGAAAAGGGCCTTTAGTTATACAGAGAAATGCAGCATTTTATGCATGCGGCTCTAAATCCGAAGCATATCTTAAACCTAACAGGCGTCTCGTCAAATTAACCGTTAATCTTTTATTCGGAAACATAAAGTATGCTGTGATAAAGTTTGAAGTTAAAAATTCGAGGACAGCAGCGAGATATATGGCAGCAAGGGGGGATACACATAATGCCCTTCTACGTGAGAAACGACTATTTGTCAAAAGCCTGTGAATGCGACCGACTGGAAAGAGTGTACCCGTTCTTGTCGATCTCGATTGTTTCCGAATTTTAACTGTCATATTCACTAAATGACGAGGCAGGCTAGACGAGGATTCAAGTTAGAATAAGAGATGTGAAGGCTCGAAATGTCGGCAGCTCCCGGAACGAATGTCTGCACGCTGGAGAGTTGGAGACGGAAATGAGAGGAAGAAGTTGAGGAAAGGGTATTTATGCGGGGTGTCTGCCGGAGCAGCCAATCCGAAGAAAGGAGGGCGGGACAAGCCCGCAGAAGAAGAAAATTCGTTTAAGTCTAAAAATATGGAATTCAAGATCAACAAGATCGAAGTAAACAGCTAAGGGCGGCAAAGCGAAAAAAAAAGGCTCTTTTCAGGTACCACACATTAAAAACATTGCAAACATTAAGATATATAAAATATTTAACTAAGCATGTGTCATTTCGTCTACATCTCAATATATGAATGTATTTTTTGTAGAAATCTTTAAATGGGCACTTCCATTCTTTAAGTGTTGAAGTTTATGTTAAACATCAGAATTTGGAAACAATTTTATTTGTAATTACGAAAAAGCTATATTTCATGCATCTAATAAACAGATTTTTTTAAACCAAAATTTTGGTCTTTGGAAATAATAATGAAGTGGTTTTATGCACATACCTCTGCTTAGAAATGTTATTTACAAAATTTTTTACAATATTTGAAAATGTGTATAAAAGAAACACTGCAAAAATACAATAAATCATCCTGGAATAAGCACCCTAGTTATTTTGTTGCTGTGGATATTTCTGTTAATTAAATGTCTTTAGATCTTCAAAAATCGTATTTATTTGCAAAGTAAAAGGCAAAACTTAAAAAGATACACATTTTTTGTTATTACTAAATGTTCTTCAAATCGTTCAAAAACATAGACCTCACTTTTGGAAAAAATAAAATAAAATAAACTGTGAATATATCTATATATATATATTAGTAAGGTTCAAAAAATGGCCTTTCTTTAAATACAGCAAGTTATGCCTTTATGCTATTTTGTTGACTTGGAGGTTTGTATTTTTAACATATTTAGACCTTTTAATATATATGTATTTCGGTGCAAGTATTGACAATCAAAAAATCGAACTATAATATGATTCTGTCTCTGTCGTTGTTAAGTATCTTATAGAGAACCTTCATAATATGGGTCTCAATTTTGAAAAGAAAAAAAAATATATCTGTATGGCCCTGAGAAGGGCCTTTTTTTGTAACTGCTGAAATTCAGTATTTTTTGCCAGCATACCCCACTCCACAGTATTTCACCCACCGAAAATACGTTTCAAATTTAAAAGTATGCACAGTCTCCCACATTACTGATGGATGATAAACAACTTTATATTATAAAGCTCTAATATGAAAAAAAAAAAAAAACAATTGTATGGCCCTGAAAAGGGCCTTTAGTTATACAGAGAAATGCAGCATTTTATGCATGCGGCTCTAAATCCGCAGCATATCTTAAACCTAACAGGCGTCTCGTCAAATTAACCGTTAATCTTTTATTCGGAAACATAAAGTATGCTGTGATAAAGTTTGAAGTTAAAAATTCGAGGACAGCAGCGAGATATATGGCAGCAAGGGGGGATACACATAATGCCCTTCTACGCGAGAAACGACTATTTGTCAAAAGCCTGTGAATGCGACCGACTGGAAAGAGTGTACCCGCTCTTGTCGATCTCGATTGTTTCCGAATTTTAACTGTCATATTCACTAAATTACGAGGCAGGCTAGACGAGGATTCAAGTTAGAATAAGAGATGTGAAGGCTCGAGATGTCGCCAGCTCCCGGAACGAATGTCTGCACGCTGGAGAGTTGGAGACGGAAATGAGAGGAAGAAGTTGAGGAAAGGGTATTTATGCGGGGTGTCTGCCGGAGCAGCCAATCCGAAGAAAGGAGGGCGGGACAAGCCCGCAGAAGAAGAAAATTAGTTTAAGTCTAAAAATATGGAATTCAAGATCAACAAGATTGAAGTAAACAGCTAAGGGCGGCAAAGCGAAAAAAAGGCTCTTTTCAGGTACCACACATTAAAAACATTGCAAACATTAAGATATATAAAATATTTAACTAAGCATGTGTCATTTCGTCTACATCTCAATATATGAATGTATTTTTTGTAGAAATCTTTAAATGGGCACTTCCATTCTTTAAGTGTTGAAGTTTATGTTAGACATGAGAATTTCGAAACAATTTTATTTGTAATTACGAAAAAGCTATATTTCATGCATCTAATAAACAGATTTTTTAAAACCAAAATTTTGGTCTTTGGAAATAATAATGAAGTGGTTTTATACACATACCTCTGCTTCCCAGGTATTAAAATGTCAAATTTAAGAAAAATAAGGTATTTAATATATCACCTCCAAGAAATTATAAATAATAACATCAAGTCTAGAAATATTCAGTAATCCATAGGGTTTTACAAAAAGAATCTTAGAAATGTTATTTACAAAATTTTTTATAATATTTGAAAATGTGTATAAAAAAACACTGTAAAAATACAATAAATCATCCTGGAATAAGCACCCTAGTTATTTTGTTGCTGTGGATATTTCTGTTAATTAAATGTCTTTATATCTTCAAAAATCGTATTTATTTGCAAAGTAAAAGGCAAAACTTAAAAAGATACACATTTTTTGTTATTACTAAATGTTCTTCAAGTTGTTCAAAAACATAGACCTCACTTTTGAAAAAAAAAAAATAAAATAAACTGTGAATATATCTATATATATATTAGTAAGGTTCAAAAAATGGCCTTTCTTTAAATACAGCAAGTTATGCCTTTATGCTATTTTGTTGACTTGGAGGTTTGTATTTTTAACGCATATTTAGACCTTTTAATATATATGTATTTCGGTGCAAGTATTGACAATCAAAAAATCTAACTATAATATGATTCAGTCTCTGTCGTTGTTAAGTATCTTATAGAGAACCTTCATAATATGGGTCTCAATTTTGAAAAGAAAAAAAATATATATTTGTATGGCCCTGAGAAGGGCCTTTTTTTGTAACTGCTGAAATTCAGTATTTTTTGCCAGCATATCCCACTCCACAGTATTTCACCCACCGAAAATACGTTTCAAATTTAAAAGTATGCACAGTCTCCCACATTACTGATTGATGATAAACAACTTTATATTATAAAGCTCTAATATGAAAAAAAAAACAATTCTATGGCCCTGAAAAGGGCCTTTAGTTATACAGAGAAATGCAGCATTTTATGCATGCGGCTCTAATTCCGCAGCATATCTTAAACCTAACAGGCGTCTCGTCAAATTAACCGTTAATCTTTTATTCGGAAACATAAAGTATGCTGTGATAAAGTTTGAAGTTAAAAATTCGAGGACAGCAGCGAGATATATGGCAGCAAGAGATGATACACATAATGCCTTTCTACGTGAGAAACGACTATTTGTCAAAAGCCTGTGAATGCGACCGACTGGAAAGAGTGTACCCGCCCTTGTCGATCTGGACTGTTTCCGAATTTTAACTGCCATATTCACTAAATGACAATGCAGAATGAATGTCTGACAATTGGAACTCTCCTTACATAAGGAATTCTCAAGAAACAGTAATTTCACAAGCCAATGAAATTCATCCATTCGTATTCACTGACAACGTATATTGCGGTACTTTTCCTGTAGTAATATGATTTTACTGAATTCACTCTATTTGACTATGATTAACAATTGTTTATTTGTGGTTAAAACAAGAAAAGCAATCTAAAAAAAAAGACTGACAACGTTATTATTATGTTAAAATACTGAAAAGGTCAACAATATTTAAGTGAGAAAGAATTTTTTAAAAGTAAAATTTTTTTTAAAGTATTCACAGTGTCCCACATTATTAATTGATGTTTAAGTACTTTATATAAAAGAGCTAAATTTTGAGAAAAAAATATTTGAATAATATACATCAATTTGTATAAATTTAAAAGTATGCACAGTGTCCCACATTACTGATTGATGATAAACAACTTTATATTATAAAGCTCTAATATGAAAAAAAAATTGTATATTGAAAAGGGCCTTTAGTTATACAGAGAAATCCAGCATTTTATGCATGCGGTTCTAAATCCGAAGCATATCTTAAACCTAACAGGCGTCTCGTCAAATTAACCGTTAATCTTTTATTCGGAAACATAAAATATGCTGTGATAAAGTTTGAAGTTAAAAATTCGAGGACAGCAGCGAGATATATGGCAGCAAGAGGGGATACACATAATGCCCTTCTACGTGAGAAACGACTATTTGTCAAAAGCCTGTGAATGCGACCGACTGGAAAGAGTGTACCCGTTCTTGTCGATCTCGATTGTTTCCGAATTTTAACTGTCATATTCACTAAATGACGAGGCAGGCTAGACGAGGATTCAAGTTAGAATAAGAGATGTGAAGGCTCGAAATGTCGGCAGCTCCCGGAACGAATGTCTGCACGCTGGAGAGTTGGAGACGGAAATGAGAGGAAGAAGTTGAGGAAAGGGTATTTATGCGGGGTGTCTGCCGGAGCAGCCAATCCGAAGAAAGGAGGGCGGGGGAAGCCCGCAGAAGAAGAAAATTAGTTTAAATCTAAAAATATGGAATTCAAGATCAACAAGATCGAAGTGAACAGCTAAGGGCGGCAAAGCGAAAAAAAAGGCTCTTTTCAGGTAGCACACATTAAAAACATTGCAAACATTAAGATGTATAAAATATTTAACTAAGCATGTGTCATTTCGTCTACATCTCAATATATGAATGTATTTTTTGTAGAAATCTTTAAATGGGCACTTCCATTCTTTAAGTGTTGAAGTTTATGTTAGACATCAGAATTTGGAAACAATTTTATTTGTAATTACGAAAAAGCTATATTTCATGCATCTAATAAACAGATTTTTTTAAACCAAAATTTTGGTCTTTGGAAATAATAATGAAGTGGTTTTATACACATACCTCTGCTTAGAAATGTTATTTACAAAATTTTTTATAATATTTGAAAATGTGTATAAAAGAAACACTGTAAAAATACAATAAATCATCCTGGAATAAGCACCCTAGTTATTTTGTTGCTGTGGATATTTCTGTTAATTAAATGTCTTTAGATCTTCAAAAATCGTATTTATTTGCAAAGTAAAAGGCAAAACTTAAAAAGATACACATTTTTTGTTATTACTAAATGTTCTTCAAGTCGTTCAAAAACATAGACCTCACTTTTGAAAAAAATAAAATAAAATAAACTGTGAATATATCTATATATATATATTAGTAAGGTTCAAAAAATGGCCTTTCTTTAAATACAGCAAGTTATGCCTTTATGCTATTTTTTTGACTTTGAGGTTTGTATTTTTAACATACTTAGACCTTTTAATATATATGTATTTCGGTGCAAGTATTGACAATCAAAAAATCGAACTATAATATGATTCAGTCTCTGTCGTTGTTAAGTATCTTATAGAGAACCTTCATAATATGGGTCTCAATTTTGAAAAGAAAAAAAAAATATATTTGTATGGCCCTGAGAAGGGCCTTTTTTTGTAACTGCTGAAATTCAGTATTTTTTGCCAGCATATCCCACTCCACAGTATTTCACCCACCGAAAATACGTTTCAAATTTAAAAGTATGCACAGTCTCCCACATTACTGATTGATGATAAACAACTTTATATTATAAAGCTCTAATATGAAAAAAAAACAATTCTATGGCCCTGAAAAGGGCCTTTAGTTATACAGAGAAATGCAGCATTTTATGCATGCGGCTCTAAATCCGAAGCATATCTTAAACCTAACAGGCGTCTCGTCAAATTAACCGTTAATCTTTTATTCGGAAACATAAAGTATGCTGTGATAAAGTTTGAAGTTAAAAATTCGAGGACAGCAGCGAGATATATGGCAGCAAGGGGGATACACATAATGCCCTTCTACGTGAGAAACGACTATTTGTCAAAAGCCTGTGAATGCGACCGACTGGAAAGAGTGTACCCGCTCTTGTCGATCTCGATTGTTTCCGAATTTTAACTGTCATATTCACTAAATGACGAGGCAGGCTAGACGAGGATTCAAGTTAGAATAAGAGATGTGAAGGCTCGAAATGTCGGCAGCTCCCGGAACGAATGTCTGCACGCTGGAGAGTTGGAGACGGAAATGAGAGGAAGAAGTTGAGGAAAGGGTATTTATGCGGGGTGTCTGCCGGAGCAGCCAATCCGAAGAAAGGAGGGCGGGACAAGCCCGCAGAAGAAGAAAATTAGTTTAAGTCTAAAAATATGGAATTCAAGATCAACAAGATCGAAGTAAACAGCTAAGGGCGGCAAAGCGAAAAAAAAAAGGCTCTTTTCAGGTACCACACATTAAAAACATTGCAAACATTAAGATATATAAAATATTTAACTAAGCATGTGTCATTTCGTCTACATCTCAATATATGAATGTATTTTTTGTAGAAATCTTTAAATGGGCACTTCCATTCTTTAAGTGTTGAAGTTTATGTTAGACATCAGAATTTGGAAACAATTTTATTTGTAATTACGAAAAAGCTATATTTCATGCATCTAATAAACAGATTTTTTTAAACCAAAATTTTGGTCTTTGGAAATAATAATGAAGTGGTTTTATGCACATACCTCTGCTTAGAAATGTTATTTACAAAATTTTTTATAATATTTGAAAATGTGTATAAAAGAAACACTGCAAAAATACAATAAATCATCCTGGAATAAGCACCCTAGTTATTTTGTTGCTGTGGATATTTCTGTTAATTAAATGTCTTTAGATCTTCAAAAATCGTATTTATTTGCAAAGTAAAAGGCAAAACTTAAAAAGATACACATTTTTTGTTATTACTAAATGTTCTTCAAATCGTTCAAAAACATAGACCTCACTTTTGGAAAAAATAAAATAAAATAAACTGTGAATATATCTATATATATATATTAGTAAGTTTAAAAAATGGCCTTTCTTTAAATACAGCAAGTTATGCCTTTATGCTATTTTTTTGACTTTGAGGTTTGTATTTTTAACATACTTAGACCTTTTAATATATATGTATTTCGGTGCAAGTATTGACAATCAAAAAATCGAACTATAATATGATTCAGTCTCTGTCGTTGTTAAGTATCTTATAGAGAACCTTCATAATATGGGTCTCAATTTTGAAAAGAAAAAAAAATATATTTGTATGGCCCTGAGAAGGGCCTTTTTTTGTAACTGCTGAAATTCAGTATTTTTTGCCAGCATATCTCACTCCACAGTATTTCACCCACCGAAAACACGCTTCGCGTAAAAGACCATCTTACTTTTTTCCCGTGCTGCACCGTAGGCCGCGATAAATTGGTACGTTATGTATTCGAGCACAGCAGCAAGAGGGTATACACATAATGACCTTCTACGTGAGATATGACCATTTGTCAAAAGCCTGTGAATGCGACCTACTGGAAGGAGTGTACCCGCCCTTGTCGATCTGGACTGTTTCCGAATTTTAACTGCCATATTCACTAAATGACAATGCAGAATGAATGTCTGACAATTGGAACTCTCCTTATATAAGGAATTCTCAAGAAACGGTAATTTCACAAGCCAATGAAATTCATCCATTCGTATTCACTGACAACGTATGTTGCGGTACTTTTCCTGTAGTAATATGATTTTACTGAATTCACTCTATTTGACTATGATTAACAATTGTTTATTTGTGGTTAAAACAAGAAAAGCAATCTAAAAAAAAGACTGACAAAGTTATTATTATGTTAAAATACTGAAAAGGTCAACAATATTTAAGTGAGAAAGAATTTTTTAAAAGTAAAATTTTTTTTAAAGTATTCACATTGTCCCACATTATTAATTGATGTTTAAGTACCTTATATAAAAGAGCTAAATTTTGAGAAAAAAATTATTTGTATAATATACATCAATTTGTACTTTTCAATTTGTATAAATTTAAAAGTATGCACAGTCTCCCACATTACTGATTGATGATAAACAACTTTATATTATAAAGCTCTAATATGAAAAAAATAAAAAATGCAAATTATAAGCAAAACACATGGCAAAACTTGGGACCATTTTTATAAAAACTTTTATTTCTCTACGAGTATACATGATATCGGCATAAAAATGAACACAGTTTATTACCATAAGCCACTTAATCATAATCTGCAGTTTAAACGCTTTTGCTACGTTAGTTTTGACAGGGTTAATTATAAGATATTAGTTCTTTTTCAATTTGTTTACGGTCCCCTATTAGATTTTGGAAAAAAAATCTTTTCGAAAATATATGACCTGTATTTTTTTGTTTATACATCTGGAATTTCAGAGTCATTTCTTATATTTCTCGATATTTAACAAAACGTCTGAAATCGCAAATATCAAGATTTTTTTTTTTTTTTTTTTTTTTTTTTTTTTTTTGCTGTGACTGTATAGAAATGGCATCAAACGTCCATAGATTTAACGAGTAGATATCATAATTATGACATCTATTTAAAATAGTCTTAGAGCCAACCACTCAAAACCCTAAGTCATGGAACACAAGAAAAAATCCCTCATTTTATGGAAGAGTAGTAATAGAGGAATCTAATTATCCATGTCTGTTGGAAGTGAAGTGCTACATAAGCCAAAAATTGATACCACGAGTGGTTGACTCGTAGGTTTAGCATTGTGTTTGCCGAACAATCAAAAGTTTGAAAACATGAAAAACTGGGTGAGGAAAACAAAAGGGTTGTCGCCGTAGCGGCAACAGCGGAGTACAAAGAGTTAACCCTTTATCTACCGACGGTACTTATAAGTACCATTAAAATTACTTATTATAAAAATCTTTTAATACGTCAATTAGTTGTAATGCTTTTTAGAATGAGTTACAGATACATTACTTTATTTTGTTCCAAAAGCATTATTGGTTACACAAAACAAAAATATTTTTAAAAAGATGATTTATTTTGCCTTTGTATCTTTTCAGCTTTCTTGCCGCTGAGGGGGATGGGGATTTTTCAATTCGGAAATATTTCTATATTTATATTGTAAGAACATCCTATTTGTACATTTTATAATTCTACAAAATAGTAAGAAAACAATTTATAATAAAAGATTTGAGTAAGGTTATAAACATTGCACAAAATCTCTGTAAATTCAAATTTAATTAACCCTTCTACATCCTCCAATCCTTCTAAAATCCTTCAAAAAATATTAAATGATTACATAAATCTTGTAATTTAGTTTAAACGATTTATGTAAAATGCTTTAGAATGTAAAATTTACATGAATTCATAATTCGATAGATTAAGGGTTAAAATACAATCAATATCTTACCCATTTCTTCTTCAATTTTGGAAGCAGATCCTGCAAGGACATCGCCATGCCTTCCTTCGATATCTTCATTTCCTGCTACAAAAAAGTAGATAATTAGGTAAATTAAAATAAGATTTATCTGGTGTTAATCAATCAAACTGTCATAAAAACTTCTTAAACACACCATGAAACATATTTAAAAATATTTATAAAAAAAAGCGCTATAGGCCTTTCGAAAGAATTGGGTCTTTCTTCGTCAGGCACAAAAAACGTCCGACTACTATGAAAAAACATTAAACTGCAAAAATGCCAGAAGAAGCACAATTCAAAAAAATAAGATTTATCTACTGTTAATCAAGTTTTGTAGTAGTCGTTTTTATAGTAGTCGGACGTTTTTTGCGCCTGACGAATAAAGACTCAGTCCTTTCGAAAGGCCTCGTGCTTTTTTAATATGTTTTATGGTGCGTTTAATTTTTATAACAGTTTAATTAGGTAAATTAAAATACATTCAAGAAATTCATGAAGATATTCCTTTTAAAAAAAGAAGTTTATTACATGTTAACGCTGATCTCAACGACAAGCTCTTGTTAGGTGCTGTTCAAATATAACGTTATTATTTTAGGGGGAGGGGGGGAGTCTGGCACATGATATCGTAAGATATCTCTATGGGGGAGAGGGTGTCTTTTGATATCGATACATTTTTAATCCATTTAAAATATTCTCTTTTTATTTGTAACATGGTCTTTGGTTCAAAATAGCAGTTTTTTAGTCGGTTATCTATTTTAATGAAAATACAAAGTTATTATTAAAATCACTAATTCTTTATATTAGCTTATAAAATTATTTAATTCTAAAATATGGAATACCCCAATGTTTGACATTCCTATTCTTCTTTATATGTTTATGCATTTATATTCGAAGTTCGAGAAAACATACGTGAATATCATACATTTGAAATAAAGCTTGCGTTTACTAATAAATGAAAAAGAAAGAGAAAGAATGTTCGCCACTTGCTTTGTTGGTAGGTATTTCTATTTACCCTCCCCCCTAAACCCCACACCCTCCTTCGTTCGGGGCAAGTGCAACAAGATTTTATTACTGCTGAATGAATTATGTAACAAAAACCTATTACAAAATATTTTAAAATAGTAACTTTTTTTTTTTTTTTGAAGTGCTACTGTATTTACTCGTGTATACCGCGCACATATGTATAAGGCGCATCCCGTACTTTACAAGAAAAAATGGCGAATTTTTTAATCTCGTATATAACGGCATCGTAAATTTGATATGCTAGTGAAGAATGACCAAATGAATTCCAGTAAAGAATGTCGAAACAAACATTACATCAGGCCAGAAAACAAGGCGAAAATGCATGTTTAGACTTCGAGTAGTAAGTGAATGACAAGAAATAAGAGTGAATGACGGTAAAGAGAAATGCAAATTAGCATTAAGATAATGTTAGTAGCTCTGTTGTGTAAAAAACTCCAAGGAATGAAATAAAGATGTGAGGAATACCTCCATTAAGTAACATTTTCCGAATGATTATGTCTTCTTTGAATAATTTATTGTTTCTTATGAATATCGTGGGATTACATCCAACAATAAAAAAATATTCCGTGCGTATAACGCGCACCTAGGAGTTTTGCCTTAATTTTTTGAAAAAAAAGTGCGCATTATACACGAGTAAATACGGTATTTGATATAAAGTAATATTTTACTGACTTCTCTTTATTTTAATCAATAAAGTATGCGAAAAAAAAAAGTAATCGGCTTTGTAAATCATTTTAAATAAAAAAAATAATTTCTAAATATCTAAAAAGTTTTAAACTTTAACAACGATATCATTACCGGGGAAGGGGAAGGGGGATGAACACCAACGTATAATATCGGAAGGGCGAGAAAGTGCTCAAAATTGCAAAAAAGTTGATAACGTTGCACAGCCCCTCAATACTTTAATTAAACTCCAAGTAATATAAACATTAGGCACATCTTAGGCACATCTAAGGTCTGAGGCACATCTTAAAATAACTTTTATTTATTGAGCTAAAATTATGAATTTTTTTTTGTGATGATTAACCATATTAATTGAAAACAAAATTATACGATAAAATTTCTCAGATTTTCTCTTAATTTAAAATTAAAAATTTGTTTAAAAAAGGGGGGTAATTTAAAATCGATATAACTCGAAATACTATTTGTAGATTTTTTTTTTCATTTAAATAAAAAGTACAAGTTTTAATTTTGATTCAGCATTTAAAAAAATATTGATTAAAAAAATTAAAAATATTTAAAATAAAAAATGATGTAATAAAAAGAAATGCTATTTTAAAAAGTCAATATTTTTTAAATTGCTGAATGAAAATTAAAGTAAAATAATTGAAAAATTCATGTTCCAAGTTTTGACTTATTTATCTTTAACGTTTCTTGAGTTATAACAATTTAAATGCGAGAAATGGTGAAAAAGAAACCATCATTAATAAAAAAGCATTTTCACAGTAAGCCGTTATCATGACAACCATTGCTTGAAAGCTAGATTTTGGAAATAAACCAAAGAGAAAAAATTAATATTTCCACTTCCAATGAAGATAAAAATAAACGATCAGTGCGAGTATTGTTGCGCTCAGAGGGTTCAGTTCAATAAACATATTATGCATTATTAACCTCTTGGGGTCGAGCAATTGATATATGAGTTACTTAAAATTCTCAGAATCCTTCATTATTCCCACTAGTTATTTTTTATTGTTAAGTTTACCTTAATTAATTGAAGCATTTTCGAGATTCAAATACAGAAAAGTTTCTGTTTTGAAATCAGTTTTTAATCAGTTGTTAAAGATTAAAAATTAAGCAAAGTGCTCCAATCGCCAAAAAGTTAACTGCATTGGAAGAATAATAACACTTTGTAAAAAAAAACTATACAATGGGTAATAGCCGTTTATACTAGAAAAGTATGAATAGGTATCCCATAAAAGTTTAAAGAGATATGAAGCTTATTTAATGTCAGATATTGCTATTCTCTATAACTCTTTTTTTAATCTCATTCTTATCTATTTATGTATCATGTATATTAAAACGGTAGGCTAATTCTTTAAGATCAACTGAAAAATTCATTTGCGCATGCGTGAAGTTGAATTTATTAGCCCTTCCAGTTA
>OZ025303.1:32113574-32183574 GCA_964019185.1 Maratus speculifer
GAGGGAAGTAGAAGCAAGTTCTGGTTAGCTCAGTGTTTTAATGCACGACTTCAACGCTCTGAGCTTTTGTAGAGGACTAGGGTTTGATCCCAACGCTCGCCAAAAATATTTATTTGAATAAGGATACATTTTACTAGGAGGGAAAGTTATATGATTTTTATTCTTTTGTTATCATTATTATTTTGATGATTTATAATTAAATAAAATTTAGCACTCAAGAATGTTTTCTCTTAAGTAACAATTTTATTTTTAAAATATTTCAAGTAATTAAAACATAGTAATTATTAGATGTACACAGCCATTTTCCAGTTCGGGGCTTTAGAGATACATTTGTAAGAATAAAATTATTGAAAATCTTTACAAATCGCATTTTTTTAAAAATAAACAACAATAAATACAACACACACAAATAAAAACTGTAAAAATGTCGTAAAATTTAATTTAACATCTAGCAATATTAAAAAAAATGTATTCTAATTTTCTAAAAAATGTAAATGTTTAAAAATTATTTTGTCGGTGCAGCAATTTTCCATTTTCCTGTCATGAGCGTGGAAGCTTATAAAAAGTAATCCATTTGTAAACTGTAATATACGTGAATTATATAAATAAATAAGAGTTATACATTGTTTAGACCATATATTAAATTATTCTTAACTAAATCCCAGAATGTCGTTTTGAAGTAATGTCTGAATCTTTAGAATTGTGAAGTCCGCTAAAATATTTTAGAAATGGTTTAACAATTTTAACTTAAAATATTTAAGCTAAAGTATTTTTCATTTAATTATCTTTTAAATATATTAAACTACAATTTTTGTTATATTTTGTATGGTCATTACAAAGGTGATATATGTTTTTGTGCAAATAAGGAAAAGTATTAATTATTTTCCGGGGAAAAAATTAAAATAAAGAAGAGAAAACAGGGGGAAAGAAAAATAGTTATGTAAGAATTATGATTGAACTACTTTATGATTTTCATGGCTTAATAATTAAATAATGTCTGGAAACGTTATGAAAAATGCAAATATTTCAAATATATTATAAAAAGTTACTAGGCAGCATGAAACTTTAAATTTAGGGATTTATAATGAGACTGATAAAAATAAAACTAATAAAAACTTTTCAATATAATTCAAAAAATTAGAAAATACTAAACATTGTTATTTTTTTCAAAACATTGAGAAAATTCACCAATATAAATAAACGTTTAATTAATTTTAATTATCCTTCTGCTAAAAAGCAAGCGCTGTTAAAATCCTGCTAAATTTTCTTTCAGATGATTACTTGAGTAAGTTAGACCGACAGAATCATGAAACGCTTTCAATATGTTGGAATCACATAGATAACATAGAAATAAATCATATTTCCAAAACTTTATTTACAGGTAACTAATTAAGAAAATCAAACGTTGGTCTAATTAACATTTTAACATGTTTATCGTCAAATCTTGACAGGTACCATCTAGTAAAGAACTTAATTCTGTACTGAGAGTAAAAGGCAGTGCATATTTAACCACTTAACCGGCGAAGGGTATGGGGAAATAGTGCTTTTACCCCCGATTTAACTCGGGGCAGACGGTTAAGTGGTTAAACTTCATTTAGCATTTCATAAAACAAAATTCGGCTTAGTAATAACCTTTTATTTTTTCAGTAGTTATGTAGTTAACACAAACCCTTGTTCAATGTTTAAACTTGGCATTTTGCTACAGTAAATTATGTCGCTTTTAAAGTAGATCGTGTCGATTAAAGGAACTCGCTAATTTTCAAAGCCGCTTTAGTCCGTGACGCATTTTTCCAGATAGGTTTTTAACTAACTTTTAAATATACAAGAGCCATACTGAGAGACTTACTCAATGCAAACTAGTCTCAAACACCAAAATATTTGTAAAGGGTTTGCAGGCATAAGTAATTAAAAAAAAATAGACATTTTAATACCAAAAATTTCGTAACGTAATGGTTGCTATATCCGAAATAAAGAACGTTTTGCATTAAATAAGCGAAATAATACTTTAAAAATAAACTGGTACAAAACGGATATATTTTTTAAAAATATCTGACGCCTATAAACTCTGATTTATGCGACTAATTTTAATTAAATTAGTACCGGGTGTCCCAAAAATGACTGATGGATTTTAAAATTCAATAACTTGCAAACGGTGACAGCTATTTAAAAATTTTTTGCAAGAGGCTTATGTATAATGTCAGGAGTTTTTTACCGTAATTTTTTATTTTAGTTCGAATTTCAAACAATAGCGATTGAAGATTGAACAATTCAACTATTCAAACAATAGCGATTGAAGGCCATGTGATCAGTACTGAGTGAGGCGTTGACCTGGCCTTCAATCGCCGTCAGAGCCACCTATTGTTTGAAATTCGAACTAAAATAAAAAATTGCGTTAAAAAAACTCCTGACATTATATATAACCCTCCTGCAAAATTTTTTTAAATAGCTGTCACCGTTTGCAAGTTATTGAATTTTAAAATCCATCAGTCATTTTTGGTACACCCGGTATGTTTGCAACAGTATTAGTTTATTTCTTTTATACTGCTACTAGTTATTGCATTATACAAATATTTAATTAAAAGTTGTTATCTAGGCTTTAAAAGCCGTTGCTATGCAGAGTATGCCGCACCGCCGTAATCAATTCGCTCATTATTTATGTCCAAACTGTCCCTGTTTTTAAGGGTTAATATATCGGTAATTACTGACAATTTTTTTCAAAAAACATTGTCAGCAATGCTTTATATTTCTGCTACGATAGGTACCTCCAACGCTCCTCAGTACTTTTTTCCACTGCCAATAAATCGAATTTTGTGTGTAACAGAAAAATGCGCGTTTCTCAAAATCTATGTGATCTAGAGTAATCGCTATAGTTTTAGTGCAAGATTTAAAGTAACATCTGTAACCTCTAATTTTTCATAATTTTAGTTTGAGTAGATTCGGAATTACATGGGGAAAGGTGGCAGGAAATGTATTTTCACTATATTTTCGACGACATCTCTGAAAATATAATACCTTAAATAAAGAGAAATATATTTTTGAGTTAAGCGTAACGAAAGCTTTAACAAGATGCCCGATTTGAGCTTTCCACATATAATAGTTTTTGAGTAAAATGGCTATGACATACGGACAGACAGACACCGGAGTGATCTTATGATGGTTCCGTTTTCACTTTTTAAGTACCGAACCCTAAAAATGATTTAAACGTCATTTTAAGCAGAAACATTTTTAGTGCAATAAAATTATTTTAGAAAATTTGAAGATTTTTGTGTTCACCCTGCATTCACCCTTAAATTAACATAATTCTACTAATTCAATGCATTTTTAATACTTTGAACAATGATTACCGCATTTACTCGTATGTACCGCACATGCGTATACAACGCGCACCCCTACTTTACAAAAAATGGCGATTTTTTAAAATCTTATATATAACGCGCACCATACATTTGATATGCAAATGAATGAATGACTAAACGAATTTTAGTAAAGAAAGTCGATAAAAACATTACATCAGGCCAAAAACAAGGCAAAAATATATTTTTAGACTTCAGGTAGGGAGTGAATGGCGGGGGGGGGGGGGGGTAGTAGTGAGTGACGGCAGTGAGAATTGTTAATTAGCATTTATAATGTTAATGTATAAAATGTGCAAGGAGTAAAATAAAGATGCAGTGATGCTTCAATTAAATAAGATTTTCTGAGCAATTATCTCTTCTTCTTACAATTTCTTGATTCATATGCATTTCGTGTGATTACATCCAGCAGTGAAATTTATTCCGTGTATAGCGCGCACCCAGGAGTTTTTTCTATTTTTTTTTTTGAAAAAGTGCGCGTTATACACGAGTAAATACGGTAATTCAGTCAAGGGTTATATTCATATTTGTAATTAAATTCTTTTTATATATAATGTTGAAGTAATCATCTATTTTTAGCATTTAAAACAAAATACAGAGAAAACATAAGTTTTTAAATCGTACGTTAAACTTGGCAAATGAAATGCGTTCGTACTATAATTAGTCTCATAAATACCCAAGTCTTGGTGAAATAGTTGTTGGTACTCTTATACAAGATTACACGCATACAAAATTTATTACGGTTCTATATATTAAATTCATTAATACGGAAATAATAGTACTCCATCTTAAATAGGTCAAAATCACTACCGCAGCTTAGAATCATTACCTATCATAGGATACCATTGAATTAATGTCATATGACATGAATTTGTAGAATGAAGAAAACTTTTATTAATATCTTTTTGATTTTTGATTCGGTTTTATTAAAATTTAAAATGACTCGACGAAATTCTTTAAAGATTCTTTAAAGACTAAAGATTCAATTCTTTGAAGATTCTATATTTTAAACTTCAAACCATTCGATTGTGCAATTTTTGCGGTAGTATATGCCAACAGACAGACAGACAAATGAACCAGAGGACGACTATAGGTGCTACCTATTTCTCTCCAAAAAAGGGCTTTTTCAGCAACTTTTATAATTAGACCGTACTCTAACAAAATTATCTTATGCGTCATTGTGACAACAATGTGAACAATGAACACTAAGTGCACCTTATTCTATAGTAAGAATCTTGTAAAGCACCACAATGATATATATATATATATATATATATAGGATGGACGAGTCCTTACTCAGAATAAAAAGTAGTCTTTGACGGACACATACATTAATTATTTGACGAACAGAACAAAAAACAAACATATAAAAAATAAAACATCAAATCGCTCTTTGTGGTTATTCATAACATTCTTATCAAACGTCAATTCGTCGTAAATATTTTATAGCTCTTAAAAGATTCGTTTTAAATCTTTGCTTTTAAATCGTCGGAATCATCACTTTTGTTTTTAATCAACATCCTTAGCCGTTGTTCAAAATGTTCTATTTTCTTTCCTTCTTCTTTTCACTCCTGGCCACACAGCTTCGCTAATTCACCTTTTTTATTTAATATCGACCCAGAATTCCGGAGAGTGGCGGAGGGAAATACAGTCCAATTCAGGTGCAACAGAGAGTGAAGTCCACATGCGGCCGTCCTGACATCTGGAGCTGCCGCAACGACATGTGATCTTATAGAATCTGGAAAGAAACAAAAACAAAAACAGTAACTGTTCTGAGGGGGAAAAAATAGAGTTCGTTTGTACACTAGAAAGAGCAGTCGTCTTTTTTCTGAAATGGTGTAACATCTTATGAAAATGTTCTTTAAAATCGCTGACTTTTAAAATGTTCGGACATACACATTAAAAACAAGGAAAAAAAATAAAGTGTCAATTATCGTCATGCCAAGGCTTCATGTATTCAGCACACGAACTAGTACTGATCGGTCCTTCAGTTGATGAGATTTTCTCTACGTCGTAGGTATCATTAGACTTCACTTTGGTTACTTTATATGGACCTAGGAATTTAGATTTCAATTTTAACCCTGGTCCTTGTTGGGTTCTTTTAATTGCTACGAGGTCTCCAAGGTTATATTTCCGAGGTTTCTTACGTCTTAAATTATAATGCTTGCGATTGAATTTCCAAAATATTCTTCTTAGCTTCTTTTCGGAGTTCTTCTCTATCTTTCATGAATTGTTCTTCGACTGCACTGTTTAGGAGTTCAATAATTTGTAAATCTTCTTTTTGTTTCATTTTTGTACCAAATAGTATTTCAAACGGTGTTCTCTTAATGCTTCGTTGGTAAGTTGAATTAATGACTTGTTGAACTTTAGGAACATGTTTAAACCATTTGGTTGGTTCGTCTCTGGACATTTTAAAGATTACTGAAATTATGATGGAATTAAGTCGCTCTACTTGACCATTAGCACGGGGAAGGCCAGTTGTAATTGTCTCGTGTTTTATATTTTCATTTTGGCAATAATCAGCAAATTCTTTACTTGTAAATGCAGGACCTTTATCGCTAATAATTTTGGAAGGGTTGCCAAAAGTATAACTTTGTTGTTGCAGTTTCGGTATGACTTCCGCAGAAGAAGTAGTTTTACAGGTATATAGCCACACGAATTTGGTAAATTCATCTATTAAAGACAAAATATATTTATAGTTTTTGTTAGTTGATTCGAGAGGGCCTAAAGATCAATGTGGTAGGTTTGGAGGGGAGTCTCCTCTTTGTGTAAGGGATGTAACTCACCTTCTTGTTTCCACGTTTCCGATTATATAAAAGGCATGTTATACAGTTTCCTATAACTTTATCAATCTTATTTGCCATATTAGGGATAAAAAATTCTTCATTAAGGAGTTCTTCACAACCTTTGATTCCGAAGAGTCCTTTGTCATGAACGTGTTTAATGACGTTTAGCTGCATTTCATCCGGCACAACTACCAGATCGTAACCTTTATGATTTTTATAAAGAACATTATTTTTGAGGAAATAATTGTCATATGGCTTTGTTTTCAAAATTTCCTTGATGGCCTGTATATGTTCATCGGTGTTCTGTGATTGTATGATTTTGGAAGTAAAACTGTCTTGAATGGTCATACATACGGGATTTCTGCTTAAAGCGTCGACGTGGCGCATACGTGTACCTTGTCTGTGTTCGATTGTATAGTTATAATCAGCTAACATCAAAGCCCATCAAGCTATCTTGGTGCAAAGATCTTTTTTATTCATAGTTAGGGCAAATGCGTTGCAATCTGTGACTATCTTGAAAGGAATACCTAAAATATAAACACGGAATTTTTTAAGAGCTTCTATGACAGCCAAAACTTCTAATTCATAACTCGAATATTTACGCTCGGCATCTGTGTTTTTTTTGCTCATAAAGTAGACAGGGTGAAATTGATTATCAATAGAAGACATTTGAAGGAGGATTGCTCCGTAACTATCGATAGATGCATCGCAATGAACTTCTGTTTCATTACTAGGGTTATAAATGCTTAAAACAGGACCTGAAGCAAGGATGTGTTTCAATTGATTAAATGCATTCCGTTGTTGGTCAACGAAGTGAAATTTAGTGTCCTTTCTAAGGAGATCTGTTAAAGGCTTAGCTATTAAAGAATAATCTTGAATAAATTTACGAAAATATGAGGTTAGTCCTACAAATGAATTTACATCTTTTACACTTTTAAGTTCTGGAAAATTTAGGACAGCTTTAGTTTTTGAGGGAGATAGATGCAGTTGAACATTTTTGATGTGGTAACCCAGAAAATCAATTTCTCGCTGTAAAAAGTGGCATTTTTTTAATTCAGTTCTAAACCATATTCGGATGCAGTTGTAAGAACGCGTTGTAATTTCTGGAGTCCTTCGGCTTCGTTTTCAGATGGTATTATGAAATCATCCATGTAGACGATAAGTACTTTTTCATTAATGAGATCGCGAAAAACATTATAGATATATCTCTGAAAAACTAAGGGAGCATCGCTAAGGCCATAATTCATGTATAGAAATTCAAATTAACCAGAATGTGTTACAAAAGAAGTGTATTTTCGACTATTTTCTTCTACTTCAACATGAAAAAATGCATTTTTAAGATCAAGAGTAGTAAATACTTTTGCAGAGTGCAACTGATCAATAATGTCATCGATTACAGGGAGGGGAAAACGTCGTTTATGTGTTTTAGCATTTAGCTTCCTATAGTCAACACACAATCTATATGAACCATCTTTCTTTTTTACTAGGACAACAGGTGATGAAAAATTACTGGTGCTTTTTCGGATAATTCCCTTTTCAAGCCATTCAGAAATTTGTTTTTCGACAAATTTTTTCTCTATAGGAGCTAGGCGTCTGGGAGGACAAGTAATAGGAATTTCATCTTTCAGATGAATTGATAATGTAACATCTGTAGTCTTTACTTTCCGGGGGGAATAATTTTGAATAAGTTCCGTAATTTTTGAGCGTATAGTTGTATCGGTAATATGAGATAAATCAAGATTACTATCGTCTAATACTTGAACAACATTAATCAGAAAATTATTTGACATATCTTCATTTTGCTTGATTTTTCGCATCGAAATATTATTTTGAGAAACTGTTAAAATACTCTGCTGTATAATATTTGTACCAATAATAAGATCAAAAGATATAGAATAATCTGGTACTACATAAACATTAGTGGTGTAATTAAAATCACCTATAGTAATATCCGTAGAGAAAAAACCCAGGGGTTTGATCATAGTATTTCCTAATCCAGTTAATGTGATTGTTGAATGTTCGAGGTTCGAAACCGTTGGGAGTTTGCGATAAATACTTTCTTTTTAACAGACTTCTTTCACTTCCCGTATCGATCAAAGAAAGAACATTTACTGACGAAATAATTACTTGTTTGGTCATAAAAGTATTCGACATAATGGTGGAAATATTGGATGGTTCAGGCTTATTTCTAGATTTCCTTGGTGATCAAATTGAGCCGACTTATGGCCAAAATTCGAACAATTAAAGCAGCGAGGGCCTTTGTCTTTATGCCTACATTGGCTACTTTTATGGTTGGCTAAACCACAATTGAAGCAGAGAAGATCAGGTTTTGGACGAACAAATTTCTCTTTCAACGGTATTTCTGGTTTAGATTTACGAGATTTAGTGTTCTCATAATCATGCCGAATTTTATCATAAATTTTGAGTTTTTGTTTAAATTCTACTATAGATTGGCAGCCATATAATATTGATTTTCGAAAAACAGGGTCGGGTATACCGTTAATAATGTATTGCATAAGTGCTGAATCTTCGATGTTACCGCGCGAACATAATTGTTTGATTACGAGAAAATATTCTTCAAGGGATTCATTTTCTTGTAATTTTCGTTTATTTAACATGTCCTGTAACTCAGCAGAATTATAAGTAATGCCAAATTCAGAAATTAAGAGTTCTTTAAGTTTTTCGTAAGAGTTAATATGAAATTCTGTTTGTACTAACAGCTGGGCTTTTCCTCGTAAGGATCGTTTAGCAAATATAAATTTATGAAATTCTGATAAATTGAGCATGCTAGCGACATCGTCAAAATTACTTAACCAAATATTTATGTCTTGAAAAGAACTACCATCAAAAGGCGGTATAACGCTTTCAACATCATTAAAATTAATAGTAGATGGAAAAAAACTTTGAACTGGAAATTGCTTGTTTTATCAAAATTTAATGATTCGGTATTACTTGCAGTGTCCTTATTCAATGTAGTATTATGTGAACACATTTCAGGTTCCGAATCGGTATCGCGTCATTCTGAATAATGTTAGCTTGCAGTGAATTCAAGTCTGAAAGATATGTAACTAATCTGGTTGCAAGGTCCGTTAAAGAACCTTCATTTGAAATACAGAGTAAATTACAAATTGTGATTAAATCGTTTAAAGAAAAATCTGCTTGAACTTTCGTAACGTTATTTTTGAATTCAGTGCTGGTCGTTTCGAAATCGAAACCAGTGAAGTCGCGAATTCTTTTTCGATTTGATGTAGCACACCGTGATTTAAAAGCGCATAAAACACAGAGATTTTACATACATGCTTTATTGTTTCATGATCATAGAAACATTTACTTAAAACTGAAAAAACAAGTGGGTAAGTGTGATCACAGATCGCAAAGAGGGTTTCGTTTAGTATCTCTTTCAAAACATGTTATCGTTAAATTAACAAACAAAAAACTGTTTTTTGGCGCTATTTTGGGATTTTTTCGTCAATCGCATCAACTAGAACAGAATATTGAAATATTCCCCTAAATTCTGCCTTGATCACACAGATTTGTTGATTTCTCTACCCGAATCTGCAGATTTAGTACAGTTACGCAACTAAATAAAACTATAAATGAAAGCAAAATATTTTAAAACTTATAATAAATTCAAGGGAGGCCAAACTGGTCACCAGAGGCGACTAATAATTTAATAAATAAAAAAAAATATATATTTCATTTCATGTGTCAAAATACACGATAAAAATGATTTAATAAGATGAAATAAAAACAAATAAGCACGTTTTTTACGCGATCTATTTAATCCATTAATTTATGTTACATATATTATAATTCTATTTAAACTTGCATGTATTAATAACAAGTAATGAAATTTCAATTTTGAAATTTAGGTTACGACAAATTTTTAAGTTAATAAATATCGCACATTTTCAATTTTTACATCATCGTATAGGGAAAATATGTACTTTTAAATGCAATTTGTTTAAAAGCTGTATCTCAATTTATTAATAAGATATTAATTTTTGTTATTTTTAACACCATTTTTATAATTAAGGCAACAGACGTACTCAATTTTTTTAAGTAAAGGATAAAAAAGGAAATATTGTTTATATCAATTTAAACTTGTGGGACAACAATTAGAAGAGAAAAACTACAACAACAACAAAAGAATTGATATTAAAAATAATATTTGAATTAAAATAATAGTCTTTTTCAAAATTTTATGATTTGTTGTGTGACAAGAGGTATTCAGCTGCAAGTGCACAAAATTTGAACTCTCTGACACATATAGATTTTGTGTACGGACTCTATGACAGACAGACAGAGGACAGAGACGATATACGGTTTCGTCAGAAGTTGGACGAGAAGTTGGCCGGTTTCGCAACTACACGACACAATTGTGCAATTAGTGTTAAAATTGACACCAATTGCGCTCAGAGTTATAAATGGATAGAATAGTAGGTAATTTTTCTTAATTTCATTACAATGCTAAGTTATTTATTTTACTTTCAGGTTGAAGTAAGGTCACATGCAACTTCTGGCCCATGATTTTACAATGTGGCTATGGAGATTCTAGCAATTCAGCTTATAAAGGCCAATGTTTATTTGAATGAAAGTTTGAACCATTATAAATATGTTCAGTTAGATTCACTCCACTGGATAAAAGTTTCAAAATTAAATTTTAATGTTTAAAAATAAAATATATATGCATTTTATTTTTCTTTCATCATGGGTTCAGTTGTCTCATAAAAATGGGGCAACTGGTTCAGGTGGGTCTGAGATCTACAAGCGTTTGTGCCTTTTAATGGGGAGTACCAGGTCCTGTTTGAAAAAGTGGAAACAGCCTAAAATTTTTTATTCAAGTGAATCATGTAAATTATATACCAACATTGTGAAAGAAAACTTTGCTGTCAAAGTGTAAAAAAATCTAAATGTTCAACAATTTACATATACAAACAGCATAGGAATTGGCATATGTAGGGATACGTATTAGGACACGTATTAAGGTTATACCGATATTTAAAAAAAATTAACAAGATAAATCTATGAACAAATGGCTACGTAAGTATGTAGGAATCTCTACTCTTTTTTGTTTATTCCATGAAAGTGCGATATGTTTAAATAACCTGTTGAAAATTTAATCCTGTTTCTATATCAAACAGAACTATTTTTTTATTTTTTTTTCAATTATTTTCTAAGAATGTCACTTTATCTTATGTACATATATTCATCTGTATCGTAAAATTTCAAGATCTGGCTACCCCATATAGGATTTTATAAATGTAAATTTAATAAGATATTACATAATTTTCTTTATTGTAAGCAAAAATAATACAAAAAACGAAACAATGGAGAAATTAATTTCCTGAAGCAACAAAACTCGAAAAAATATTTGTAATTATTGGGATAACTGAATCCAGGTATGGTCCAATTACCCCTGATACATATTCTTACTATCCCATTCTTCAAATTTTTATGGGGTAACTGCTACACTGACCTTACTTTTAAAACATGAAGTAAATATGTACAAATACCTAATAATATTAATGTAGTTAATATGCTCAATTAATTTTTTAATAAAAGTACTTACAGTATTTTAATAAAAAGCTGAGAAAGTTCAACCAAATTGACGTTTTAAAAAAAAAGAAACCTATATTTTCGAAAATCAATCTCAGGAAAGAGAGAATTATTTATGAGTTGATAAGCATTGCTTAAGAAGTTGAAATTAGGGTACAGTGTTCACAAAAGCTAAAATGTAAAAGACATAAAATTGTTTTATAAAATAGTCTAATTTTTTATAAAATAGTCTAATAAAGCAACTTACATTATTTCATTTCAGGATCTGGTTGCAGTTTGAAAAATATCTTTTCCTAAGTTTGATTTCAAATAGAATTTTTTATAAAAATGATCCATTGCAGAACATAAAATTAGTAAACAATAGAAAACAAATAGTAGTTTGAGATAAAGAAGCTTTTTAATAAATAAAATTTTTGGTTAAAATAGGAATATGAAATGGAGTCTTGAAGATTACAATTTGAAAATAATCATACATTTAATTTTACCATGAAGGTAGAATAGTAGAAGAAGAACATAGACGATGCTTCCATTTTTTACACTAAAGTTCTTCTTAGTATGGTTGCCATTTCCTGCAATTCAAGAAGGAAGAACAATGAATGTGACGTCCCTGTTACATCCTGTCTCGAAATCGAAAGTACGAAAGGGTCCAATCGAAACAATTCCATGCTCCACAGCTAGCAGACAACTGGTCATGTGATTTGCAGAATAGGAACACTAGTGCCACGAACCAACCATTTCTTTTGGAATTAAATTCTGTTGGAGAAAACCTATCTTCTCTATTCTCCATCAACTATTTTACCTTCATGAATTTAACACTGTAGCAGTAAAAATGATAATTATAACAATGGGATAATTGTTTTAAACATATTCTTGATAAGAAAGTTTTTTTCTGAACATAAGATACTTTATAAGAATCTGACATAATAAATTCTGTAAAAAATACTTAAGAAAGGAATGCTTAAACATTTTAGGGGATAGGCAAATGCATTCTCAAAACATTTTTTTTAAACATTTTAGAACAAAATCCAAAACAGAATGGTTGTCTCATTTGTGTGACTATATAGATTTGTGCCTTTTAGATGACCACTTAGCAAAAATTTATTAAAACATTTATCATAAACAAAATGTATTTCAATCTTTATACTTAAGCTAATGTTTGTTTAAATTGCAACAAACTGGAATCCTCTAGAATTTATTTCTCAGGCAGAAGTTTTTTTGTGCATATTTTTTTGAACAGTTTTAAAAATCTTAAGATTATATTTTACAAGGAAAAGGATTTCCCACCAAATGGTTCTGCAAATGTGTTGCCAGACTATCATCTTTACATTGATATGCAAGTGTTTTTTTCGGATCATCAACATCATTTGTGAAAATTCTTTAGGATACATTTCACAAATTTATAGATTTACACTTGTATGAGCACACAAATCTGATGTTAGACAAACACTTCATGAAAATATTTTAAGATGTTTTACCAAGAAAAGGTTATTCTTTGTATGGATATAAAAATTCATTTTTAAAGAGCCAGTTTCTGAAAAAGCCTTTGGAAGATTTTTCAAAAACAAAAAGCTTTTTCCATTGTATGGGTGTGCATGTGTTTCTTTAGAGAACCACTTATCGAAAATCCTGTAGAACATATTTCACAAACAAAAGGCTTTTCCTTTGTATGGATGCGCAAGTGTTTTTTTAGATCACCGCTTCCTGAAAATGCTGAGGAGCACATTTCACAAACAAAAGGTTTTTCCTTCGTATGGGTTCGTAAGTGTAATTTTAGATTACTACTGTTAGTAAAACCTTTCGAGCATGTTTCACAAACAAAAGGTTTTTCCTTTGTATGGGTGCGAAAGTGATTTTTCAGCTTAGCATTTTCCGTAAATCCTTTGTAACATACTTCACAAACAAAAGGTTTTTCCTTTGTATGGGTGAACAAGTGTCGCTTCAGATTACCACTTTGGGAAAACCTTTTGAAACAAATTTCACAAACAAAAGATTTTTCCATTGTATGGGTCCGAAAGTGCATTTTTAAAGAGCCACGTTCTGAAAATCCCTTGGAACATATTTCACAAACAAAAGGTTTTTCTTTCGTATGGGTGCGCAAGTGAATTTTCAGAGTACGATTTTCTGAAAATGCTTTGGTACATATTTCACAAACAAAAGGTTTTTCCTTTGTATGGGTACGCAAGTGCTTTTCAAGATTAGCATTGACTGAAAATCCTTTTGAACATATTTCACAAACGAAAGGTTTTTCCTTTGTATGGGTACGTAAGTGTATTTGTAATCCGCCGCTTTGAGAAAATCCTTTGAAACATATTTTACAAATGAAAGGTCTTTCATTTGTATGGGTGCGCAAGTGCACTTTGAGAGTATTATTATATGAAAATGCTTTGAAACATATTTTACAAAGAAAAGGTTTTTCCTTTGTATGAACACGCAAATGAGTTTTCAGGTGACAGTTTGTTGAAAATCCTTTAGAACATACTTCACAAATGTAAGGTTTTTCCTTTGTGTGGGTGCGCAAGTGGTTTTTCAAATTACCACTATTTGAAAATGCTGCTGTACATATTACACAAATGAAATGTTTTTCCTTTGAATGACTATGCAAATATTCTTTTGGAGGTCTGCATTTCGAAAGTACTTTGGAATATGTTTCAGTATTTTCTTCTGTTGCTTGAGAGTGAATCTGAGTAATTGACATCTTTAGAAAAAATATTTATTTTCTAGACCACTGAAAAAAAATATCTTCTTAAAAATTACTTTTTGTGCATTCTCCAAGAGTATTAAGTCTTTATTAAAAATGAATACCAGATGACTTTCTATTTTATCTGAAATATGTAGGAAAAAATTAAAACTATTTATAATTTGGTGCTTAAAAGATTTAATTGCATATTTCACTGATTTAAAAAGCCATACAGTGAAAATAAGAAATATTTATAAGAAGTGTTTGTTTACATATTGATCATAAACAAGATGAATGATTTGAAGTACAAAAAAACAACAGAAATATCTTCTGCAGGTGAAACCATTTTAAACTTTTAATATTATATTTTAAAGCTATTCTTGATTAATATCAAGATATAATAATGATATATAATAATGAGAATATATAATAATGATTGAATCAAGTAATAGTACAAAAATTATTCAATATAAAATGGAATTCTTTTAGAAATAGTATTATAAAACAATACTATAAAAATGTGCTTGAAATTACTATAAATACTATAAAAATCTGAATGAGACTTTGTAGCATTGCGAATCTGAAATACTATATTCAAATGCAAATAGGTGTACACGCAAATAAATTCAATTTAACAAGAAATTCTAGACAAGCCTTTGAGATTTATTACACAATTATGGTAGCACACACATTTGCACTTAGTTATTTATATACAGAGTGAGTCATAAATATCGAAACAGTAGCCTATCTCTTTAAATATTACCCCTAGACCCATACTTCTAATTGCAAAAATTCATAAAAAAGGTGAAATTTTAGATAAGTTCCAACTCCATGGGGGGGCGTCTCTTTGAAAAAATACGAAACTTAAATTTTTATAAGGCCCCCTCTAGGATATAAATTCCAGTTAGGAAAACTTTACTTATCCAGTCCTGAATTAAATACAAAAAATTGCATCCTCATACCTTTAAAACTCGCAGAATTATAACCTTTAAAAAATTCATCAGATTTTAAGGAATTACACAAATTGAAATGCGCGCAATTCAAGAAATAATGTTACTTTATCAGTTCTAGAAAACATGTAAAAAATCAATTTTTTTGAGTTCGAATTTTGAATTTTTTTTTTTGTTGTGATGGTTAGCCAGATAATTTGCTAAGAAAATCACATCCTAAAATTTCTCATAAATTTATAAAAATTTAAAATGATTAGTACTGGTTTGAATGGGATAATTTAAAAACGTTATAACTCAAAAAATTATCTATCGGATTTCAATTTTTTCCCATTAATTAAAGATGAAAAATTGTTTTTAGTTTTGTTCCAGGATTTTTTTTTTCAATATTAATTTTACAACTAGTAAAATTATTTATTTAAAAAATGATGTAACTTTTAAAAAAATCATTTTTTCAAAAGTAAATTTTTTTTATTCAAATTTGGCAAAACAAAACTAATGTAAAATAATTAAAAATGACATGTTTCAAGTTTGAACTATTTTTCTTTAGCAATAATTATTAATAATTAATAAAAAAAACTAATAATTAACTTAACTTTTAGTTACTGAAAAACGAGAAATAGTAGGGGAAAAACTCTTCATGCAGAGAAACGAATTTAAAGTTTTAATTAAAGTTTAGCAATTAAAATGGTTAAATGCTTTTAAAAAAATGAAAGTGTAAAGTAACTTCTTTCTATAACCCAAACATTCGATTCAGGATCATTTTTCCAATTTCCATCTCCTTTCTGTACTATATAAATATCCATCAGTTATTTGAAACAATTCTTTTTTTAAGATGCGGATTAAGTCATTTTTATAAATTTAGCTCTTACAATTTCAGGATTTTTATCGTTCTGGAGAGGCTGTTAAAAATTCTGTAATCTTGGCCAAAGCCGGGAAAGGACCGAGACGTTCCTTTTTTCTGAAGACTCGCCTGGTCGGGTCTAACGAATTTTTTATACCAGAGGGGACTGTTTTCTTCTTTTTAGGTCTGCATTAGACGAAATTATAAATCCCGGTCTCGGCTCAACACGTGTTAAAATCACTATCTCTGACCTAATACGTGCGAAAAATAAGTAACGCTTGGCTCAATGAAAATTTTTACTAAAAAAAAAAAAAAAAAAAAAAAAAATGTAAAATTTATTTTTTTAAAGAAAAGTATGTTTAAAGGCTAAAAAATTGAATACAATAAAACCAGCGAAAAAGAATCTGCCTATGACGGAATCCTGTTTTAAACAGAAAATATTTTGATCATGCAAAATAAATATAATAATACCTTAGAAAAACATAAACTTAATTTACATCTCCTAAATAGGACTTTTTCTATAATGCATTTTTTTCTTTCCTTTGTGATTCCGTCTTAAAAGGTTTTACTGTTTTACATTTTTCAAAGTCTCCAACGCATGGAATATGGATTACTGGTATTAAAATATAAGTGAAAAATTTACATATAAATAGAGATTTATTGATACAAAAATATTATGTCAATCCGGAAGTTCCGGCAGAATTGAAAACTTGAACAATTACGTAAAAGTTTGAGAAAATTTAATTTTAACAAAGTATGGGTCAGTAACGTGACCTAGAATGAGGGAGAAAACTTTCTATGCTAGTCTTGTAATGTATGAAGCATCATCTTTCAACAGACATATTACATCAAAAAGTGACAAACACCCCTCCCCCCCCACTCCTGTCCTATTAAAAATGGTCCTATGGGAAAAACCGGAAACTAAAATTAAAAAAAAGAAAGAAGAAAACGGCAAGGAAAAGTTAGCTTGATTTTCTCCCCGCTGTAGTTCCCATAGAAGCAAAGTTATAGCCTTTTAAAGATTGAAATGAAGTGAAGAAATGAGCAAAAGTAGTTGAATAACCGAAAGGGAGGAGAGTCCACAGCCCCGAATATGCCATTTAGCTTAAACTTTTAAGTTAGAAATGGTAGAGAATTAAATGAGTGAAATTTTAAGGTCTATGTTTTGGGGGGGGGGGTTGCAAGCTTCCCCCTGGAAGAGGCCTTTAAAAAATTAGATACTTATATACAGAAGTGTCGGTCACGGCAGTTAATGTATTCACGACTTCAATGTTGTTTTTTTTTATCTCAAAAATGCCCAACGGGCCTAAAGAAATGTCCAACTTCAATAAATATAACACAGACTTTGGCGCTTCTTTAATAATAAAAAGTATAAATATGAAAAGGGAAAAACTATAATAAGTATTTTTGGTCGGAACTCCTTCATAAGTAACTTTTTTAACTATACCGACGTAAAAAACTATGTAGAAATTAGCGGCTGAACCGGGCTATGATTTAATCATACGAATTGAATATTTCCAGCTGAGCGAAAAATTGCCCAGGCCGGGAATCAAACCCAGATGCTTGGCTTACAAGGCCGATGCTTTACCTGTTAAGCTAACCGGGCGATAACCGGCTGGGATTTTTCGCTCAGATAACCTTATTGGCCATAACATTTGGTCTGTCATTTAGACAGCTCGGCAGAATAAGCCGCAGGTAATGGAACTCCATAGAACGATGGATACGTAGATATACTATTATTTTAAGACAATCTAACTGATTGGTAAAGTTATCATACAAATTGAATATTTCCAGCTGAGCGAAAAATTGCCCAGGCCGGGAATCGAACCCGGATACTTGGCTTACAAGGCCAATGCTTTACCTGTTGAGCTATCTGGGCGAGAACCGGCTGGGATTTTTCGCTCAGATAACCTTATTGGCCATAACATCTGGTCTGTCATTTAGATAGCTCGGCAGAATAAGCCAAGTATCCGGGTTCGATTCCCGTCCCGGGCAATTTTGCGCTCAGCTAGAAATATTCAATTCGTATGATAACTTTACCAAACAGTTAGATTGTGTTAAAATAATAGTATATGATTTAATCTTTTTTCCAGGCTGGGCTGAACTTTTTTACCCAATGGGTCGGTTTGGGACTGGACTTATATATTTTGACCCATGGTTTTTGGACCCCTCCAGTTTTTACTACCAGTATATTTTGAAAACAAGTTCAGCTTTAAATCAATACGCTGCTTTTTTATGTCGAAATAAGAGGCACTGTCTTAAATCGACATTTAACAACAGATAATTTGTGGATGATCCCTCTTTTGCTTTCAAAACAAGTCAAAAACTCTTCGTTTACAGGCATGGTAAAATGGTGTAAGTCACGAGTTTTGGAGAATTTTGGATTTTAATATCTCTGCGGGGTTTTTAGATATAGAGAATTTTTTTTTTCAATTTTGGAATGGATAAGGAGTAATTTCCTAATTGGCAATTGTGCCCTACGGGGGCCGAATAAAAATTTAATTTTTGTATTTTTTCAAATAGAACCCCCAAGTTTTCTTATCAAAAATTTTACCTTTTTTATGAATTTTTGCAATTGGAAATATGGTCTAGGGGCAATATTTAAAGAGATAGCCAATTGTTTCGATATTTATGACTCGCCCTGTGTATATGTATATGAAAACTGAAACAATGTGATGACATATTATGTAGGCGAATAGTCACTTTTCAGGGAAAATAAAGTGAACGATAATGTTATATAATTCATAATTTGAAATTTAAACACTGGATTAACACGAAGGGCTTGAAGAAGGTGATAAATAAAATGTAATTTTTAAAACCACAATTACTCTCAAATTAGCAACTTTTTACATCTACGAAGCATTAAATACAATGCACCATCCATCTAGTTAAAGGTTATACAAATTCATTATTCAACGGGCTTCAATTTCCATTTTTACTACAAAGAGAATTTCCCTACTAACATTTGTAGGGAGCACAACTGTACAGGACAGAGAGAAAATTATCTTTAATCTTGCATTCAATTTAACAAGCTCCAATAAACTAGAAGTATTAATAAATTAATGAAAATCATCATTATTAGAAGACATTTTATCCACCAGTCATTTAATTGTAACTGAATGTTATAGGATTTTATAATTTGATTTCTTGATTTAATAAAGGTTGCTGTATTGCTTCTCTAATTTAATAATTTTTTGGACAGAAGATTGGCACCAATCAAACTCTCTGGGTTAGAGTTTTAGAATTATGAAAGGAATTTCAGCAACTTTTTTCATAACCAGTAATTGCAATTGTTGTTTTTAATGTATTATTGAAAATGATTTTTTTTTCTTTAGCATTTTATAAAAAAAGAAACGTTTATATAAACAATCAATTTATTTGTTTGCATTGAGTTACTGAAAACAAAAATTATTTAGCTTATTAAATGTTACATCTGTTATATTATTTTTTTCTGTTTTACTAAATGGAACTTTAAAATATGAGCTTAAAATGAAACCTTTTTTTAGATACATAATTTATAGAGATTATTAGAAATAGTAGACATGAATAGCACGGTATTTGTTTATAATTGTCTTGCTTAGAATGTTTGTAATCTAGTGATGTTTATTTTAATTATTATTATAAGGTATTGATTCCATTAAAAATTAAAAGAATTGTAATTTTTCAAATGTAACAATTTAAAAAATATAAAAAAATTTCTAAAAAAATATAGGTGTTTCGGTCAATTCTGGTTTCGAGTTGAATGGGACATAATAAAGAATGAGCAGAACTTAGAATGAACTGCTTAACTTTACTGCATGGTTTTACAAATATTTAAAATTTAAACGAGATTAGCAAAACGACAAAGTGTTCTTGTATGGGGAAAAATATTAATACTCACTTACATGTCCTTTAAAAAAAAAACTAGAAGTTCATTTAGCTTAAACTTCATAAAAGTTTTGAAAAACACAATGCATAACATATTGAACTAATAAATTAATTTATTTTTTGAATAATAACTTTTAAATTTTGCATGAAATGCAAATATTTAAAAGGACATAGCAAATAAATTTTAAGAATGTATAATTTAAATAACAATTCACTATGTCAAATATTATATTTTGAATTTTTTTTGATAAAATTCAGAAATATATTTTTTTTATATAAAGTGTACTTAAGTAAACATTAGTTTTTTTCTCAATACAAAAACATTTTATCATTTAATTAACCTTCTAAAAATAATTTCCTTTTGATAAAAATTTTTTTCCCTGAATAATCTTTAGGACATGTCAGTGGCTAGCTTAAGACTGGTTTACATCATTTAAAAACTTTAAAAGGCATTTTAGGGGAAGTTTTGACTAAATTTAATGCTTAGCAGACTCCAATGGAAAGGAGACGATGAGCTTCTAGCTAGCTTTTATTTTTTTATGGCCTTCAAAAGTGTAAATGTGGCAAGTTTAATGTTATATAACATTTCTGGTAATAAGTTTGTGGGCATCTTCAAGTATTTATGGGCAATTGGTATTAGGCCATATTGCGGCCAACGTGATATTTTTTTTACGAAGTCATTACGGTCAATGACAGTGGGTCCCAATCATATGCTCAGGACCAAGACTAAAGTTAGAGAGAAACGGACCAGAAATTCTGTGTTTGTGGGATTCTGTGTGTGGGCATGCTTAATCAATCAGAGTGTGAAACGTCATCCCACCACATCGTCATTTGACGCTGGCATCTAGAATCTAACATACAGATATAGACACAAATTTACATGTATTGAAGAAACATTTTTTGAACTCTCAATAAAATTTATAAAAATTTGCTTAACACATGTTCCTCGTTTTTCTACTTCTTTACAGAAAAAACTTATTCGACCTTCATTTTTCTTTATGAGTAACTTTTACCTCCCTTTACGTTATGATTATCTAAACATATGGAATTCTATCTTTGTTCACAAATTAGCAATAATTTTTAATTTCGTTGCATATTTATTTAATTAAATTAAACAGTAAAACATAAAAACATATACATCACAAAATTATGTTCCTGAATTTATATATACTTGCAAGAATAACCTGAAATTAATGGTGCATATTGACCGAAGTCTGCTAAATTAAAAAGTGGTTATTAAAATTTATCTGCTAATTTTATTATTGAAAACTTCTTTAAAGAGAATCCCCCCCCCCCTGTTCATAAGCTTCAAAATATCTGATTTTATTATTTTTCAGAATTTTTTCAGTGAATTCAAACTTCATTCACTGAAAACACTCAAAGACCTGTAAACTATGATCTATACTTGCATTTTACTTTAACAGTGCTTTTTAGAAGAGAGCAAAAGACCCCCCCCCCCTCCTACCCAATGGAAACTTACATTAAATCATTTGGTATGTTATACCATTGTTACAAAAAGTTATATTTTACTTTGTTTTGCACAAATTTTTATTTTACCTTGATATAAAATATATTTTGTGCGTTCTAAAGCTCCATACTTTGAAAAAGAGTTATAGATAACACAGCAGGCGACAGCGACATCATGACTATGTCATCAAGTTAGGAGATAAAATCATAATGTAAGACAACATTATTAGGAGTAGAAGGATTGACTGATCTGCCTCGACCTTTGATGGTACGATAAGAGGAGCAGAAGATGAAAAATCATCATTTTAGCACACCTATCACATCATCGAGCAACAGAACGAAACAGGTGTCAAATTAAAGGTGAAATATTGGTTTTAAGAAATAATTTGGTCTCCATACAGATATTCTGATATAAACTCCGGGGGAGACTAAAATTAACAAAAAAGACATCATATTCAACAACTGAAAGTGAAGAAATATCACACTGCTTAATATGTTAATTCATGACTCAATAATTTATGAAAATCTTACTAACAGTGGGTCAAACAATGATTGATTCCGTATGCAAGTAAAACGGGGTAGGTGCCAATTTCCCATTCTGGTGGTACTCTCATGTCATCAAGTCACGACATTAATTTTGGAAATTTCCTGATGCACAGTACAAATATTTTAGCTTGCCTTCTTATAGTTTGTTACAAGATAAGCAGAAGGGGTGTCAATTCTTGATTTTGTCGGTACTATCAAGCCATCAAGTTGTGTAAAAGTTTGACACAATAAGGATTCAGATTTGTTCAATAAAAATGATCATAAATTGGAGACGTGATAACACTGTCATAATTAAAAAATGCTGTCTTGTTGTGCTCATCTCGTATCGAGATATAAGCCATGCTGGAATATTTTTACAAGAGGAGTTGTATTTTTTATTACTTCGCTAATTTGAGTCTGTAATATAATTAATTTTCAGGCCATAACTTCAAGGTATGACAGTACCACCGAAATTAAAAATTGAAGTTCCGTTTTCTTTATTTAAACCATGATATCACAAGGCAGGGTAAAATATTCTTATTTTATTAATCTGAATCTTTAATGAATTAAGTTATCAGATCGTAACTCGATATTGAGATAATACTACATAATATAGAATTGATGCGTTATTCTGATCATTTAGTAGTAGGATACTATGAAACAGAGTGAAATAGTTGCATTGTATTAATCAATTGATTTCATGTGATAAAACTTTATACCATAACTCAGTGAGATGATCATTAAAATAGAGAATTCATGACATATTCTAATTATGTTGCACCAAGATATGATAAGGTAGTCTTAGATATTATTAATGCATTAATCTAAATCTTTAATTTGTAAAATTTTTAAGACGTAACTCGATCACGTGACAGTTTTATAAGAATTTATGCTCAGTTCTTCTGATTTTGTACCAAGGTATGACAAGACAAACTGAAATATTTGTATTGTATTAATCTATATCTAACAAGTTAAATTTTCATGCCATAAATCTATGACATGATAGTACCACCAACATTAAGAATTGGAGCCATATTCTTCTCATAACGTACCAAGGTATGCCGAATCAGACGTTCTTTGAAATACTGTTATGTATTAATTTTTTCTTATATGATTAATCCGTCTAAAGTCGATAAAAAAGTAATATATGAGACTATGTAATGTAAAATATTATGTTGCTTTGGCTTGACTTGCACAATATAACAATTCTTTTGTTGTAAATTTTTAGTCTGCTGAGTATTTTTACTGGGATATGCTGAGGTTCACCAAAATATTTTTAAAATACCTATTCAATCTATAATTTAACCCACTTTTCTTTGTCACTTGATAGCACAAAAGTGTTACCAAAATGACCATTTGGCAACTGCTGCTGTTCATATCGTACTAAGAAATGCCAAAGGAAACCAGTCATCTTTTCATCTACTTCTAATACTCTTGTTCTACATCAAGATTTCATCTCAGAACTCAACGATGAAATCATTAATGTCAACAGCACCTAGACTATATTTAATAAAATATTGCATTTTGAAATATTATTTTGCTTTTAAAGATAATATAAACAATTTCTTAAAGCAGTAAAATGAGTGGTAGAAATTTGCTTTGGTTTTACACTGTATCATATGCATTTTTCATATGCTAAACTTTCAAGTAATTACATGTATGTCAAGAATTGATAAACAATAATGATTTAATTTTTAATAATTTCGTTTACATTTACATATTTGATACAATCATTGAAAATATATAAATGTTACGATATTCATACAGTACTATAAAATATGCAATACCTCATTGAAAAAAAAAGGTACAACACTATGAAATTAAGAGTTTACACTATTTATGAGATTTCTTTTAATTAAAGTTTATGAGTTATTATATAAAACAGTTATGTTTTATAAATACATTTGGTATTTTTTCTACAAAAACAGGAATATTCTGTTTCAAATATCTCTGTTAATTCTTCTAATATGTGTAAAATTTGGGGGGTAGATAGAGTCAAAGTAATGAATAACAGACTGCAGAGGAGCATGAAAAGAGAATTCTGTTCTGGAATTCAAAATAGGGCACTTTTGACAGTAAAGTCAAATACAAGTTGTTTATGTTTAATATAAATTTTTTAAACTAGCTAAAATATGTAAAACAATAATTTTTCTAAATAGCATGGATATAAAAAGACAGTTTCATTTGTTATATAAAATTTAATTTAGGTAATTACATTTTCATTTTTAAAATTTTAAGCATCTATTTTATGCAATATTTCATATTTTCCAATTATATTTTCTTACCTCTTTTTGATAAATATACTATTTGAAGAGAATATTACAAACAATGTAATGGACTACAATTGAATGAGTAATAAAAATTTTATGTATATATAATAGTACAAACTGTCACTTTAATGATTTTTTCATATCCACAAAAATTACTTTTAAAAAAGTAAAAAAAAAAAAATGTCCAAAGTTAAAAAATTTAAAAAGAAAGTGGGGTAAAAGTTGTATAATAGTTTCTAGATTTATATTTTGATTTTAAATTAATAATAATTAAGTCAAATACAAGTTGTTTATGTTTAATATAAATTTTTTAAACTAGCTAAAATATGTAAAACAATAATTTTTCTAAATAGCATGGATATAAAAAGACAGTTTCATTTGTTATATAAAATTTAATTTAGGTAATTACATTTTCATTTTTAAAATTTTAAGCATCTATTTTATGCAATATTTCATATTTTCCAATTATATTTTCTTACCTCTTTTTGATAAATATACTATTTGAAGAGAATATTACAAACAATGTAATGGACTACAATTGAATGAGTAATAAAAATTTTATGTATATATAATAGTACAAACTGTCACTTTAATGATTTTTTCATATCCACAAAAATTACTTTTAAAAAAGTAAAAAAAAAAAAATGTCCAAAGTTAAAAAATTTAAAAAGAAAGTGGGGTAAAAGTTGTATAATAGTTTCTAGATTTATATTTTGATTTTAAATTAATAATAATTAAAGTACTGTAATTCAAGCAATTTTCTGCATATGATTAGAAATCCTTCTCTTTATGATTTAATTACATAATTAACATGCATAAATTTGAAATTGTTAAAAACACCAAAATATGTAAACTTGAAGTAGACCAATTTAGATAGCATTTACCATACCATCCTCAGTCAGGGTATTGAGATAAAGAAATAGATAGAATAGAAACATTCCTACCTTGACCTCACTATACATCAAACTAGACAATGTAAAGACTTCAAATTTTGTGACATAATATTTAAGACATGGAAAAAATGATTATGCAAAAAGATAATTTTACAAACACTAATGGATGACATTGTACACCAGAAATTAAGAAAAAAGACAACAATAATATAAACAAAATCAAACACATCTTAAATGAACTTTTTTCATTTTGATTTCCCTTACCCTAATAATAAAAAAAAGTAAATAAGGTAAAATTACCGTTTCAGCAGCAATTTCGTACTGTAAGCAAAACCTTGGATAAATCTAGGGTTTCACCTATGTTCTGAGTTAGAATAGGATAAAAATTATAGAGAATTATTTCTTCTGCACCACTTCAATGTCCAAGCAATCGAGTTCGACAAACTTGTCGTCTTGCTCTCTGGATTTTAATCCGTATGATTTTTTGTAATTGAAAGATTTAATCAAGAATTTCAGATCACATTAATATAAATGAAAGAAGGTATCACAAATGAAGGTTTAAAGGATCTGTTTCCTCAAATTTTTTTAGAAAGCCGATTTTTTTTATATTAAGTAAAAGCTTATTTAATTGTGAGCATTTTCATAATGTTTTAAGCCTGCCAGTATCTTTCCCTTATGTGGATGACCTTTTCATAAAATGGTATAAAGGAAAATACCTATCCATTTCTTAACAGAGTAAATGCCGTAAATTTGTGCAAAACCGCTGCACTTCAAGTAAGTGAATTTCCTTTCAGAAATTATTTTAAATAAAATGCAACTTACTTTTGTTTGGCATTTATTTGCCTTCTTTTTTGCAACAAAATTTCCAGTCAGTAACTGAGCTGCAGCATATACATACGAAATTATGGCAATATAAATCCTAATGTAAAATTTATCAATACAATAGAAAATAATAACGAGTTGTCATTCTGAGGCTAATCAAAAAATTTTCAAGTGCAATGGTTGAACTTGGAGTTTACAGGAAAATAAATAGTTCATCAGCACTATTCAGTTGGAAAATGCATTACCTTTTATTTACAAAATTGCCACATAACACTTTTATATAAGACGAGCATTTAACATTTGCACAACAGTTGAGGTTCTACAATCCACACAATGTGGGGCCAAAGATTGTGCAGATTATGGAATATTGTGGATTATAGAGTATTATGGATTTGCATCATTTTATTGTTCTTAGATAGCATTTTAATTCTATAATCAGTATAATATGCTATCTCAAAAAATGCCTTTTTAAAGTTATCTTATTAAAAAAATTGGTATGTATGTGCATTTAAATAAAAATAAATATATATGTTTCATAATACAGTTTGTTTTTTACTGTTAATAAAATAAAAGAATTATATTAAAACACAGTAGGTGTTTTATGATTTTTTTTTCAATTATTTTATTATTTGTTTTAAAAAATCATTTTTGGATCCTGAATTTTTAAATTATCTCAACTGTTTGTTTTACTGTTTACATTCACAAAGTAACACGATTTATAGAAAATTGCAGATTATGGGTGTGCGGATTATCAATCCTTGACTGTAGTTATCACCTAGAAAATGGGTTAAATAAAGTTAGAAACATTGCAGTAGAAGACGAATTTTCAATATGCATAATTGATCAGCTAACCAACTCACTGCAAAACTACACCTAATAATAGAAATAATTGCAAAATGAAATACTTAGCAGGACTTGTTGAAAATATGAAAAATGTACTTTTTCGCTTTAGCATAAACTTAATTTTTTTCTCCTTCAGCAAGGTCGAAAGATTTATTTAGTGACAAAACAGACCAGATTAAAAAAGATAAGGTCTCTGGGACACCACCAAGATCTTGAAAATAGAGACATTTATTTTGAATACTTAGGAATGATTTCTTATGAATTTAATCGCCTTAAACAGGAAATGGGAGACCTGAAATATAGCTAGTCAGCAACAGTCTTGTCAAGACTTAACTAGAAACAGAAAATGCAGATTAATTTAGAGAAAGCAAAAATTATACGCTCTTTTAAGAATTATCACCAATTAATTACCTGTCAATACATTGAAATTACTACTAAAGAAAGGAGAGATAGTAATATTCTTATATATAAAAAAAGAGTATATGATCATATTTAATTAAAGAATTGCAAAACAGAAAACATTCTACCTTTCCTCATCTTTATTCATTCGCTTTCTGCTCCCTTCGATAATCCAACAGTAATGGAATCGTTCAACTAACAAGTTGAAAATGAAGAAATAGAATTCTTCTGCTTCCCACATCAAGAAAGAAAAATTTGAAAGCAAAGCACTAACAACAGCAGTTTTTGTCCCTGAAGATGGCAAAGTGTACAGCTAACATTGCTAGGAATTGGATAATGTAGTTTATCATCTTTTAAACAATGAAGTGCATCGTGTAATTTTACTTAAGATCTCAAAGATGAATTTTAGCATTCTACTTACTAATTTGCATATTCAATGGCATTTGAAAGAAATATGTTTAGAGAAAAATTAAAGAAACATACCAAATGTAATGTAACCAAAGTTTTTAATGAATTGCATTTCATAAGTTATCAATGGTCTGCCTTATATAAAAAAATTTATGATGAATTAATTAATAATGACTATTGTGATTCATTATTTTATGAAAAATCAACATGAAATTGTCCCAAAAATATCACAGAGTATGCTAAAATACAATAATTCCACTGATGAATTTGAGCATTAGTTTGAATTATTTTTTGCTGTTATGAAATTTTTATATGAATATTCACAACTGCATGCTATTTACATGTATAGTATAACTTTGAAAACCTGACTTCATCTGGACTAAGATGCAGTTTTTTCTTTTCTTTTTTTTTTAAATTCTGGATTTATGAAAAATATCAAAAGTACTTACAATATTCATATGAGTGTCCTTATACATAATTAATTCATAGCCAAGTTATATTATGTGAGATAAAAAGAAATTAATAAAAAAAACTTTAATTGAAGTTTTCTATGTTACAAATAAAAAAAAATCTAATAAATACTTAAATCATTTATTCTCATACAATTTCTGAAAGAATCATGTAACTTTTATTTATTTCATTTTTTCAAGCTGTTCTTTAACATAGCTTATCTTGAATTTTATACAAGCAAAAAATACTGATTTGATCAATACATCTTACTTTTCTAAAACAAATATTAATTTCCCAGTAAATTTATAGATTTTTTTTTTGGACCAGCTCTTTGTCCACATTTGGCTGAGCTGCTAAAAGCATCATTGGCAGCTCTATTTAGCACAGCCTCAGTACTAATCCTTGACTTTTAATCTCAAAGTTTTTAATTTGCAAACAATTTGCCACTTTTCATCAACAATTTGCTATATTGTTTTATTCCAAAAATTGGAAATATAAAAAATAAATTAATTAATTAACTGAAACTAAAATAAAAGGTGGGTAAGAAGATTCTGATGTTGGACTGAATACAAGATTTTTGGTCAGACATGTTTACAAAGTAAACATTGAAATATCATAACATCATAAGAGTGCTGATACAAAATATGGAAAACAGCTGTCTGATGAGAGTATAAAATATTGCACATTTTAATTACATTTCCCACAACTTTTTACATTGACTTTCAGAATATGATAAGGATGATTAAGGAGAAATTGCGAAAATTTTCATTTTACATTGCACATTGAATGTTTAAGTCACTTACCCAAATATTGTAGAGAAAGCAATTATCTCTCTGAAGTCATTTAGAATAGTTTGAACTTCAAGGCGATACACTTGTAAACAACAATTCTTACCAAACAATACTATGCAGATTATTTCTGGGATTACTGTTTGCTGAAAATGGAAAAAAAAAAAATTATATTAACAGGTTAGCACAAATCTGAGCTCAATAGCACCACTTTAAAATATAATTTTTTAAATGAATGAAAGTTAAACAACTTACGTCACCTGTCAATATAAAAATATTAAATGTAGGTATCAATAAAAATTATGGAACATGTAAATAATTATAAAAAATGGAGTCATCTGGCTGTTTTTGTGGAATAACACAGGTGTTTAGAACCAACTTTGTCTCTGGGAGATTATCTTATTTAAATAATATAAATAATTAAGCAGTTACAGTAAAGAAAAAAATTTATATATACATATATATGGGGTAATGAATATCCTCAACAATGAAACTTTTGAAAAGTTTTATAAATCAATATATGATATTATACATAAAGAAAAGGCATAAAACGAGGAAGGTGAAAAATTGAAAGATAGGAGGTCTTCTTATATAAAGAAGATATGAATTAGAATTAGATAGAAGATAGGATCTTCTTGTATAAAGAAGATTTAAATACAGTAGACTCCCTCAAATCCGCGTCCCTAAAATCCGCGAACGCCAGAAATCCGCACATTTTTTCATATGTAAACAATGAAAGTGAAGATGGCGCTGAAGTCAGCAGCTAACGCAATACAAATAATTCTTTAACTATATATATTTTTAAATCCTTTTCAACTTCTTCCTTTTTTTAAATGTCAATTAAAATCCAATGTGCTATTCAAATCAATGTCTTTCAATTTAAATTCTGCAGTGTTAAATAATATGTTTCTTAGACGTACGATGATCGATATTTAATTGAATTAATCATTATCGTATCATACTTGCAGCGTAAAATAACTTTCAATGGCCATTTGGTAGAGTTTGCATTTCGCGTGACAGGATAATTTTTGCTATATACAATTATTATTTGAGTAATTCTATTACTATTTTCGTATCCCTGCTAGTTACAAAACGAATTTGGGATTTACATTCGGTTTAATAATTACGATGATCGATATTTAATCGAAATAATCATTATCGTATCGTAGTTGCAACTTAATTTTTGCTGTATAAAATGAAAATTTTTTAATTAATCATTTTTTTTGTATATTAATAAAGGCAAAAATTTTTCATTATAAAAAAGGTTAATTTTTCCTCATCATTATTTATATTTAGTATTGCATCTTAATTATTTACTTTATTTTAATATTTTTCTAAAATTTTATTTTATTTAATTTTTTTTGTAATAATAACTTGTTTTTTAACTATTTATTTATTTAAATATTTTACTTAAGTATTTTAACGTTTCAATTTATTATATGCATTGATTGCAATGCTTAACTACCAATAAATTAATGTCTCAAAAATGTAAACAAATCAATGATTAAAAATCCGCAAAATTCTAAAATCTGCACAACCCCTGATCCCGAGCTTTGCGGATTTGAGGGAGTCTACTGTAAAACTAACAAGAAAGGTTTAACAGTTCTATAGTTTTTGTCTCAACATAATGCTTGAAGCTACATTCATTGTTGAAAAAAAAATATGAGCAAGAAATTTATATAATTTCACATGTTTATGTTTACAAGTGTAATAGTAAATAAATGCTGTGATCTACCATGTATATTAATGGAACATGTGAATAATTAATATTAAATGAGATGGAAAAAGAAATAGATGGTTCATTTTTAGTTACAAACCAAGCAAATCTTTAAGTAGATATAAGATAAAACCCCACAGTAGACCCCTTTTGCAGTTTATATATCTTTTTTATCTTTAATGAAATAAAAACAAGTATAACTTTTACAAATATACAAAATTTTACAAGTATACTTTTACAAAAAAGCTGATTTTTATCTATAATCTTTTTTATTTATCTTTAATCTATAATAATGAAGAGATAAGAAAGGGTTTGTGAGTATGTCCACGCTGTGTTGGAGACCACAGCAGTAGTGTTGCAACTTTTTTTTTGGGGGGGGGGGGGGGGGTGTTTTTTGGGGGGTTACCAAAAAAATATTTTTTAGCATATAATCTGTAGATTATCTGCTAAAATTATTTTATAAAGGCTAAAAATTGCAGTTGCGGATTATAGGCTGGAAATTACGGTATTTAGAATTTTTATTGTATTTTTCAATGTAATTTTTAGAGTTTTACTGCAGTTTTTCGACATTCAGATATTAAAAAAACTTTTAGCATAACATAGTAGATTTTGCCATTTCCAGTTTTAAATTTTAGCAATTTTCAATGCATATTTTATGGATTATTCATGTTTTTCATCAATTTGTCATTCTTCAAAAATTCTGATTAGAATGTAAGTGATCTATAGGGGAGGGGGGGGGCTCAAGAGATTGTAGGGGGGGCTCATAATTTTTTTTTCTCATTCTGCTGCAGAAAGATAATTAGTGCATATTCACATTGTAGGTACTATTTTACTTATTAAACTGTTGTAATGACTTCATTTTATACTAAGAAAAGAATGTAATAATGAAAATTTTGAGTGTATAACTGGTGCAAAATTAAACATCATGTTAGCTTCATATGTTCAAATAGGTTGAGGGAGTGTTGAATTATTTATTTTAGATGCAATTTAATAACTCTGCAAAACTGTGAAAGAGTCCCAAAGCTGAATTAAATTTTTGAACAGAATTTCATATGAATTTTCGAAGCAGAATTTCATTTAGTGACCTTGGAATCTTTTCCAGGGGGTGGTGGGTCAAAATATTTTAGGGGGGTGCTGAGCCACCCATAGCCCTCCCTTAGCTATGGCCCTGTTAGAATGATTCATCCATACCAAATTCTATATTCTTTTAATATTTAGTGAGATTCAATACATTTTTCAATGTGATTTTTAACATTTTTTCGATTACCATAGTGATTTTTTACATTTGAAAAAGGATTTTGGCTTCAAACTTTTAGCATTTGAGTTAATTTTGACCCGTGTGATTTTTTTTTAGTATTTAGAATTTTTACTGTATTTTTCAATGTGATTTTTAGCATTTTTTGAGTTTTCCTGCAATTTTTTACATTCAGATATAAAAAAAAAATTAGCATAATATAGTAGATTTTGCATTTCCAATTTTAAATTTTAGCAATTTTCAATGCAAATTTTATAGATTATTCATGTTTTTCATCAATTTGTTATTCTTCAAAAATTTTTGATTAGAATGATTCATCCATACTAGATTCTGCAATCTTTTAATATTTAGTGATATTCAATACATTTTACAATGTGATTTTTAACATTCTTTTCGATCTCCATAGTGATTTTTTGACATTTGAAAAAGAATTTTGGCTTCTTAATATAGTACATATCAACATCAATGATTTTTTAATTTTAGTGATTTTTAATACAATTGTTTATTTTTTGCGTCAATTGTTTTCATCCTTCATGAACAGGTTTTGATTATGATTTAACCTGATTAGAGTACACTGATGATAGTTTGATGCCTGGAATATTTTCATATTTAAGCATTTTTAATGCATTTTTCAGAGCAGTTTTTAGCAGTTTTCAAGTTTAAGGCTGTAAAGAAGTTTGACTTCAAATTTTTAGCCTGACATAATAAATTTGGCCATCTATAAATTTTTGATTTTAGTAATTTTGAAATGCAATTTTAAGTGAGATTTTTTTTTACAGTTTTTTACTTTTTGTGTCGATTTTTTAGGATTCATAATAGCTTTCCAATTACAAAGTTTCATATTATTCAATTAAATTTTGAAAGCTATTTTTCATTTATTGTCATTTGCATTTTTTTTTCTTTATGTAAAATTTAATTATAATGTTTTACCGGATAAGCGGCCATCCATAAATGATGTCATGGTTAAAGGAGGGAAGCGCGGTTCATGAAATTGTGACAGTTTGTGTCAAGGGTGTGGGAGGAGATATGAAGAAATGTGACATCATACATTTTGGTTAAAAGAAAAGCGTTAAAATTCAATAGATTAAATCATGAAGTATAAGTTATTTTAAAATAAAAGTATTTTGCATTCATAAAGATAAGATTTAAAGCCAAATATGTTAAATTCTATTTCATATTCAAAAATACTATTGTTTTCAATTGCTCTTTTATGTTAATAATATATTACTCTTCTATATTATTATTATTTGTAAACTTTATTTTATACATAATACAAATCATTTTTATTGTTTACTTCACAAATGTCATTAAACACATAGTTAAAGTTTAAAACTTGAAATGTGATCTAAAATGTAGTATACTTTGTTTCTGAACTGCAAGTAAATGTGGTTATGAGTATGACATGTGACAAGAGGGGGGTAAAGTGATGTGTGACACTTCGTGACAAAGAGGGGGAGGGGAGTAAAAAATGTGTGACATCATTTATGGATGGCGAGTAAATTTCGACAGATAGTATATGAAAATATCCCATAATATTTTTATTGCATTTTTCAATGAGTTTTTCAAACATTTTCTAGTCTAACAGTGCTTTTTTTTTTTTTTTGCTTTCAGAAAAAAAGTTTGACTTTAAACTTTTAGTCTGACATAGTAAATTTTGCTACCTATGAATTTTAAATTTTAGTGGTTTTTATTGCAATTCTTAGCAAGATTTCCAATGAGATTTTTGTTTGCAATTTTTTGCATTTCACATCGATTTTTTGGGATTCAGGAAAGTTTTCTGATAACAATGTATGACATTATTTGAGTAAATTTTGGTTCCTGTGATGTTTTAATATTTTAATTTGTTGGTTGTGAACTTTTTAATGCAGAATTTAGCAGTTTATAGATTCCTGCGACGAATTTTTGACATTCAGAAAAGGAATTTGGTTTCAAAATTTTAATCTATTGAAAATTTCCCATCTAGCTATTTTTAATGTCATTTTCTAGGAATTTTTAGTGATTTTTGGAGAATTTTTATGTTTTGTGTTGATTTTTTATCTTTCATAACAGGTTTCAGATTACAGTGTTTTACCCATTGTAGTAAATTTTATGATTTTTGAATATTTCGCAATTTTTAATGCTAGTTCTAATTAAGTTAAAGAAATTTGGTTTAATCACTTTACTTTAATAGATTTTGCCTTTTACTATTTTTTTATTTTAATGATTTTTAATAGGATTTTTTCTGATTCAAACCAAATTTTTTGATTGCATTATGTAAATTTTTTCCTTTGGTATTTTTTAATTATGAGGGATTTTTAATACCATTTTCAATGCAAGTTTCGACATTAGTTCGAGAACCACAGCGATTTTTTCACATCCAGAGCAGATTTTTTTTTTTTTTTTAATTTTCAGCCTAATACAGTAAATTTTCCCATCGATGATTTTTTATCTTTTAATGAAGTTTAATGCAACTTTTAGAATTTTTTTGCAATTTTTTGAACTGTACATCAATATTTTGTCATTACTGGAAGATTTCCAACTACAGTGTTTGGAGTCAATTTTTTGTTATTAATGAAAAAATTCTGATTAAAATATTTTACCTTATTTTTGTAAATTTTGTTTGCTGCTGTTTTTGAATACTGTGCAATTTTAATGAATTTTTCAATGCAATTTCAAATTCCATGATATTTTTTTAACATTCGGAAAAGGAATTTTGTATCAAACTTATATCATATTATAACAAATTTTAGGTTTTGCAATTTTTGAATTTTAGTGATTTTTAGTGCTTTTGGTCGTGTCCCATGCAGTGTTTTTAACCCATATGGCACAATATTTCAAAGCTTTCGGTGACATGCAAAATTTTCTTGCTGCATGATATTTTTTAACAGTAGAAAATAATGCAAGTTTATCCATAACTTAATTAGAAAACAAAAATTGAAAACTAATATATCAGAAATTAAATATTATAGGAGGGGGGGTGTTATGCATAATGGTCTTATCTATTTTAATATTGCATGTAAAAAAGGCATTAAATAAATGAATTATGGCACTAACACATTTAATTAATGAATCAGCAATAAAAGAATCTTTCAAATATTAATAGTGATTTATATAATATATAGATTATCTCATTTTTATCTTTTAAGATTTGTTGACTGCCTGGAAAATTAAATTGCCACAATTTGTGACAATGTAACACAGATTTAAAAACTGCAATTAGATGAATTTATTGGGTTTTAGGACTGGGAGAAATATTTAAAAATATATTTAATTATTACAAATAACTAAAATATAAATTAATATGCATACATACGTATCTCATTTTTCCTCTTGATAGAAGTTAAGGATAAGACATTCTTATTCTTGGTGAAAATAAAAATAATAATCTCTTTTAACCCAGTTATTTTAAGGTCAATTTTTAGAAAACATATATTTTCTATTATTAACTTATTGAAGAGTTGTTCATTTGCATAAAAAATGAACTCTTCTAGAAACTTCTACTTCACTAACTTCAATCCTTACTTGATGCTAGTATTTTATACATGGTTTTATATTTATATTCTATTTGCATAGCTAAATTTTAAAAAGTAAGTTTTGTAGATTATTTCTATTACACTGTAGTCAAAGTAAAAATGTTTTATAAAGAAAATGATATCAATTGAATAAAATTTGTGTAAGATATGCAGGTCTTAATGTTACATGAGAAGTGACATAGGACTGATCAGGTTTAACATTTTTTTATTAAAATTAAAATAACAATTCTAAAGTATAATACTCTTAATTGTTACATTTAGCAGCTTGAGTATGACAGTTTTCTGCAAGGAGCCATTCCCTTTCTTTGACAATGTCGCCATATCGCCACATTTACACCATGGAGAGTTTTAACATTGTTAAAAGAATTTTGGTTTCTAACTATTAGTCTCATATAGTATGTTTGTTTTCTAAGCTTTTTCAATTCTTAATGAAATATTCAATGGGATTTTTAGAAATTTCTAGCATTCTGTCCTGATTTTTTGTTATTCATGTAGGATTTTTGATTACAATGTTTTTCTCCTTAATATTAAATTTTTACAGCATTGAGTTTTCAAATATTTTATGATTTTCAATGCAATTTTCAGCAATTTATTGAGTTCCATTGTGAATTTTCAACATTCGGAAACTGATTTCAATTTTAAACATTTTGCCTTGCAGTAAATTTATTGATTGCAATGTTTTGTCTTTTATTAATTATTTTTGTCCTTGTGATGTTTTATTTTTATTTATTTATCTTTTTTTTCATTTCATAATGTGATTTTTCAGTTTTTACAATGATGTTTAGACATTTAAAAAAGAAATTCTGTTTTAGGCTTTTAGCCTAATACGAATTTGGTTTCAAACATTTAGTCTATAATGATAAATGTTCTGCTCGGCTACTAGCTGTAGCAATTTTTAATGCAATCTTCAATATAATTTTACAACTTTTTTTTTTAGATTTTGCATTAATTTTTGGGATACAGGAAAAAAATTCTGTTTCAAACTTTTAGCCTAATGTAATAAATTTTCCTCTGTGCAATTTTTATTATTTAACCATTTTTAAGTCTTTCATAGCATGATATTCATCAGTGGAATTAGATTCGAAACGTTCATTGTGTTATAGTAACGTTTGACTTTCGCATTTTTTATAACTTTTTGATCTTTTTACTGTGATTTTTACATTTCTTCGGGATCTTCAATGATATTTTGACATTAAATGGTTTACCTAAAATAAATTCTATCTCTTTTCAATAAAGTTTATTGAGATTTTGTATGGCAATTTCTGAAATTTATCATGAATTTTTAGAATGTTTTTATGATTTGCACCTATTTTTCCTCATTAGGAAAAATGGTTATCTACTTCCAAACTTCTAGACCAATGCAGTATTTGTTTCCTCATTTTGATAAAGTTTAATACAAATTAGTGCAGCATTTAAAAATTTTATTGTGATTTTCAGAATTTTCTGTGCAATTTTTGCTTTTTTATTTATTCGGGCAAGTTAACTAGTTAATAATACATAAAAGTATGATGATGAAAAAATCTACTTTTAGAAGTTCAGAACAAACAGTCAGGATAAAATTCTGAGTTAGCTATGTGTTGTTTTGAAGCTATAAGTCATTAATCCAAGGCCAAAATCAATTAATATAAAAGAAAAGCTTTAAAAATAAATAAAATGTAAGGGGTAGTCCACTGTGTGCTTAAGTCTTCTGTATCCAACTCTTCGCTATACATTTATATATACAACATATATATTAATAAGGATTACTATAAATCATATTTTTTGACACCCTTGTTAGCATAATAAATCTGATCTTATATAGAAAATAGATATAAACATTCATAAAAAACATTTAATCAAAGCTTTTATTTATTTTTTTGTTAATTTACTTTGATATATTTCATGGAGTTTTTATAATGACTTGATTAATATTAAAGGAAAAAAATATATTTGTGTTTACTTACTTTAAAATGGACATCCACTCCAAGTTAAACATAAATAGCAAAATTGGTAGAATCTAACATTAAAGTAAGAAAATATTAAAAATTACACTTTTGATGAATAACAATCTATTTAACTAAAATTTTAGCAATTTGCAGAACTAATGTTTTTATTTGTTCCCATCAATGTAGAAGGAGCTGACAATGTCCCTCTTGAAGCCACAGAAGTCTTACTTGGAGAAAAGTGCCTAAATTCAACACTAGTACATTTGACACAGAAGTTTTTATTTATAAAAGTTAATCACAAACATTAAAAAAATTATACCTTTAGAGAGTTTTGAAAGTAGTCACTGTATTCATAAACAATTTTGTTATGGGGAAGGCGGGGATAACTATGTATCATGTCTAAACAGGATTTTGATAAAAAATTGCAGAGATTATACTGCAGACATATTTGTCCTGTTAGTCAAGCATAGGTAAAATATTGTTTCTACTCACATTATTCATATAGTATTAATTTTTATTTTAAATACAAATATTTCCCTTATTTCATTTAAAACAGCTTTGGTATTCGCCCCCAGCTTGGCATCTTATTTTATTTTAATTGGCGTGATAAACCTATTTTTGCCAAGTGGTCATTTATAGCCACTTTAAGCCGGAAGGAGAAGGGGTGGGGAGGAGTCATAATAAGGAAATGGTAAAAAACTTTTAAACAATAAAATAATGCAAAAACTCATTTTTAAAGATATAAATAACTGACATTAAAAATCACAATAAAATATTTTTAAAGCCTACTTACTACTCTTAAATAACATCATATGTTTTAGCACCAGACATAATTTCACAATTGATCAAAAACACTTCCTCTAACGGCATACTACTATTATTGAACCATGAGCCAATTCTAAAAGTCACTTCTTTACTATACCTTTTCCTCTTTCCATTTTCATCAACCATGTGATTCTGACAAGCGCAAGAATAGCCATCAGACACTTTCTTCTGTCGAATACTCATACTTTCTTGACAATTAAGAGAAACAATGCTTGTTTAATTATACCGACCTCCTTCAAAAAAAAATCTCTCAATCTCTAAATATCTCGGGAAAAAAATGCCGAGTTTGACTGTTACATTTACCCACAATAAACCTATTATTCAAAATCCTAAACATACCACCTTAGGGATGCCGGAACACTACAATCAGCGGGGTTGCATTAGTGTCAAACATGGCAGATGATTGGGAGCGAATACTAAAAAGTAGCCTTTCATTTAAAATACATGCCTTTTACTAAACCAGTTATGTTATTTCCTCCCCCCCCCCCCACAAAAAAAACAAAGAAAAATCAAGAATTTTTTAAGCAGTCAAGTTACATCTCTGATTTATATGAGTGAAAAGTTTTTCTTGTTATTTAACTTTGTTTTTTATCCATTACTAAGAAATTGCTAACTTTTACAAATATTAAACACTTTGAAATAGTTTTAGAATAAGGCTCAATTATATTTGTTAAATCATAGGATAAGATTTATGATTATCATGCTAGTTTTATTTTATTAGGAAACAATTTACATTATCATACAAAGTAACACAATTATATCATAAAACAGCTCACAAATTATTTTACTATAAAACACATACAAAGTTTAATTTGTGAAGAACATACACTATCTGTTCAATGGTATTGCTTTGTGAAAGGAAATATTGCTAATTAAGTTGTCACCCTTCATTTTAGAACTTAAGAGACATACCAATGCATCTATATCAATTCAAGTTATGTAAAGCATACATATAAAGAAACTAGATTTAGTACTAAATTTAGTTTATAGCTTTAATTATTTGTTGAAATTAGTCTTCTGAAAATAGATAAGTAGCAACTAATTTTGAAAAACTAATTTATGAGTTCAAAATAAGTTACTGCAGCAATAGAAAATTGTTTTTTTTTTTTTTTTTTTTTTTTTTTTTTTTTAACAGTACTTGTAGCTGTAATTCATTAAATTAAAAAAATAATAATAATAAATAAAAAAGGCTGATTTTTAATTGTTGAATAATGCTAATCTAGGCATACAAACGCTTTTCCTGATTTAGAATAAATAATTCGTCTTTTTAATATAATTATGAATAACAAAATCTTACGTATTAATCAACGTAAAATAATTATACAGAATATTTCTAGATTGATAGTTAGTCATAAAAAACATCACTTACCATTGCATACAACACCACGATGCATACTTCAAACAAAATGGCGTAATGACGCCAGAAAATACTTCGATTAAAATTCTATATTCGATTAATTTTGTGTCATGCTGTCGTCTTTTATCGAATAAAGTCATTATCTTAATATGTTTACAGTGTTTCTAATTACTCAGTGGGCGAAATGATGCTATTTCGACTACTCAAGTAGAACTCCTTAAGAAAGTCAAAGGGCTACTCCATGCTAAAGAATCTTTCGATTAAAAACTTCAGTTCGATTAATTAGGATTCATGCTGCCATCTTTCTCTATAATACTTACTTAAAATACATTGTAAAGAAAAAAATATAATAATATAAAATAAAGGGAATTTTGCTTATTATATTATTCCATTTGTCTACAGAATTCTTTTTTTCCATAAAAGCATGCATTATATCATAATTTCTTTAAGTTAAGGATTCTTTTTCTTACTTTTGGTAAGATTAATGATAAAATATTTAAATATTATTTCTCATTTCATATATCTTTTCACAATTCATGCATGCTAAATTTATTCCCTCTCTTTTATTTTATCTGTTTTATTTATTTATTTATTTATTTATTTTTTAGAGATAAAGAAGGAAAAACTTTCCTATTAACACACCTATGCATTCATAACTTTATGAAAAAACAGAAGTAAGACTTAAAACTACATCCTATATACATGGATCACTTGAATGAGAATATTTATAAAAAAATTAAATGTATTTTACAACATGAGAGAAATAACAGCTGGGAGCTCCACACAAAGAGTGCCTGCAATGTAGCCAGGAAAGTTGAACCCAACAAGCCTCCTACAGTCACAAGCGATTAGTGGCGTGGTTTCTTAACCACTCATCCTCGTAGAAATCTACACATGAAAACAGTTGTTCACAATCAGATCCAGTTTTGCCACTAACGAAAATTAAAATTGCACTTAACTATTCCAATACCCTATAGTACGCTATAAAATATTTTTCATGGGCAAAAACTCCAAATTATATTGTATTATTTTTCAATACAAAGAATAAACACACTTTTTTATGGGATGAACCAAAGTTACCCCATAAAGACGAAAGTAGCTCCAGGTCAATGGTAACTAAGGTTTGAAAGCTTTAGGAATGGATAACACCTCTGCCTTATTTTTTGCTTCCTACAGAAATGCAAAATGTATCATATAAACATATTTCACAGTAAAGATTATATATTCAGTAAAGGAAATCAAATAAGTACCCCATAAGAATAAGAAACACTTTACTAAATAATTTTTTTATTGTCTTATCATGTCCATTTGACTTTTTAGAAATATGTAAAAATTTGGCAGCTGTGTTCCTTAGCCAGACTAATCAAGATAAAATAATCTAAAATCATGCTATGTGATATTTTACAAAGACAAGAATTAGTTGCACTTTCTAGAATGCTTATAGAAAATATTAAAAAATCTTTTTAGTAAAATTACAACCTTATTTTTTCAAGAAATACCATAAAACTTTAGATGAAATTATTATTATCAATCAGATGTCACTGATTTATTTATTTAATGTATAGTGAGGGTAATGTAATATTATGAAATTCCATCTTATAAGGGCTTTTTTACCCATTGCTTTGAAAATATTAAGTTTTTAGATAGAAAATTATATATTTTTTAAAAATAGCAATGCATATAACAATGGAAAAACCACCCAGTCGAATAATTTGAAATTTAGAATGTATAACTGTTGCAAAATTTTGTTGACTCAATTCAAATTTTATGAAAATTGAATATACAGTTCAATAACAGGGACAATCAAAAGTATTACATTACACTACAACCAATGAAAAAAAACTAGCTTCAGGTGCATTTTAATGATTTATACTCTTTTGAACATAATAAAATTGATGTGCATCATAGAAGCATATAATAATAAATATATTCTATACAATTTGTGGTGTAAAGAATATTTATTACTATTTTACAAGGTCGCACAAAAGTATTCCATTACATAATGGTAAAGAGGGAAACATTCTTTGGGGCACATTTTAATTATATTAAATTATTTCACATTTTATAAAATTCATTCACGTTGCTGAGATTTACTACAAGTTACTTCCTGTATAATAGAAAGCAGATATCATTTACAGGGATACACAAAGGATTTAGGATACTATACTGTATCCAAAGTCTGTATATTACTACACTAAGAACTGAATATTTTTTAAACTCGTTATAGAGCAACACACCTCATTTTCTATGATTTACATGCAATTTCGACTTGCTTATACTAACATTCATGACAATTATTTGACATTTTTTACAGTACAAAATTTTTAAAATATACAAAATTTTTTAAGATTTATTAAACTTTTTTAAAATAATCAATTTTTTATTAGCACAGTGCACTCCCTCAAATCCGCATAGCTTGGAACCAGAGGTTGTGCGAATTTTAGAATTTTGCAGATTTCTGATCATTGCTTTGTTTACATATTTTAAATAGCAATTTGGATATAATTAATAATGCAATTCAAATTATAACGAAAACTTACAATATAATAAAATATTAAAATAAGTAATAAACTAAAATAATGAAAATTTATATAATTTTTTAAATGATTAAAATCATAAAAGAAATTTTTTTTATTTCAGGTTTAATTAGACTCAAAAAGACGAAAAAGCTTGATTAATACATAAATGTAATTGGTCAGAAGATTGCGATTACCAATGATATCAGCAATATCTTGGATTTTTTTCAGTAATAAATTTATTCTTTTTTATAAAAAAAAAAAAAACATGGATTCAGTAATATTAACAAAAATTACAAATTAAAATATATACAGAATTAATAGGGGAAAGTGGGACTAATGGGACAAAGGGCTAATAGGACAAATGGATTTTTTTTTTTTTTTACTCAACAAATATTTTAATGAAGATTTATTTATCACTGCATGACAATAGGTCTAGCACCCATTTTCAGCATGGGAGATCAGTCATGACAGTTGATAGCTGTTTAAAAAAAATCATGTTTTATTTCGAAGAAGTCAAAGTAAATTTTATTTTTTGCAATTATTTCTAATTTGTAAAAAAGTCAGAATATTTATATCTCATTTAAATACATTTATAGATACTACAAATATTAGTGAATGAGAAAATATTACTGAAAAAATAATGAATTAAAAAGGTAAGTAATTATTTATATTAATTACTGAAGTTACAAATTTGCGAGTAATGGGGTCTAATGAGAAAAATTTATAATAACCTATGGGTCATTCCATGTCAAATCACCCAGATTTTTACAAAAATGACACCCACCATCGCCAATTTTGATAAAATTCAGTGGATTTGTAGAATTTCTAATGCTGATTCCAAAAATATCAATTATATTGAAATTGATCAAACGGTTTGTGATTTATGAGCTTTTAAATAGCTCCCAAGATGGCCGATTTGCCGCCATTTTGAATAGCACATGTGACAACAAAATGTCTATAACTTCTTTCAGGTTTAAGCAAGAGCTTTCATTTTTTTTCGTTTTGTTCAGAATAAAGCAAGCTTTCATTTAAACAGATTTTTGTGAACCTCATTTTATAAAAATGCTGTCAGAAAATGACTTTTTGTCATTTTTTTAAGTAAAAAAAGGTGCAACTTCAATGGCTGATTTCCCCCAATGTACCCCCTTCAATTTTCACCAATTGCATAAATAGGCAACTCAAAGTGTGTTTTGTTGACTGATAAAAAAATTTTAATGGGCGGTTCACAGGCTTTTATTTAAAAAAATAAATTCAATTTTACTGACTTTCCACAATAACAGAAAATACAAGATAATGTTGATATTTCTTTTATTACCAGAAATATCATACATATTTACATCTAAAAGTTTGATAAGGTTTAATGTTACATAAATATATATATTTAATGTTTCTAAAAAAAGGGGGAATCCCAAAGGAATTAATAGGAATGCCAAAAATGGATTCTTGCAAGAGTATTTTCCTGACAAATTGAAATCGATTGCAGAGTTTCAATAAATTATAAGTAAAAATTAAATGATAGAAAAAGTTCTACAAATAGGTACATCATATAACAAAATCATACTTGTATATAATACAAAATGTGATAAAATTGCAACTCTTAAATAAAAATTATGGTACTTTAAAATAATACAAAATAGCATATCACATACACAATAAACATGCTATTAAAAATATATCTACATCAATAATAATTTAAAGTAAAGATAATTAATATTTTAAAACCCCCCTGCCAACAGGCAGATGTATATTTTGAAGTTAAATACAGTAGACACCCTCAAATCCACACAGCTTGGAACCAGAAGTTATGCGGATTTTAGAATTTTGTCGATTTCTAATCATTACTTTGTTTACATTTTTTATACAGGAATTTGAATGCAATCGAAACTAAAATGAATGCTTTACAATGTAATAAAATATTAAAATAAGTAATAAATTAAAACAATAAAAATTTAGATAATTATCAAAGTGATTAAAATATTAAAAGCAAAAAGTCAAGTTAATAATCAATAATATTATTAAATATTCATTATAAACATGAAATATATTTTTCTTAAATTATTCAATGTAGCATCATAAAGATACATTACTAATCCACAACAAAATAATAAAATAAGAAAGTTTTATTTCAGGTTTAGCCAGATTTAGGTTTAATAACAAAAAAAGCTTGATTAATACATAAAAATATTTGATAAGAAGATTGTGATTACCAATAATATCAGAAAAATCTTGATTTTTTTTTTTTTTTTTCAGAATAAATTTATCCTTCCTTCATGTAAAAAAAAAAAATAATAATAATAATAAAATAAATAAAACATGAATTCAGTACTATTAACAAAAATTAAAAATTAAAATAAATTAGAATTGATATAAAATTATAAAAGTCAAATTTTGTCCCTACATCTGAACTGAATTTATTTACATCCATAATTTATGTGCGGATTTTTGAGAGTTGTGGATTTTAGGGTTTCAGATTTGAGGGTGTCTACTGTACTTGTTTCATTAACAAAAACTAAATCAAATTTAGATATAAACCTAGCTTAATAATTTTATTTGGATGTTTTTAAAATTTAATTTTCTTTAAGAACTGGTTTTAGCAGAATGTTAAGGCAGTGTATACAAACAAATATTTTTGTACTCTCAACAACTCAAAATTTTCTGACACTTTTTTAAAAGTAAAAACATTATACTTGTTGATGTGACTTTTTGAAGAGATTTATAAGCGACCATGCAACAATTTTTATATTCGTTGCACACCAGTATTTTTCTAAGTTTGAAGTATATTTTTCTTGCAAATGTTATCAAAGCATCTATTAGAGATTTCAGTTTTAAGAAAGTGGTGCCAGTTAAAATGAAAAAATAGTCGCCTGTGGCAGCCTTGCAACCTGTGTTTTTATTTTTGGTTCAATGAATTAGATCTTGATTTACAACAATTATTTTCTCAGTATGACCATTTTTTCTGTTTCCAATACTATTGCTCTAGAAAATTCAATTCAAAATGCACACTTTGACAGCATTTTAAAAATATATTATGCTTTATATATAGAACCTGTCAATTGAATGCTTTTGTGAGCAAAAATGGATCTAAAAATGAATCAGAAAGTCCAATGATTTTGCTTTGCCGGACTGTCCTGCTCACATAGAAAGCAAGGCATTTTTGTGCCAATAATATTAATATATATTTGAAGTCACTGCAGATAAATCATTTGTATACCTCATGCTGAATACAGTCAAATTGTAGTCTAAAAGTCGTAAGATAAGTTCGCAAGCATCCACAAGTATACATTTACATTATCTGTGACTATTACATGATGCTTGTTCCCGGCAATGAATCTTCGAAATCCACACTGGTTGATTGCAAACAAACTATATGTGATAGAAGAAAACTAAAAACAGTTGTGTAATTTGCATAAAAAAAATGCATTGAGAGGTTGCATTGGTTCTTAATCATCCAATATCATGCAGACTAGTGTAACTTTTCCTTACTGTATTTTTTAAGAGTTTTAATTTTATCACATTTTGTATTATATGCAAGTATGATTTTGTTATATAATATGCCTATTTGTAGAATTTTTTCTATCATTTAATTTTTACTTATAATTTATTGAAACTCAGCAATCAATTTCAATTTGTCAGGAAAGTACTTCTATGTCTTGCAAGAATCCATTATCCATTATTGGCATTTCTATTAATTTCTTTGGGATTCTCCTTTTTTTAGCCACATTAAATATATATATTTATGTAACATAAAATCTTATCAAACTTTTAGATGTAAATATGTATGATATTTCTGGTAATAAAAGAAATATCAACATTATCTTGCATTTTCTGTTATTGTGGAAAGTCAGTAAAATTGAATTTATTTTTTTAAATAAGAACCTGTGAACCGCCCATTAAAATTTTTTTATCAGTCATCAAAACACACTTTGAGTTGCCTATTTATGCAATTAGGTGAAAATTGAATGGGGTACATTGGGGGAAATCAGCCATTGAAGTTGCACCTTTTTTCACTTAAAAAAATGAAAAAAATTCATTCATTTTCTGACAGCATTTTTATAAAATGAGGTTTACAAAAATCTGTTTAAATGAAAGCTTGCTTTATTCTGAACAAAATAAAAAAAATTTGAAAGCTCTAGCTTAAACCTGAAAGAAGTTATGGACTTTTTTGTTGTCACATGTTCTATTCAAAATGGCGGCAAATCGGGCATCTTGGTAGCTATTTAAAAGCTCATAACTAACAAACCATTTGATCAATTTCAATATAATTGATATTTTTGGAATCAGCATTTTAAACTCTACAAATCCACTGAATTTTATCAAAATTGGTGATGGTGGGTGTCATTTTTGGGAAAATCTGGGTGATTTGACATGGAATGACTCTTAGATAACTGTTTTGTGTTAACTTGCTAGCAGTAAATACAATTCTTGAAACGCCCTCTGAAGGAACATTTCTTTCTCCTGAAAAGAATTAAGTCCAGATGTACTATTTAGCCAGCACATGTGTTAGTACATCGTTATATTTTCAAAGCAGTGATCTTATATAGGATGAATAGAAACAGACACATGTATGTTTAGTAGTTTAGTTGCCCGATAGTTAAGCAATGGTCAAAGTTTTGACTATAACATAGTCTTAAAAAACCTATGTTTTTATATATTTTAATGGTTTGCCTGTTGACAATACATCCTTGTCAGTAGATTTAGCTAATCTACTGACAATCTTATGTACTGTAAATCTTATTTTTAATAAAATAAGGCCAGGCAAAATTAGTTTTAAAGAGAAATTATATCATCACTAAATTAAATCTTATTTAGAATAACTGTGATGTTAAAATGATCTAATAATTAAGCAAAAAACAAAATATTAATTCAAATAAATAAATTAAGACTTGCTGTTAGTTACAATATATTAAACGTATGAAATTAAAATAAGAATATGAAATGTTGTTTCTTTAATTCTGTAATTCCAAACAAAACGATCATGCAAAAACTGTTAATTTTTAACAAAAAATTGAAAAAAAAAAAAAAATTTTTAGCAAAAATAAAACCAACTCAAAAACTATTGTAAAGTATTATTGTTATTATTATTATTTTGCATAATAGTTAATAAGAAATTAAAATAAGAGCATTGTATTTATCATGCGTATTGTTAGTATTTATGAACATTTATTAGATTTTTTTTTGAAATGATGTGAACCAAGCCAAAAAAAAAAAAATTATCCATTACAAATTTTAACAAAATTCAGCAAAAATATCGTGAAAATAAATTCCATGATCAATCAATCAATTCTGACAGAATCAATTGATTGACATATTTTAGAATCTATCAGTTTGGTTGCTTTTTTTTCCTTAATAGCCAGTATAAACGCTCTAATTTTATACTAACCATAATGAAAGTAACTAATTTTACTTGAAAATACACATTTACAACATCAGATAAAATTTTACAAAAATTGTAAGATTAAATTTTTTAAAATAAATATTAAATTGTAAGAAATCTTTTAGATAATTGGATGTGTGGCTTGACTTGCATACACATCAAAAAGTTGAATTAATAAATATAAAAATAAATATATGAAAACATAAATATATATAATGCTCTTAATTTAATTTCGGTACTTACGTATCAACACCACTGCAGCAAAAGTTGCTCTAATGCACCAATAAAGAGCAATTTTGTTGTTCATACGCGAATGCAGTTATCTTTTGGATTCCTTGTTGTTGCTGATTTTTTATGCCATTTGTTAGTGCTACAATAGTGCATATTTAGAAATTGCCTAAAAAGAGACTGTTTTGAATCTATGTTAAACTTTATATCAACTCATTATCCACCAAAATCCAATTGACTTCTTTATTTTTAAATAAAGTGTTTTATTTTACTGCAAAAGTTTTAGGTGTAGATTGGTGGTACTTAATAACTGCCATATCTGTAGTGCGGTGGCATTAATACTCATCCTTAATTTCTTAAAAATAATATATTTTACTTTGCAATAGTTTTTGAGAAAGGTTTTATTTTTAATAAAGCAGAAAGAAAAAATATATTTTCCGATGATCATGAAGTATTTTGCATTTAATAATTTCCTTTTTAAAAAGTTCAGCTATAGAGAGGTTACATTTTAGACGGGTTCCTCTATAGACAGGTTCATTTTATCAGTTTTTGCTACATTTAAATTGCTTTAGATATGTATTGTTAAAAAATGTTTGCACTCCAGAAAAATTTTTCAGACTTATACAGTTTTTTATACTTAACCATTAAACTTCCAAAACTATTCAGAGGTTTGAACGAAATCTGACAATTCTGCTTGAAAAATCCATTTACACAAGTTAAGGGGAGGGACATTAGAACCCCCGTTCCCCCTGTTTATACTTATTCAATGAACACCTAATAACAGCCACAGACTCGCTTCATCAGAATGATCCTATATCTAAATTTTGTACGAAGACTGTTAATTCTGCATGAAAATCCCATCTATATCAATTAAGGGGAGGGGCATGAGCCCCCTGTTTATACTAATTCAATGAACACCTAATAACAGTCACGGTATCACCTCATCAGTATGATCCTATATCTAAATTTTGAACGAAAACTGTTAATTCTGCATGAAAATCCCGTTTATATGAAACTAAGGGAGGGGCATGAGCCCCCTGTTCCCCCTGTTTATACTTATTCAATGAACACCTAATAACAGCCACGGAATCGCCTCATGAGAATGATCCTACATCTAAATTTTGAACGAAAACTGTTGATTCTGCATGAAAATCCCGTTTATATCAATTAAGGAAAGGGGCATGAGCCCCCCGTTTCCCCTCTTATACATATCGAATGAACTCCAAAAACTAATCAGGGAAGGGCCTTATCAGGATATACCTATACACAAAATTTCAAGTGGATCCGATATTTTTATCTTGAGTTATCGCGTTACACACGAACGAACATACAGAACGGACGGGCACATAAGCTCTCAGGCTATGTGATAGCCTGTGAGCTAAAAACCTATTCATCTAATTGAGGACGGATGGGGGGGAGTAATCGTACCTTCCCAAAACTAATCAGGCAAGCGTCTTTTCAGGATGAACATATATCGAAAAATTGAACCAAAACAGTTAATTCAGCATGAAAAACCCATTTACCTAAACTATGAGCCCCCTCCTTGATCCCCCTTTCATACTTAAGCAATGAATCTACAAAATCAATAATAAATCCCCAAAATCAATTCTTTGTCACTTTTTTTCCGGTAACTTTTTTTCCTTGTCACTTTTTTTCCACGTCATTTTTTTCCGTGTCACTTTTTTCCACTTTTGTAGTTTATGTCACCTTTTTTCCGATCACTTTTTTTCCAGTCACTTTTTTTCCTAGATTCATTTAAACGTGTTCAAAAATTAAAATTTACTTAATATTTACAACAAGTACTTTTTTTTACATTCATAAGATTTTTTTCCTTAGAGTAACTAACATATGTATTAGTAATTAATATACACTATAAGTCTGGCAACATATTTTCTGGCAGTCTATTCACTGTTTCATTTACAGAAATTGTTTTTTTCTCCGATTTTTGTATAATTTATTTATTATAAGGGACTTTTAATTATCTTATTATACAAACAGAAGTAATTTATATAAAAAATATTCAGAATGCATCCACATCTTCATATATGTATATATATATACATATGTAAATGTAGAATTATTATAATTATATAAGTATAAAGCCAGGGCTGCGGAGTCGGTGGGAAAAATGGCCGACTCCGACTCTGGAAATTTTAATGACTTCGACTCTGATTCCAACTCCGGAAATTTTAACGACTCCGACTCCTGGCTAGCTCAAATACTAATGTTGTTAGTAAAAATTATGAGAGAACGAAAAAAAAATGAGGCAAAAATATCACTATAAATACAGTTCTTAGAGCTTTAGAAAAAAACAAATTTTTTTTTTGTTTGTTTTACAAATTGTTTAATTTCAGGTCCCACTAACCTGAAAAATCAAATTACTTAAATCTAAATGAGAAAACAAAATGGAAATTTTATTATTTCAGATCTGTGGACTCAAACAGGGGAAATCTGTACAATTTTGATATCAATTAGTGTTCTTCAGAGCAGAAAAAATTCGATGGTAAGAAAAAAAACTAGCCAGATGTGTTAATTTCCAAACTTTCTTCTGTATCATACATGTTAAACCTTCTTAAAAAATGCAGCATAGCAGTGCCATCGCTTAGGTGATTTACACCAAAATCTAGTTAACAATTTATAGCAACTTCTAATTGGTTTTCAATTTTGTTGAAAATCAGTACTTTAATTTCTGAGATAGGGCTAAGGTGGATATCTTAAAATTCTGCATAACAGCACTACCTGTTGGATGATGTACATCAAAAACGAATCAGAATCGATTTCTATCAGATGCTAACTGAATCTAAAGTTTGATTAAAATCCATGCATTAGTACTTGAGCCACACCAATTGCAAAATCATGAAAAATACAGCATAGCAGCGCCACCTGTAGGGCGATTTAAACCAAACACTAAACTACACTAATCTAGATTAGGAACTAATCAAGTATAAACTTTGATTAAAATTCGAGCATTTGATTTTAAGACAGTGCTATTGCAATACTTATGAACAATGCAGCATAGCAGCACCACCTATTGAGCAATTTGCATCGAAAACGTTTACAACACCTAATTATATCAAGAACTAACTGAATTAGAAGTTTGATAAAAATCTGTGCTTTAATTCTTAAGATATAGCTACTGTGGAAAGTGTGAATAATGCAGCATAGCAACGCCACCTGTCGAATAATATACACCAAAAATTGATCAGCTCCAGTTCTATCAGGATCTAACAGAATCTAAAGTTTTGTGAAATTCCATTCATTAGTTCTTGAGATACAGTGCTCCAAAATTTTTGTCACATACAGACTCGCGAAGTGATAGAATGACAGATTCATTGATAGACAAAACTATCAAATCGTGTTTAGGATCTTCTAAAACGTATAAATCTATCGAAAACCGGAAGTTGAAATAATTCACAAATCCAATACTTTAATCTTGTAAAGATAGAAGAAAGAAAATTGAAGATGAAAATTTTACAAGTTCGGAAATAATCTGGGATCTACTAGAACATTTAATTAAAAATAATTTTCATCTACTGAATATGCTGGGCAATATATTGGGAATATTTAACTTGGGTAGTCTGATATAATCCAATAATAATAATAATAATTCCTTCCATGGATTTATAATTACATATAATTAGTTTAATTTCACTTATATATATATATATATAAATATCTAAGAAAAAAAATAGAGTCTGAGTCAGCTTGTTTTTTTAGCGACTCTGACTCCATAGCCCTGTATAAAGCTATATATAAATAATCACAGTAGCGTAGCTATGTTTTTTGGTGCCCGGGGCCAGCAAGAAATTTTGCACCCCCACCCCAATATAGATATATAACAATTTCTCTCAATTTGGCGCCCGGGGTGGACGCCCCCTTAGCTACGCCACTGAATAATCATAAGCATTCATTAGGCTTGTTTTTATAGCTGTTTGTATCATTTGTCAATAAATCTCATTTTATAAAGCCCAAATGTAGAGTAGCGGATAGCTATAAAAATATAAAGGTGTCTATAATAAAAAAATATCATTTAAAAAAAAAAATCAGTCAGCAGAAATTCTCAGTATAAATTATTAACATATAATATTATTAGGCAAAGTTTGATGAAGTATATCTTTTACTGTATGTTATCAATTTTAAAATTTGTTGTAATTATTTTTGGTTTTATATGTAATTTATAATTTTTTAGCATGTTTTATCCTTGAAGAATACAATATTAAATATGTAAAGTAATTACTAATAATTAAAACTTGATCCAGTACATACTATATCTAGTTGTACTACATTTTTCTGATTATAAAAGTAATTGTTAAAGTTTGCACTTTTTATGTAATTTAGACAAATTTTTTTTTTTTGGTATAAGTAATACAAATTTGTAAATAAAATGAATTTTATATACTTTTGTTATTTTACTTGCACCAAAATAAAAGAAAATTGTCTGACTTTTAATTTTCAATTAATTACAAAAGTTTTCTGTATTTTATATGTAATTTTCATATGTTTTTTAATTATGCTATACAGGGCATTCCAAAATTCAACCAAAAAATTAAGAAGGTTAATAGAAATCATCAAGATAATGAAAAACCATCATCTGAGTCATTACCAGGTGTAGGGGGGGGGGGGGGGTATGGTGGTGGAGTCTCCAATATTTGTGAGCTTCAGAAATTCTAGATTTTTGAAAGACCTTTTTTTCTGTAGAGAAATAAAAGTAAAAGGTATATGATTTCTTTTTGTTATGGTGATTTGTTTTCAAACTGTAAACAAGTTAAATAATTATATCAGGGGTTCCCAAACTAAAGTATGCATACCAGTACTGGTACATGAAGTTTTGTTTACTGCTATGCGAAAGAGCAAAAATGGTACGTGAAATAAAAAAATACAGCATGTGAAATCAAAAAACAACTCAATTCCTTACTTTTCTTTCTTGATTTGTCATTTCACAGGCTCAGCGATGCCTGCTCTCTTTTATTACTATTTCAGAACTTAAGAATTATGCATATAAAAATATTTTGTTCAAAGAACCACGAAAGTCATCATTCAAAAAGTAAAACGTTTACTGCAATGTGAGACATACATATTACATACGCCATGCTGTATTACTAATAGACATTAAAAATGTAAAGCCTACACTTTAAATTCAATTGACTATATTTTATTACTTGCAAAATATTTACAAAAAACTCTTTGTAAATCGGATTCTGTATAAGATGGAAATCTGACTGTTGCTAATTTTATCACATCGGCCAAACAAATTATCATCACTTTATAAGATTAAATACCAACAATGGATGATCATCAATGTCACTTTTGCTTGTCATTAAACACGACGCATGTGTTTCTTACATCATCAAGTGATTTTTTATTTGTACAGATTTCATATGCACACCACATTGGCACGATTTTTTTTCTCACACTAATTTGGTGAAAAAGTTCATTTTCAAATACCAACTACATATCTGTTTTTAAAATTATTTCAATTTATTATTTAAAATTCTTCTTTTATTTTAAAAAGTAAATAATAATAAATTGAAAATTTTAATTAATAAATATAGAACAAAACAATTGATATTCAGTCAGCTCTTATTAATTCAAAATCTTATAATTCAAACTAAACATGAAATCCTGAAATTTTCAATGACCAACTAACATTGAAAATTTTCATTTATTCAAACTCATTTTCTCTTGATTTCGTTTTATTGGAATTAATGAGAATTCCAATTTTTCATTTTCCTTGCTTTCTCATGGACTTCAAAACCTTGAAATAATTTTCTTTCTTTCTTTCTTTCTTTTTCTTTCTTTCTTTTTTTTTTTTTTTTTTTTTTTTTTTGTCAGAATTGTTCTGAACTAGTATTTATATAATCCCATGCATTGGCTATCTATTTTCTTAGTGCCCCATCTATCAATTCAATGACAACTTTACCCCTTCTTCCATTGTGAAATTCCTATTTCATTAATTAATGTATGTATTTATATATTTTAGTTTAATATTAACCCTTTATCTACCAACGGTACTTATAACTACCATAAAAATTCCTTATTACAAAATTCTTTTGATGCGTCAATTAGTTGCAACACTGTTTAGAATGAGTAAGTGTACATTACTTTATTTTGTTCCAAAAGCACTATTGGTTACACAAAACAAAAATATTTTTAAAAGGTTGATTTCTTTTCCCTTTGTATCTTTTCACCTTTCTTGGTGCTGAGGGAGGGGGGATGGGGATTTTTCAATTTGGAAATATTTCTATATTTATAATGTAAAAAAATCATATTTTTACATTTTATAATTTTAAAAAATACTCAGAAAACAATTTAAAATAAAAGATTTGATTGGGATTATATAAATATTGCACAAAATCCCTATAAATTTAAATTTAATTAATCCTTCAAAAATTTATTAAATGATTCTGTAAATCTTTTAATTTAGTTTAAACAGTTTCTGTAAAATGCTTTAGAATGTAAAATTTTCATGAATTCATATTTTGGTAGATAAAGGATTAAGGAAATATGGTTAATATGAGTATACATGAAACACCATGTAGACTTAAAATTACCAAGGGGAAGTCAGCTGCTGTTTGACTAGCACCCTTAACTGTCTGCCCCAAAACGCCATTTAATAATTTGATTCAATACACATCGAAAACATGACTGTTCAATAATCAAATAATTAAGCATACAAGAGAATGTATATGTGGCTATTCTTGAGGTGATTCAGAGTTTTTTAAAATGTTCTAATAGATAACTCTAGAGGAGAGATTGGGTTCAGAATCTTTTGCTGCTGTGTCATCATGGGATGAGATGAGACAAGCACTGTTATAAGTTTAAGTATGAAAGAGAAAATTCTTTGGTGAAGAAAGAAAATGGCACAAAGAAATTAAATGTGGACGAAAAATGGAGAAACAAAATGACTCTTTTGGCACAAACATGGTTAAAATAACCCATTACTTATCACAGATATTTTCATTTCAGAAATTGGTACAAGATTTTAAGTACTCACAAAAGTGTTAATTTTCTAGATTTATTTAAATGGCACAAAAACTTTTTCGCCAGGAAATTTTACTTAATGAATTCAATGAAATAAATATAACATATTTGCATACAATTGACAACAAGACACATTTTAATATACACTATAAATTTTCTAATATGTTCCTAAAAAAAAGGCTATTTAATATAAAATAAGTGGTATTATAAACCAAAAACTTCCTCAACTGTATTTAATGTGGCAACTATATAGAATTAAATATGATATAACAAAGAAAATAAAATGCTGTAAATAGTAACATTGATGGCGCAGTGTAGCTTCCTTGCCTGAGAATAGGCAAATGCCATTTTTCTAAATGCAAGAAAACAATAAAACACCTTTTTTTAAATCTGTGCAATCACAGCACTTATTAGCAACGGGTATGATATTACAAAGTCATTGGAATTTCAGATCCTTGGTTTCGTAAATTGTTTGACATTTTAAGTGATTTTTATAAAATTTATGAAAGAATTCAGTATGCGATCAATGATTTAAAAAACATTTACTTTTAATGTGACAGAATGCAACAAAATTCAGTCTATGAGCAACACAATATTTTAAATGTAAACGTTTATAAAAATTTAAAAGAGTTTACTGCTTTGAAAGTTAAACTTTAATATTATTCGCCTAACTAATTACAAATAAATAAAATTATCTTTTATAAAAAAAAATGTATTATTAATGCTTTAAATGACTAACAGAATAAAAATTGCAACACATAAAATTTCAAGCAGTCATAATTATCAAACTGCAAGTTGAGAATTATAATTGAAGAGTAACAAAAAGGAACCACTTTAACAATAATTTATTTTAGTAATAAGGGTGAGATGAATAAATTCATATTTTGAAAGGCGATTGGTATTGGAATACCTACGTGGGCGCGATGCCCATGTTTACTTCCATCGAACAAGAGACGATCTAAGCAGAGTTCATCATGATGATAAAGAGAGTCTAATGTTCATCTCACAGGCAGCTGCGGTGGTCAAGAGCAGATGATGTGCTGTTGATAGATGGTCTTTGAGCAGTTGAGTTTTAGAGACATGCCAGGGCAGGGAGGGGGAAAGGGGTGACCAAGTAATTTTAATTTTCAAATTTCAATTATTTTAAATCACAGTAGTGTGAATTTACCAAATGAAATATAGAAATCGGTGACAAGTATAAGGGTAACACAATGCAAATGATAGAAATAGAATACACGATGCAAAGATATAAACATAATGATGCAAGCAATTTCAATTAATAAAATAAATTTCTATGAACAAAATTAGACAAGTTAAAAAAGGTTAACAAAACTTTATCTATCACATAAATTAATCAAGTATTTATATTTTAAATCCCCAAGGTAACTAGGAACAAGTTCGGAATGTAAATATTACCCGGTGCCAAAAGCGAGGCAGGAAGACATCATTAGCAAAATTAGTGGGAGGATGCCAAATAAAACAAAATGAAAATGAATTTTGGAATTTGGAAAGGCCACAATGATGCGTTTAAGGGGGTTCACGCCTCCTTCTTTTTGATGGAAGTGCAAATCCGCCATCTCTACTAAGGATGACCAGCGGTCTTTTCTTTCCCTGAGTGTTGTTGACACTGTAAGGTTGGATGGATCGCAACGCATCATTGGGTATAAGAATGCGATCTCTATGAAAATTTATAGCAAGTTTTTTGATAACTTGAGCAATGGGCTTGATATTAAGATCAGCATGTATGACGTCATTCCGAACAAACGTAGTCGCTTTACAAATCCTACGCAAAATTGCATTTTGAAAGATTTGAATTTTCTGCATCTGAGTTTCACAGATCGATCCCCAAACAACTGACCCATAAGTCATGGTTGATCTGATAAAGGACTTATATAGTAATAATTTATTTGAAGTTGACAGACAGCTGTGATAAGCCAACAGAGATTTGAGGGAACCTTGGGCTTTGTTAGATTTGAGAAGTACATCCTGAATCTGTCTAGCCCAGTTTAATTTGGAATCTAGGTGAATGCCTAGGTATTTATAGTTGGTGACCCAGGGTATGCTGTCACCATTGAGAGAAAGATTAGTGTCTGGGGAGATAGCTTTCTTTGAAAAAATCATGGCAGCACTTTTTGCTGCATTGACTTTAATACGCTATTTCCTAAGCCAATTATTAAGTGCCAAAAGATAAATTTGGAGTTTAAGTAACACAGTCTGAAGTGAAATGTTGGAAGTCAAGATGGCCGTGTCGTCCGCATATAATGCTAAGAGGACGTTGGAAATCCAGCGTGGGATATCGTTGATGTAAAGGTTGAACAACAAAGTGCTGATAAGGCTGCCCTGAGGGACACCAGCCTCAATGATGCGAGTAGTAGAAAGAGAATTATTGACTTTAACACAAAAGGACCTACCACGAAGGTAATTCCAGATAGTAAAAATAAGTTGGGGAGGAACTCTGTATAAAATTAACTTAAAAATAAGTTCATAATGCCAGACTCAGTCAAATGCTTTAATGATGTCTATGAATAAAACTCCAGTACTATGATTACGATTAAAACCCTCATGAATGAGTTCCATTACTCTCCAAAGCTGGTGTTGAGTCGAATGTTTGGGCCGAAACCCAAATTGCTCAGGTATAATAATCGAATTGGAGACAACGAACTCCTTCAGACAGCATATGAGTATGTATTCATAGACTTTGGACAGGCAAGAGAGAAGCGAGATAGACCTGAAGCTGGAAGGGGCATGTCTGTCCAGACCCGCTTTTGGGATTGGGACAACCAGAGCCTTTTTCCAGCAATCAGGAAACATACGGAGGTTAAGCATGCAATTAATTAAGATAGTAAGAAAGAAAATAAAGTTAAGGGGCAGATGAAGTAACATATTAGTAGAGATGCGATCGAGGCCTGGTTATTTGTTCTTTTTGAGATTCCCAATTTAAGCAATAACCTCAGAGGGCAATGCAGGATTAAGCATGTTATTATGTTCAGTGTTTAAGAAATGTTCAACCTTAGTATTTACAATGTCGACCATTTTAGGAATGACGACATCCTGGTTAAGTGTAAACTGGCTTCTAAGACTGTCAGCAATGAGCTCAGCCTTGTCAGTGTTTGAATAGGCCATACCATTTGGGGCATTAAGGACTGAAATGTGTGTCCGTGTCCTACGAATGCGTGCCGTTGCCGACCAAATGGTGTTGTCAGAAGTTGTCAGAGACTCAATGTAGGTGTTCCAGTGTGAGTTACTAAACTCCCTGATTGCAGCAGAAACCTGATGGTTTTTTCTATTGAAATGAGATTTAATGATAGAGTCCCTAGTCGTCTGCCAGTCCCGTCGTAAACGATTCCTCTCTCTTTTCAAATCCCTGATGTGCTCAGGTAGTCGAAATGCATCAACCACCCTCTGCCTAGGTCTCGCAACTTTTTGGAAAGCATTATGGAGGGAGTCACCAAATGCCTGTATTGAAGAAGTTACATCCTTGGCAGAGTGAATCTCAGTGGGCGGTAAGTCCATGTTCTCGAGGACATGACCAAAGTCCTCCCAGTTCACTGAGAAAGCCTGGGGGATATCTAGCTGGTAGTTGCCCACTTCGAATCTAAGCACAACTAGGAGATGATTCGATGACAAATCGTTAACCGTTTGAATGGTATACGGGAAGGGAAAATTGCGGGTGATTGCAAAATCGATAATGGAGTGATGAGTGGTATAGACATGGCAAGCAAAAGATGCCAATACATGAATGAATCATAACTTTTTCCATTAAGATTCAATTAAAAGAGTTCATTCATTGATCCCGTGAATAGTGATTTGCCGTGATTAATTAAATTGTTGCAATAGCAATAATACTAGTATCCTTTTTTACCTCTTACTTAAAACTGGTTATTAGATAGTCTTTAAAAGAAACAAGCTTCACACAAGAATCTATGTTAGATTTTAGTGAGTCATTCAAAATTAAGTTGCGTAAATTTAATACGCGAGGGTATATTTAAATGCTAGAATTGCAAATTTTTATTAATGCTTTCTGTCCTTTTTTTATAAATAAATGCTTTGTTTTATTAGTTAAATTTTTCTGTTTTAGTTTGTTTATTGATTGATTCATTCTTCATGAATGAATTTTTCCTTTGTGATTCATTAATTGTGTTGGCCTATCAGTGGGTTAAACTTTTTTCTTTTCTTATCCCAGGTCGTAATAATAGTTACTGGACAGCAATTAAACTAGCTTTAACAAGGACTTTAAGCAAGAATTTTCTATGTTTCCAAAATCAAATTGCATCCAATTTTTAAATGGGAATATTCATTGAATCATTATTAATGAATGACTTTTTTGTTGATGAATCATTCAGTGTGCTGGCGTCTGTTCTAAAATAGACAAAATGGTCATATTCAATTTGTAACATTAGATATGTTTTTAATCCACTTACTGACCCTATTTCTTTACTAAAATAAATTAATGGTAAGATATTTCTTTTATTTTTGTTATTCTTCGATTGAAAAATTCTAGAACTTGTGATTTGATCGTATGATGACACAAAATTTTATGTATCATAACTTTCATTATTGCTATCATTTATAGTCATTTTAAATATTCCGCACACCATTAATCAAATATTTTGCTTGCCGAATAGTAATTATAAGGTCGAATAATTTATTATTATAGAATATAAAGGTATTAAACAATTAAAATTCACTTAACATTTCAAACGGATACTTTCATTAACAGAATTGAGATATTTTTTCTTTAGAAAAAAATACACTATAAATAACTAACATACTCTATAACTAAAACGCACTAAAGAAACTATAATTTGGCAACATATTTTCTGGCAACCTATTCAATGTTTCGTTTACACAATTTTTTTCTTTTCTTTTTTGAATAATTTATTTATTCTAATACCATTTATTTATTTTGTTATTGGAAAATGAGTAAATTATGTATAAAAAACAATCATAATGCATACACATATGTGTATTATATACCAGTGGCGTAGCTATGTTTTTTGGCGCCCGGGGCCAGCAAGAAATTTTGCGCCCCCACCCCAATATAGATATATAACAATTTCTCTCAATTTGGCGCCACTAAGCCTCGGCGCCCGGGGCGGACGCCCCCCTTGCCCCCCCTTAGCTACACCACTGTTATATACACATGTAAATATAGAACTATATGGGATTATTATAATTATATAAATATATACAGTCAAGGATCAATAGTCCGCAATTTTCTATTATCTGCGTTACTTTCTAAATGTAAACAGTTAAGAAAATTTACAAATTCGTGACACAAAAATGATTTTTTTAAACAAATTATAAATTTTTTTTTAAAAATCATAATAAAATATCGACTTTTTAAATGTAACTCTTTTATTTTATTAAAAATAAAAATCAAACTGTGTTACGGAACATATGTAATTAGTACTTTATTTAAAGGCACATGTTTATAAATTTTTTTAATAAAAAAAACTTTAAAAATATTTTTTTTGCGATAGCATATAAAATTAATTATTAGATTTCATATTTATCTTTTCATATTATACTGATTTAAGAATTAGAATGCTGTCTAGAATTAATCAAATGACATATAATCCATAATAATGTGTAATCCACAATGTTCTGTAATCCGCACAACTTTTGGCCCCAACTTGTGTGGATTATAGAACTTTGACTGTAGATAGGTATAAGCACTGATAACCATTTGTTAGGATTGTTTTCATATCTGTTTGTATCATTTGTCTATAAATCTCAATTTTTAGAGCCCAAATTGTGTGGAGTAACAAATAGAAATAAAAAATGTAAAGGCCTCTGTAATAAAAAAATTACCTTTTTTTTAATTAATCAGTTCAAATTATGAAAGTCAGTTTTTTCTGTTTTATATGTAGTTTATATTTTTTTATGATCTTGAACAATACAATATTAAATATGTGAAAGTAGTACTAATGATACATTCCTGATTCAGTAATATATTTAATTGTACTATATTTTTTGGATTATTAAAATAATTGTAGTATTTTGCACTTTATATGTAATTTATACATACATTTTTTTCTTTGAATTTTATGTATTTATAATTACCGTAAAATACTGTTAATCCGCCCCCCAAACGTGACGAAAAATCGTACAATAGTTAGAGGGGGGCGCTTACACGGGATTTTTCCACGATTGTCCAACAAAATTTACAGGAATGAATCATGGTGAAACAATGAATCGTTGAATGAATCATAAATTTTGATACTTGATAAAATTTGGGTTTAAAAAAAAAAAAAAAACGTAAATTCTGTTGAAAAAACGCAGAAAAAAGAAGTAATTTGTAAAAAAAAGCCTAAACAAGCATGAAATCAATTAAAAAATCTCGAAAAAACGCACATTTCATCAAAGATTCATGATTCATGCATTTCATAATGATTCACACCATTCTGAATCGCCTTTGAGAATGGGGAGGGAGGGCGCTTTCTCGGGATTTTTTGAAAATTTCAAATTCTTTATAAAGTAGGGAGGGGGTGTTTGATCGCGAGGTCGGATTAATGGGATTTTACGGTAATATGAATTTTATGTGCTTTTGTTCCTTCCGCCAAAATAAAAGAAAATTGTCTGACTTTTAATTTAAAAATGAATTGCAATATTTTGCTGTGTTTTATATGTTTTAATTAAGCCATACAGAATGTTCTAAAATTCAACAAACACTTTAAAGAGGGTTGATAGAAATCATCCGAAACAGAGTTGAATCCAGACGATGGCCCGTGGGAGACATCCCCCCCCCCTCAAAGCAATGAAATGTTGCACCTGGAAAATTAAAGTTTTGGGTTTTCAGTGATCAAAAAGTGCAATTCCCCCCCCCCCCATACCCCCGGCGCCACAGAAGTCACTCCCGGAGAACAGTGTCTGAATTCAACACTGATCAGAAAAATGAAAAATGACCATCTAAGTTGTCCCCATGGGGGGGGGCGAGCTTGAAGGGTGACAAAGTCTCAAATTTTTGTGAGCTTGGGAAATTCTAGATTTTTAATAGACATTTTCCTTTTGGGAAATAAAAATAAAAGTTATATGATTTCTTTTTGTTTTAGTGATTTGTTTTCTTACTGTAAACAAGTTAACTGATCAAAATACAGTCTCAAATCCACACAGCTTGGGACCAGAGTTTGTGCAGATTTCTGGTCATTGTTTTGTTTACTTTTCTTCAAACTGTGATTTGAATGTATTTAATAATGCAGTTGAAACCATAATGAATGCTTACAATATAATAAAATATTAAAATAAATAATAAATTAAAATAATAACAATGTACCGTAAAATACCGTTTATCCCCCCCCCCAAACGTGACGAAAAATCGTACAATAGTTAGAGGGGGGGGGGGGTGCTTGCACGAGATTTTTCCGCAATCGTTCAACGAAATTTACAGGAATGAATCCTGATGAAATGAATGAATTCTTGAATGAATCATGAATTTTGATACTCGAAAAAATTTGGGTATTTTTTTCAAAAGCATAAATTCTGTCGAAAAAACGCAGAAAAAAGAAGAAACTTGTAAAAAAAGCCAAAACAAGCATGAAATCAATTAAAAAATCTCGAAAAAACGCACATTTCATCAAAGATTCATGACTCAATCATTTTATAATGATTCATACCATTCTCAATCGCCTTTGAGAATGGGAAAGGAGGGCGCTTTCTCGGGATTTTTTGAAAATTTCAAATTTTTTATAAAGCGGGGAGGGGGCGTTTGATCGGGAAGGGCGGATTAATGGGATTTTACGGTAAGTAATTTTTAAAATGATTAAAATAATAAAAGGAAAGTTCAAATTAATAATCATTAATGTATGATTAAATACCCATTATAAAGTTTAAATGTATTTTTACAAAATTATTCAATGAACTTGCCTCATAGAGGTACATTACTAATTCACATTAAAATTATAAAATGAAGAAATTTTATTTTAAGTTTAGCCAGACGTAATAATAAAAAAGCCTTATTAAAACATAAATAATAAGATTGTAATTACAAGTGATATTAGCAATATCTTGATTTTTTTTTCAGAAATAAATTTATTTTTCCTTCATGAAAAACATGAGCTCTATAATATTAACAAGAATTACAAATTAAGATATATATACATAGAATTGATATAAAACTAAAAAAGTTGAATTTTGTTCCTACATCTGAACTAAATGTTTCATTGTTTACATCTTTAAATTATGAGTGGATTTTAGAGAGTTGCTGATTTGGGGGAGTCTACTATATAAAAAAAGCAGCTAGATTCAGTCTGTTACTATGTTTGTCTGATCTATGAAAATATCATGCATCCACCAGACTTGAATTTCTCTATTACTATCCATCAATAGCATGTTTATATTGTTGATTTCCTCCAAAACTGTGTTCCTTATCAGGGTTAATAAATATCACAATATTTTTGATAGATTATATAATATTTTCATAAAAGTCAACTTCTTATTGATAATAAATATTTCATGTATAAAATAAATTTGAAACTAAAACATATTGCACCTAATGTGAAAACTTTTAATCAAACAATATATTAAAGTACTTTTTTTTTTACTTAAAGCAACATTGAGAATCAACTAATTAAAAACAGAAACAATTTTCTTTATGCACCTGCATGAAGCTAAATTAAACAAGTTGGAAATTGCACGTGAAGCGTAGCAAATTAGGTGCGTTTGTACGATAACGAAGTTTTAAAAATATTACTTTCATATATCAATCTCATAAAATTGTAAATAGTAAATTACAATTAAAATGCACATCAAACAATGTTCTCCCTATACCATTATGTAATGGAATACTTTTGTGTGGCCTTGTAAATCAATAACAAATGTTCTTTGCAACACAAATTATCAAAGATGTATATTATAATATGTACTTTATAGTTGCATATAAATTTTATTAAGTTCGCAGGAGTGTAACACCATTAAAATGCATTTGAAACATTTTTTCCCATTGACCGTAATGTAACGGAATACTTTTGATTGTCCCTGTAATTGTTCTATGCATCCGATTTTCATAAAATTTGAAATAACTCGACAAAATTATGTAATAATTATGTATTTTAAATTTCAAAATGAAAAAAGAATATATTGGAAACTTTTCCCATATTGACCATAATGTAATTGAATACTTTTGATAGCCCCTGTAATTGATCTATGCACACGATTATCAAAAAAATTGAAATAACTCGACAGAATTATGTAATAATTGCGTATTTTAAATTTCAAACGATTAAAATGCATTTGAAACTTTTTTCCCCATTGACCGTAATGTAATGGAATACTTTTGATTGCCCCTGTAATTGATATATGTATCCGAGTTTCATAAAATTTGAAATGACTCGACAAAATTATGTAATAATTACGTATTTTAAATTTCAAACGATTCGGTTGGGTAGTTTTTGCATTGTTATATGCAGACAGACGGACGGACTGAACGACCACTATAGGTGCTACGTATTATATAATTACGAACGCACCTAAAAAGTATAAGATTCAGTATGAGCTATGAAGAAATTAGAAATTTCTAAAACAATTTTTCTTTTACAAAATATTTATTTTAATTGATTTCACAAATCTTAAGTTAATGCTTGTTTAATAAAAGAAAATTATTACTTCGTGCAGTATTGTGGGATTGTGGCAGGCACGGAAATTTAGGGGGTGCCAAATTCATACTACTAATGTCATTTTTGGCTTGTCGCAAGAAAATGTTGGGTGCGGAGGCTCCACACTTTGTGCCGGTTGCAATTTTCTCTTCAGATACCCCTCATTTCATGTTAGATCTCTAAAAATAAAATAAAATGTTCTTCAAAAAGATAGCTTCGTGTCAGAAATAAAAATCGTACAAAAAATTATTATGAAATTTCTTTAAAATGATAGTGACTGGATTAATTTCATTTTTTCAGAGGAGTAAAAGTTTTTATTTATTGATTATATTTTTATGATGCCATTTTCTTATTATAATTAAAAAAAACTTTTTAAATATGGTGAACAGAAAATGATGTCAGGCTTTAAAAAACAGACATTTTCCTTCATGAAGATGTTACTATTCGATAACTGTTTCACTCTGTCAATACTGAGTTTGAGACACAAGGCAAAATGCTTCAGTGAGTATAAAAAAAATGTCATTTTAAAATAAAAGAATAATTTTCTTTTATAAAACTGAATATTTTCCTCACAAATGTATCTAAAAGACAAGAATTTCTGAACTTTTTACATATTGTTACTGAGATTGCAGGTAAAATCAATAGTTTGAATGTTTGCATTCCAAATTATAGGCGACAAATGCTACTTCAAATTTGAAAAGATATTAATAAACAGTTGCACATTGAAATAGTTTTTAAATGGTGAATGCGGTTATGAGAATAGCGTATGTAAATTTTGAGATGATAAAAAGGATTTTAGATTTAGATTTCTTTAGGAAAAATTTATGTGATTGTGTGCTCATAATTTATGGTAAGAAAATTTTTTGCTCAGTTTTCATTTTGTAATATCAAGCATACAAGACTCAGTTGATAATTTCGTAAAAAATACTGTTTTCAGTTAAATGTTTCTAATTTTTTTTATGCAAGTAAAGTTTAGTTTTTCAATAATTCAAACAACTCAAGCTTTTGAAAATAGTATTTTAACAATTTTAGCTAAAAATTTAATTCTTTTAAGACTTACATTCTACCTATTATTGCAGTTGTCCGATAGAAAACACTTCCAAAAAAATTGGCATATTTTCATCAATCATGACCCCCAGATCATGGGGGGTCAATCCAAAACTCCATCCAAATGGTGACTTTTATATATACAGTAGATACCCTCAAGTACTCAATCCTAAAATCCACAAGTGTCTGAAATTAGCTCATAATTTATGGATGTTAACAATGAAATATTCAGTTCAGATATCTGGACAAAATATAACTTTTTAAATTTTATATCAGTTCCATGGATATTTTGATTCATAATTTTTGTTATTACTATTGAATTCTTCTTTTATCATGAAGGGAGAACAAATTTACTTCTGAATAACTCAAGATTCTGCTGATATTATTTGTAATCACAATCTTCTTACTAAATATAATTATGTATTAATTAAGCTTAACGGTTATTATATTTTGCTAAATCTGAAATAAAACTTAATTATTTTATGATTTTGATGGGAATTAGTAATATATCTTTATGAGGCAAGTTTCATTGAATAATTTAGGAAAAATACATTTCATCTGTATAATGAATATTTCATCATACATTATTGATTATTAGCTTGACCATTGCTTTTAATATTTTAACCATTTAAAAAATTATCTAAATTTTTATTATTTTAGTTTATTACTTATTTTAATATTTTATTAAACTATAAACATTCATTATAGTTTTTTTTGCATTATTAATTACATTCAAATTACAGTTTAAAACATGTAAACAAAGCAATGACCCAAAATCTGCAAAAATCAAAAATCCGCACAACGTCTAGTACCAAGGCTTGCAGATTTGAAAGACTCTACTGTATATGTATATACATTGGAATGCCAAAGGTGACCAACCACTTGCGATTTTAAACGTATTGTTATCTATCTACAAAAATATATGAGGAAACATCTGGAAACTTAATGTATAAACAGAGTAAAGGTCAAATATTTCCATGAAGTTTTTTTCCTGAAACCCCTTTGGGGACCGTGAACAAATTGAAAAAGAATGAATATCTCTTAGATAACTTTGTCAAAACTAATGTAGCAAAAGTGTTCAAACTGTTGATTATGGTTAAGTGGCTTATTGTAATAAAGTGTGTTAAGTTTTACGAGAATAGCATGCATACTCATTGAGAAAATAGGATTTTCATGAAAACAGTTCCAAAATTTACCAAGTTTGTTGCTTATAACTTGCAAAATTCTTTTTTAAAAAAATGTTCTTTTCAGAAAATATGACATACAACATTATACATAACATCCTGAATGATAATTAAAAAAATAATTAAAACTGTAAGAAAAATGAGGAAGTTTACAAAATAATCTTACATTGTTTATGCATGAAAGCAATCACAATATAATTTACATAATGTGTTAGCTCCGTAAATAGAGCAATATTTGTGAAAGTCTCAAACACATAGCTTGAAAATTCTTAATATCATTGATAGAATAAATTCAAAATCCATTGTTCAAAAAAAAAAAAAAAAGGAAGAAAGAGGCGGATATGTATCCATATTTTCTTTGATTAGAGTCAATACAGCATACATAACACTGCCTGTGCTACTATATTTGAATATTTTTTATTCTACAGACTGTCTTATAAGCAGTTCTAATTTAAATCTGTCTAATGATACTCTTCATTCAATTTATAATCCAGCTTGCATAGGCAGATCTATAGATGTATTCCAAAAATGTATTTTAAAACTTTTTAAAAAATGCATTTTGTTTTATTTACTATGTGCATAATTAAACATTGTTGAAATACTAATCAATGATTAAATTATTGCTATACAATGTAAATTGCATTAATAATGCAAAATGATAATTCCCAACTTCAATCATTTATGTTAGTTTAAAAATTTCTTAAATCTGGTGGGAGATTGACCAAATACTCCTAAACATTATAGTTCCCTTTGCTGTAAAAATAAACTCCTTTATACATATTGCTAATACAATGTATCATTATTTTCATAGACGATATGAAACTATAAAATTTTTTACTTACGTTTGCTTTATTTTTTATTTATAAATGTTTTGTTCATAAATATTTTATTTATTCTTCATTAATAACACTTATTTCTAATTTTTATTAATAATATTTTCTTTATGATGAGTTTTTAATTTTATTGTGGCGAAAATTTGCTTTATTTATTCTTAATTTGGTTATAGTTTAAACGTTTATACGATTAAAAATTATTCTGACACACCATTGGCTCTGCGAGAATAATGTATTTGGGAGTCTATTTCATTTAATTTTTCTCCATTAATATAACATTTCACAATTTGTTTATTTTTTGTAAATTTCTTTTTCCTGAATCTTAAAATGTGATGGCCTGTTTTACTTACGTTTATTGCAGGTGCAAAAAGCTATGCATATGGATGCACATCACACCACAGAAAACTGTCTTTAAAGTGTGAAATATGCAGCAAAATATTTCTTTACAAGAGTACTTAGGAAAAGCAGATTCTGTCTCACAGCAAGGAAAACCGTTTGCTTGTGAGGTGTGCAGCAAAGAATTTTCAAAAAAACATTATTTAAGCAGACATCTCTTAATTCATACTTGTGAGAAACCTTTTGTCTGTGATAGATGCAACAAGAAATTTCCGGATATAAGTAATTTAAACAGACACCTCTTAACTCATACTGGCGAGAAACCTTATGTGTGTGATAGATGCAACAAGAAATTTTCTGATATAAGTAATTTAAACAGACACTTCTTAATTCATACTGGTGAGAAACCTTTTGTCTGTGAAGTATGCAACAAGAAATTTTCTGAAAAGGGTAATTTAAGCAAACATCTGTTAATTCATACTGGCGAGAAACCTTTTGTGTGCGACATTTGTTACAAGAAATTCTCTCGGAAATATATGTTAAGCAAACATCTTTCATTACATACTAGGGAGAAAATTTTTGAGTAAGATATGCAACAGTAATTTATCTTCAAAAAGTGTTTTAGGGAAGCATCTGTAAATGTATTGAGAAAACTTGTGTGAAATATATACAAAAAAATTAAAAGAGCAATCTGTTTATTTTTGCTCCCATAATTTACTAATTGCGATGAACTGATTTCTATACTTCTTTTGTTTAGGAACTGTCGCATATTCTGCTATGAAAATAGTATTTTTTTCCTAATATTATAGAGACTAAAAAATGAAATGTCTACCAACAAAAAATTTGCCAATTTAAACTAGCAAATTAGCAAATGAGGAGGTTTAAGATAATTTTAGGAAAATTCATTTTTTATCAGGCTTTATATTTTAATTAACCCAAAAATATTGCAATACTTTTTTGTATTACTTATTTTTCATACCTTAGATTTATAAGTCTGTAAGAGTGAGTCTGTTAGCAATTGAGAATATTTAATTCAGAAAATTATTAAAGTCATTTCTCACAGTGAAGTTCTTTGATTTTAAAATTGTCTTTCTCGTAAACTTTTAAATTACTTTAGTCCTGAGACAAATATTACAGGGGACTGCAAAAATCAATTTAAAATTTCCATAAAACATCTCCAAAAATGTCGATGCTTATATCAGTGTCGATCTATCAATGCTTATGATAAGCCCGCATTTATTAAAAATCTGGAAGTATGTTTAACAATTCTAGTAGTATTTAAAGTAATTTAAAGAATGTTCGGTACTACTTCGATATCCCGTCGATCATTTTCCCCAAATTATAAAAATCGCCAATCTAATAGCCAAGTTATGCATGTTGATGTAATTTTTATTTTAAATAACGAAAGAACAAACAAATTAATAAAATATTGACAAAAATACAAATAAAAAGGAGAATTAAAAACCACTTGATAACGTTTTAAATATGTTTATCGTGTGTAATGTCATTGAAAATGACATTCACAATCATTCATTAATGGCATTTAATCTTATAAGTTGGCGATAATGATTTGGTCGACGGAATAACCGAGTAGTACCTAATGTTCTTTAGTGTCGCTCATAGGCGTTATCAGGAATAAGGAGGTTATGCTGAAAATACTGTGTTTAAGGGGGTGCTGCCCTGAATTCCCCATAATGTTGAAAACAAGATAAAATTATATGAGTTTGATATACCAATTGTTATTTTAAAAACGCTTATAATGTTTGAAAATTTTAATAGAGGTTGCTAAAAAGAATTTTAAAACTATGCTGTTCTCATCAGGAATCTATAGAAAGAAAATATCCTAATTTGATAAAAGACATTTACTAACACATTTAGTTATTGAATTACTTAGTTTCAAGATCTTCTAAGTTCCGATTGTTTTTTTTTCATAAAAATATAAAGATCTCATGTAATTTTTAAATGTCAATAAATGTTGGTAAAAAGCATTCTATTTGTTTTCTTTTCTTTTTCCAATTCAACCTCCCTTTAAAACTCATTGATTACTATAAACTTATGATTACTGTCCCGTATTCTCTATTGAAAATGAATTTCGTAGTATTTACAGCTTGTTCAGAGTACCGTAAAAATAATTCCATTTTATGCTATGGTCTGTAAGGAAAATCTTTTATGGGTTATTATTTAACACAATTCCAAATATTTATCGAAATAAAACGAGCATGAATTTCTGAGGTTCCTTAAAGCATGTTTTCTGTGGAATGGAATAGAGCGAGAAAAGTATGTTTTATTCATGAACTCTAACCATACCAACGTTCAAGTCCTTGATGGTCTGCTGCCCTGAGATCACATAACATTTTTAAACGGACCACTAATTTGAAATATTTAGTGAACCTCAGTACCAGTAACTTTTTTTTACCTC